>JBBMJZ010000083.1:1444723-1498576 GCA_037833815.1 Zingiber zerumbet | reverse complement strand
ACTCCTTCCTTCTTAGGCACCACGGAACAACATCTCAGTCATTCTACTTGGGCCGTCTTTTCATCTTACCGGTACTATTTATGATACTTCTGTCTTTCTAGTTCCTCTTACTTATTTCTCTCTTCTGTCTTTCTAGTTCCTCTTCTTTCTCTCTTCTGTCTTTCTAGTTCCTCTTATTCTGTCTTTATAGTTGGATCGTAGTGAATGTGGTTCGGACGAGCTCTTGACAGTCGATCTTTATTATTTCTATATGAGGACGCCCAGGCATAGAATGTGGATGGCTGATCCCTCTTCCTTTCTTTCAGAAGTAGAGTTCGAGAGAGGTCCGAGTAATAACGACGTCAACTTGTGGTACGGCTTCGTAATCGTAATCCATCTCTCACTTTACTTTTGGAATAAGCTCCCCGAAACCCCGAATTATTACTCACCTTTCTCTGATCTTATTCAATATGAATCAACTGAGCTTGCCAAAGTGCTCTCCGAGCTTCTCCGGCGCGAGCTTCTCCGGCATACCTCCTTCTCCGGCATGACCACTTCCACGGGACGAGTGTGGAGGTCGTCCATTGCTTGAATCAATAAAGAGAGGGGCAACTGTAAGGAGCGGACCAGGGGTCCACCTACGGGAGTTCATGGGAAGAGTAGAAGACAGATTATAATAAAGTACTATGGAAAGCAAGGCCTTGACTACATAATGCTAAGAAGGGTTGGATCCCGAGCCCGAGTCGGGAGTAGCTCAAGCTTATTACGCTCTTTGTCCTCTTCTTCTTGGGTCTTTTCCCTCGTACGTCCCTCAATATTAGCTGTTGTCCCGGCTAACCCCTCCCTGCTTATGAGGTAGAAGAGGCTACAGTGGGTTCGGCATTCCTGTTCTTCCGGTGCACTGAAGGTAGGCGCATACTTTGAATCAGACTCTTTTTAATGATAGTTTATTCATTATGAGTAGCTCAACCGCTCCGTGGGGTTCATAAAGTCTACCGGGACTCTAATTTAGAATAATGTTGACCGGCTCAGTTGCATCGTATGTAGAGTAGCACTCCAGGAAGCAGTCCATCTTGTCTCAGGGGATTCGATAATAACCTATTTGCTTTACACTCCTTACCTAATCATACCTATGACTACAGTGAACTCCGGTAATTAAGAAGAAGAGGAGGCTGAAGAAAGACTTCGGCTACTTATAAAGAAGAAGAGGAATTCCATCAACATCTCTTTATTATCCATCAACATCTTTCCATCAACATCTCTTTATTAATTAAAATATTCAATATATTATCATTCTCTATCCTTTCTCTTTGAATATTATATTATTTTATCTCCTTTCTCTTTCACGTCGCTGTCGGATTTCCGTTTATCCTTTTCCCTGGGGAGAATGCCTATTCTGAGTATATATATATCCATAGTAAGGAGAAAGAATTAGAACTCATCCGCTGATTGGCACTATTCATCATTCACTCCTGCTCCACCACGTCTTAACGTCGCTCTGCTCGTCCCTATCTCTGTCTTGCCTCTTCTGCTAGCTTTCTTGGCTTGTTCACTCGTTGGCTTGCTGCTCTTATACATATAGAAAGAACCTCTCACTCGACCACGCTTTAATTCGATACAAGGTGCAAAACTACCATACCCTAAAAGCAGGACATAGGAGTTATCAGCCCGCCGTAGGTCAACTAGTTCATTCATAACCTACTTAATTCAAAATGAAGAGGGAGTCACTGAAAGCGGATTCATTCGCGGGACCAACGGGGGACGAGAAAGATAGAGTACTGTAGCGGAACCCACGGGAGAAGATTCAAGTATGAGTTAGAGTTGCTCCGTTCGGATTTGCTGCTTAAGAGTCGTACGCTACGCCAGACCAGAAAAGAGAATCAAAACACTTCATACAATATAGTGAAAAAAGAGTCAGAGTTCCTCGCCCTAAATGTGCATGATGGTATTTCGTGTTTGGACAGCTAACTCGGCTTTGAAAGTGTTTGGCATCTAATATGAAGGGTCAGATTCAGTACCTGAGAGTGAGAGAGAAAAAGTGAATTCAAAGAGTGTCGCACTTTTAAAGTGTTTTGAAAGTGTGTTGTTCTTGTCTCTCTCGCGCAGCCCGTCGCTCGCACCTTGCTCTTTAATTTCACCCTCTCTCTTAATGAGGAGTTGGAAAGCAAGATTACCTCAGGGCTATTCCACGCAAGGACTTATTGACTGGCCTTCTAGCTCAATGGAGATTAAGGACTTGATGGCTTGACTAATCTGACATTAACCTATGTTTGAACTAGAGGCTTCCTCGGACCTTGAGTTTTCCTTGAGCCTGCTTCATCGCCTTTACTGCTTCATCGGGTATATCTTTTGATTGAATCCGTGATAACTGATCTCAACATCGGGAGTGTAGTTCGGGTGCTTGGATTGCCCTTTCCCTTGCCTTCTTATATTTCCCTTTCTTCGGTTTTGCCTTATAGATAAAAAGAGAGGAGCGTAAGCGAAGAGAACATATAATAATTTTGCGATAGGATAGAATTAATATTAGCAGCGAAGAGGAAGAGATATAATAATTTCAATTTAGAATGCGAGAGGCGAGTGCGATTCAAATAATTTAATAAAAAACTACTAGTACCTTACATTACCCTTAGTAAGGAAAATAGTTCCCTTCATTAACTTTCTTTATTCTCCTTGTTCCGGATCGTAGGCTGCCGTTGACCGGCTAGGCTAGGAGCGGATCCTATGCGAAGCACTTTTGGGCGGAGCTTTCTAGATCACTCGGAATTAAAGAATAAATTAAGTTAACTAAGGATGAGTATTCCACAGTCGACCCCTTCTACCTTGCAAACTTACAAGTACATACCATAAATTGAACTGCAACTTTCAAATTAGAGGGGGGAAATGATAAATATCACTGCTACTTTCACTTTTACTTTATTTAAACTGCAACTTTCATCAAATATTCTAGTTGATTAAGTACTCAGTTCGGTGGTAAAACGTTGTTGGTTCAATCAGTTTTCAAATAGTTATCAATTGATTCTTTTGGTTTTATTCTTTCCTCTTGTTGCATTTGGTTCCTCTTACCTTTGTTCGGTTATCTTTTAGTTTATCTTTTCTGGTTCAATCGGTTTTATGAAAATAGTTATCAATTGATTCTTTTGGTTTTATTCCTTCTTTTATGGTTTGATTTTATCCTCAGTGAGTTGAGTGCTTCTTTTCTTTTCTACCATATTGAGTGTAGTCTTTGTTGGTGCGCAACTCTTTCATGTGTTATTTATCTTTTTATTCTTTTTTCCAACTTGCAAATGAGAGGGAAGAATCAATTGAAGAAAAGGGAAGGTACGAGCGACTGCAACTATGAGCGGTGAGGGCAGCATTTGAACGGTCCCGGACAGCGGAAACGATAGATAGTTATGAACCACTCCTTTTAGTTGCCCCTCTCTATCTCCTGAACTGGGACCAGCAACACAATTCAATATGTGCTTTCCGGCTCTGGCTAGGCGTAATGCCATTCCCCTCAAACACTATTGAAGCAATGCTTTATAATGCTTTATAGCACTCTGGTGGCAACAACTAATTATATTATATCAACTCAGCCTCTTTATCCTCTTGTTACTACTTTATCCTCTTGTTACTAATTATATCAACTTATATCAACTCAGCCTCTTTATCCTTTTGTTATAGTATTAGTTCTAGTCCCTGTAGCCCGGTCGAGACGTCTGTGCCCTCGTACCTTGCCTTATTTATATGAATGAGTTCCGGTCAACGGCAGCATCTGTAATTCAAGATCTAAAGTGAACTCAGGGAGCTCAGGCAAAAGAGAAGTTCAATAAAGACTTTGTACCAGGGAGGAGTTATGACCTTATGAATTCGATAAGAGTGATATGGGGTGATCGGACTGAGCGTAACAAGCTTTAAATAAGTAGGCCCAGGAATCGATACCGGAGATTGATGAAACACAAGACGATCTGGTACATCGAAACTGTTCGTAATAGGCCAAAGAATGGTGCATTAGATCTGGTAGCTCACAGGGGGAAGGAATTCAATCTGGCCAGCTCTTAGGCTTAGGTACAACCTTACCGATGCAAGTTTTTCTTTCTATTTTGGAAAGATAAGTTTATGCCCTTACTTGCCTAGAAGGAAGATGTACAGAGAGCGAAGGAAGGGGATTAAGTGGGTTCAGCCCAAGGCAAGAATCAACCAAATAGGTAGAGTGCCGAACCAAATAGGTAGAGTCCCTATAAAGGGGGAAGGTAGTTGTTTTGTTCTACTCTTCTTTCTCACGGCATCAGTTGACTTAAACGAGTTGGAGAGCGAAGCTACTCTAGGTTGCTACCGAGCGTAAAGTTAGGGCAGCTCATGAACCGACCGAAGGAGGACTCCCGGGCTTTGAGGAATAGGAGCAGCTTTGGAATCAGTGTAAGTGGGTCACCACATATAAGTAAGATGGGCAAGTGTGTGAGATGTAACCAATATCTTTGCGCGTCGTTATCACTCGCACCTTCTTTCAGCGCCCCTTAGTGCAATTTCAGTATGCCGGTTGAATTGGAAGAGGTAGGCCTCTTTCTTTTGTTGATGGTTGAACGGGGCCTGACATTGTTGAATTAACTGACAGAAGAAGGTAAAGGTATTCTTTTATTTAAGTTGTTTCAAGCCTGACAAGGATAATTCCAGAGAAAGCGCTCCAATGTGCAGTTATTGGTAAATACTGACTTACAACAAGAAGGATTCAATTAAAAACCTCGAGTGAATGAATAAAGCTTTGACGGAGGCGAGGCATATTTATATGTAAAAATCAAAGATAATTCGATGGCATGGAAGTTTGGACAGAGCTCCAAGAAAGGAATCTTTACTGACCTCGGCCGTACGGAGATCACCTTGTAGAACACCCCACCAAATCCTTAGCAGCAACTACATCAGTCGAAGGGGCACTGGTCCCAAAAGTGGATGCATCATCTTCGTAATCGGACAAGAGCTTGGCATAGAAGAGGTTTCGACCAAAGTGCTTGGCAGAGATTAAGACACGATAGAGCATTCCAGTGCCTCGGTTGGATTATTGATAGGCTATGTCTGGCACCTCAAACAAATAGACATGAAGAGCATCTGAGCATTCTAGCACCGAAAGAAGAGGTCTTTGGGCGAGGGTCTCCCTACCAGCTCTGATTCTCCTCCAGGGGGTTTGGGAATGGATCTGCGCTAGATGCTAGGGATTCCGTTTATGGCCTGAGGTTCAGTTCCTTATCCAAAAACGTAGCTGGATATATACCTATTTTTGCTTGCTTCCATACCTATCTCCGGTAGAGTTAACTTTATATCAACCTATGACTAGTAGACCTATACAAAGAAAGACTCTAGTTTAGCATTTAGAGATCTCTTTCGTTATCCTATTATATGGCCCCGTACAAAAGAGATTGAAGGCTATTGAATTTATTATAAAAGGTTCCCAATCCATACTGGGGCGGTGAAAGAAAGGAAGAGTGGTATAGGAAGTTTGATTAGTGAACTGAGCTTAAGTGGATTAAGAGATTATGGGGACCATCTAAGTAAAGCCTGTCTAAGCCAGCCTTAGCCAGTGATCCATACACATTCGATCCATAGCTTATCTGGCCTGTCGTCTATGCATTAGCTTCAGATCGATAGGTCCAATGCACCCCTCACACCGATACCTATACCCCTCTCTTTTTCAAGAGGATTCGCGGCATGTCAAGCCCTGGTAAGGTTCTTCCCTTTGCATCGAATTAAACCACCGCTGGGTCCTTTTCCTTTTAGTTTAATTATAGCGAACGTACTCCCCAGGCGGGATACTTAAGGCGTTAGCTACAGCACTGCACGGGTCGGAACAGAGCGCCTAGTACCCTTACGGCTAGGTGGGGTATCTAATCCCATTTCTTCCCCTAGCTTTCGTCTCTCAGTGTCAAGTGCTTTTGCCGTTGGTCTTATTTTTCCTATCTCTATGCATTTAACCGCTCCTACAGCTACAGGTACGAAAGAGGACCCTATCACAACTTAAAAGTATGTTGGTGCCCTCGTTCCTCTCATCCGGTCGGTGGTTCAAGTGAATTAACAGAGTTCGAGTGAGTTGAGTTACGTTCGAGTTCTGTTCATGGTTCTGGTGCCCTTGGACTAATCTATTTGATTGTATTGAAAGGCACAAATAATTGGGATTTGCCTATCGGGCCGGTTCGGGGCAAGCGTAGCATTTATCATTAAGAGGATGAGCTTTTCAAGAGCATGAGGAGGATGCAGAGGGGAAGTACACCAGATAGATTTTCCAAAGAGCAAGGCTTTTAATTCATTTTCGGACCCTGCAGATCCATTCTTTTTCCTATTCAAAGATCAGTGCTTTCTTTCTCTGTTTTAACGTCGATAATTCTTTGCATATGAAGAGATGTATGCTTTCTTTTCCCAAACAGATTCTCCTACATCTATGTATACAGGTCGGTTCCTTGGGCATTTCTTTTCTTTTAATTCAGGTGTGCCAAAACTCATAGACATACCGAGGTTGGATGCGAAATGAGTAGAAATAAGCAAATGGTTTTAATGAGTAGAAATAAGCAAATGGTTTTGAAGTTACCAGCTCAAGGCGAGTAAATAGAATAAAGTAAATAGAATTGAAGCAATCCTCTTTGTTTTGCACCCCTAAGACCAAATACGATACTCAAATCAAACCCATCTACTATCCTATCTGCTGGCCTTAAGGTGCATCTGAAGGTTTTCTATTTCCTATAAGACCTATCCCAACCCCTACTTTAGATCTTTGAAATACCTACTGTCCATGTAGTCCATCTAGTCCATCCATCTAGTCCATCCTCGCAGTTTTGAATTACTGAGCACGTCACTCAATCACTTGAATTGAATACTGCATTCCTCTATACTGAATTCCTTACTCCCCTCCCCTTCAATTCCTGGGTGAGACCGATCCTTATAATATAGGTTACTCAACTCAAGGTTACTCCCCTCCCCTCAATTCAAGGGTTACGATACTCAAGATCGGACTCAAGCACTGCAATCGACTTCAAATGCCGGATGAAGATACATATCTTTCTCTACGATATACTATACTGAACCCCAGATCAAATACAATGCACTCCCAGCACTTCCATCTACTTCAATACAATGCACTTACATCTACTTAAATGGAATAACTGACAGCACTTCCATCTACGGAAATGGAATAACTGACATCTACTTACCCAACTATATATCTTTGTCGGCCCTCTCCTTAATGGACTCACTGACATCGCCCGCCTTAAATGGAATCTCTCTACTCCAGCACCACTCTGTGTTGTCGTACCCGTTCCAGTGCAGATACTGAACTCAATTCAAGCTACTAAAGAGTTTACTGAACGAAATGCCAGCACCACTCTGTGTTGTCGTACCCGTTGCAGTGCGTATACTGAACTCAAGCATCAATCCTGGAATAGAGGAATCCCCAAACCCAAGGCCAGCCCTAACCGCAACGCACCCCCCTGCCATCAATCCTGTCTATCAATCCTTGAATGCAAAACTAACCCTTCCTGGTGTACCACTGACTGGAATCCCTAAATTCTCTTTGATGGTGGAGCTACCTACAATTGATAAAAGTCAGAGGAAAAATACATCCATTACTCGCCTCAATTTCTCTATTCAAAAAAACACTACGAAAGATCCTCTGTTCTGCAGTTGAATCTTTCTTGCCTCAAAGCCCAAACCAGCCCTGCCGGTCATGCTAAACCTTAAAGTACAGACCCTAAAGTCGCAACCGCAACTCTAAATGGCAAGCTTCATTCCCGTCAATCATCGATCTTAGCCCTCTTCTTCCTCGTCTCTCGATTTATCTACCTGTCATTCACTCCTCCGCAGTTGAGGGCAGATGTCTTTGTTCCCGTCCTGCACCTGTCATTTCGCTCGAGACCTTCGCCAATCGACTATCGTCTCACCTTATCCACGATAATCATTCGCTGAATTTTCTCATTTTAGTAGGGGCCCCTCTCAGAGACCGTATATTAGTTCATTCGCTGAATTTTCTCATTTGAGCATACCGAACTAAACTCAAACTACTGAGTAGCCGGGGGAATGAGCTGAATTTGATCATTTGAGGTTTGAGCTTCACTTAATTTGAGGTTTCCTTCGCTTCACTTAATTTGTATCTGGTAGATATATACCTTCAATGGACAGTGCCTTCACTTGCGGAGAAAGGATGTCATTGATTGTGGTGAGGGTTTGAATTACCAGTAGGTTTTCTATGACATTTGATTTACTACGATAGGCTCTAAATCGAAAGTCAGTAATCTGGGAGAGGGCGGGGCAAAGGTCCAAATATTAATAAATGACTCGATACAGTAGCTTCTCCCATATAAGGAGATGCTACGTTCATATAGGTAATACTCTGCCACGTTCATATAGGTAATACTCTGCCCTGGGGTTAGTAATTTGTTAATGGGCGTTCGATACCTATGAATTTCTAAATAGTTATCATAGGATGTCCGTAGGATAGCATAAAAGTATAAAATTCAGATTCGAGATTTAGCATCTTGCATAAACATCAGAATATTTGACTCTCTTACTCATTTTTGATTTTATATATTTTTCTCCTGTTTCAGTGAAAATGCCCCATCCTTTAGTCACACGTCGCTTTGCTCGTCCCTATAGGAGATCAACTTTTGTCGAACTTCTGGACCATTTACTTAGGGAAATGTAGTTTAGGCGAAAAACACGGGTTTTTCGACTTTTTCGAAATTCTGTTGTCCTTTTACCATTTTCCTATTTTTAGCCCGGTCTGTTTAGGCGAAAAACACGGGAAGTACAACTTCTTGAGGGTCAATCAATCAAGCATTCCATCGAAGCAGTAGGGCGTATGGCAACTATCATCTTTCCTTCCAATCCGCTTTCAAGCTTCCGTGTGAAAGTAATAGCGTTTTTTTGAATAGCCATTCACGTAATTATACTGGTAATAATCTGCTGCGATTCATTGTGTTGTGATAATGACGCCTATCGTTGATAGATTATTCTCCAGTTCTGCTTTCATGAACTCCTTGAGCTCTTCGAGGATGAATGAATAAACATCTTGGATGTTACCATCCTCAGATGGGAAGGGAAGAGATTCGTTCTCATAGCAATTGTTTTATCCAACATTCACTCATGATCTGATATGCACTAGCTGATGCGTCTTGGCAAATAGGGAATCTCCTAAGATCAGAGACACCTAATATATTGGCGAGGAACTGAAAGGGGTGTTTTGCCTCCCGAGCGTACACGAAAGGATTATCAAATACCTGCGATATGTTGTAATCATACCAATCTATTGCCTCCTCGACAGAGACGAAAGACTTGAAATGGAAGGCAGCTGATGCCTTTAATGTATTTGTAATATCTTCATATATATAGTTGTCCTTAAATTTGA
Organism: Zingiber zerumbet; assembly: GCA_037833815.1. Taxonomy (NCBI): domain Eukaryota; kingdom Viridiplantae; phylum Streptophyta; class Magnoliopsida; order Zingiberales; family Zingiberaceae; genus Zingiber; species Zingiber zerumbet. Next base: position 1,489,236 of record JBBMJZ010000083.1, on the reverse strand, counting down.
AATCCGCAAAGACAATCAGGCTTCTAGCTAGATCACGCTCGTGGAAATGCAAGACTCCACAGCGGTAGATTCGACCTCTACAGTCGATAAAGGCCGGCAAATCCAAATTATAACCATCGTAGGCTATTGCCAGATTGATAATCAAATTCTCATAACGAGAACGCTGTATGTTCTTACATAATGTTTGTAACAATTCGTTAAAGCTACTTTCCTACTCATCCTTCATTCCGAACTCTCTAAGTAAGTTGGATACTTCTTTTATATTCAAAGAGGCAAGAAAGATTGGCAAAAGAATACCATATTCAACAAAGAAGTCCTCATTCTCTTGAATTAACTTCAACCATTCACTGTTGATTTTAAAGGCCTGACGCTGCAGCTTGTTCATTACACTACACAGATTCTTGCAATTACCCTCTCTTCCAATATAAATATCAAAATAATTAATGTCACTTGTACTTAACAGGCGGTAACGATCATATATTTCCCATGTTGGCCCACTTAAGTATCCACCTGATAGATCAGACATGTATATATGTTCCTGATACGGATAGCGGGTACTCTTCCAATCTTGAGGTTGGCATACCATAGGCAGGGCAGGTTGAGCTTGATCGGGAGTAATGAGATATCAAAGTTGCAGACAGCGTAGAGATGGCTTGGAAGCGTCATTATCACAATAATTCACGTAATTATACTGGTAATAATCTGCTGAGGTAATTTGGAACACTTCCTTTTAATACTTTACTATTGCGAACTTCAGGAGAAAGTAGTGAAGTTCATTACTTGCTATTTCCTAACGCTCAAGGTCGGAATGCAAGGGTATTACATAGCTCGATAAACTCAAGTCAGGGGTCTGCTTCCTCTCCGTACCCTATTGGGTCACCAGCTTTTTCATCTTTCTAGTCCCGACCCGAACGCATACTTATAGTAATTCCCCGCTTAAGAGCCAGCTACTCCACGTCGCTCTGCTCGTACCACTTATCACTCGTACCTCTCTTTTCACCTGTAAGTTCCGCTACTTAGCGTATTTGATCTTCATGAGTCTTCTAACCTTACCCGCAGCTTAACGCTAAGGACTCTTTCTGAACACCCGTTGGTCGAGTCTATACCCTATCCTTATGAATTCTATAGGGCAGTTGTTGTCCTTTCCTTAAGTTCATTAGTTGTTGCACGGCATATGAAAGGTTGAATCCAGTTCTGTCCCGTACGAGTCGGGATCAATCCCTCTCTTTGTGAATCCCACCCGAGTTAGCTCAGCTGCCGGGAATTATAAGTTGTCTGAGTTCGGTGCTTTAACCGTAGTCGAATATCTTTTAGGCATTGCATACCGTAGTCGTGAATACGAAACTACCGCGTCGTTATCACTCGCCCCATTCACTCTTTCCATGTTAGACTGTTGCTTGAGGGACGAGTGACAACGACGTCTCGACCTTAAGGGAGAGGGACGAGATACCGCTGTTAAACTGAAGCCGAATCTTTCCTTTTCCAGCAAATATGCAACCTTTATCAATAGCACAGGCCTGCGGGAATAGAGAAAGAAGCCGGATATTATATTATAGAGCTTTCTTAAAAGAGCCTGGTGGAGTCTTTCCAGAGGGCCCTGGCGAGCTTTAAGATGGTTGGATACTATCCTCAATCTACTCAATTCATTCCGGCCGGTGATCAAGCATATATTCCGGGGCGTCATTATCATTCGCTCCTTTAGATCGGTCAAGCAGTTGGAATAGAAAATCGGGCTAATTGGCTTCGTCTTCCTTTCCTCTGTTTGAGAAAGATAATGAATCAAGATCCATGAAAGTGCTTTATCAGTGCAGTGGTTTTCATTCCTTTTTCCTTAAGACCTTGACGGGATTATTTAACAACAATACAGGAGGAGAGGGTGTACATTACATTACCCGCGATAACGTTAAGAAATAAATCATCTTATGATAGACTGGACCCATTTTCTTTTGATTTGAGTTCGACTCAAGTTGATCTCCTATAGGCCATAATTCAGTAATAGGCGACAGCGACGTCTGACTAAAGGAAGGGTATCGACAGATAGGATATCCCCGATAGGCTCGAGCGAATATTATGCGAGAGGGTATCGTAAGATAGAGCTCGACTGATAAGGTAAGAGTAAATGGCCTAAAGCCATTTACGCAATTACTGTAATCCGCTGTGGGCCAAAGATGTAAGAACTAGAAAAGCTTAGACATAGAGTCAGGCACTTTCTCCATTAAGCATGAGGGAAAGAGCACGGGATGGAACACAGAGAACTAGCTTAAGCTTAGGTCCTTTCCCCGGATGGCTTTCTTCTTATCCCTATTACCTTTGACCCACTTGCTTACTGCTTGCCAAAAGATAAAGAGAGTAGGCACAAAGGAAAAGAAAGCAGGCTTCAAAGCTCTTAGAAAAAAAGGTGGCCTCACTGGGGAGACTATGAAGGAGCATCCTATTGAAAGTCATTCGTACCCGAACAGAAATGGACTTAGCCTAAGAGGGGATTGGCGGGGCTTGGTCTTCTGTGTACCCAGAGACAGGAGAATGTTCAATTCCCTCCATAGTCGGCAGTCAGATGGTCTTCTTTCATGTCCTACTATTGGATTGGCTCCCAAGGTCTATCTTGAACTGGGGAGAGGTGCCTCAACAGGGGGCTTGCACTCACTCTAGTTCAAAATTCTTGCTTCTTTGGTGTCCCGCGTCGTACGAGAGCAGTAGTTCTTTCTCCCACAGGGGAAAGGATAGCAGTAGCTGCGCATTCTAATGTAGTTCATAGGAGCGAAGCCGCTCGAACGAGGAGAGAGATTAAGAAGCATTCTATGCATCAATAATGTGCTTGCGGCCTCTTGCTCATGGAAAGAGTGCATTCGCCCTCTCACTGAGACCTATCACTCATCCAGCAAGAGTGGTTCATGGACTTGCATTATATTAAGTAGTCTAATATTCAATTAAGTAGTCGTTGTAAGAGAGTTGCCATTCACTACATACTAGTGAGTTGCGGTTGGGACGATTAGCTCGTTTTTTAAGTAAGGAGCGAATGCGCGTACGAGTGAAAACAAAGGAGATCAAAAAAAGAGGCCACAACCCACATGGAACATCAATAAATTACATTTCCAGATAGATTAGAACATCTTGATTAGGAGACTTTAAGACACTCAATCCATATTTTAAATATAAAGAAAGTCAAGTGGAAAATAAAGAAAAACGATGCTTGTAGCAAAAGTTTCAAGTGGTCAATTTCACATTTCTTTATTCCTTACCCCATCTCATGTGCGCAGATCATAGAAATTAATGATAAATATATATATAAAGATCAAATCTCTATTCAAAGGCTAGAAAGATATAAATCAAATACGAATCAAACCAAGGCGGATCACTTCATAAGAAAATGAAAGAAAGAGAACTTAATAAGGATGCAATGCCTTTCCGCTAAGGATCCCTTTCAAGCCTGAGGTGCCCGTGCCCACGAAGGAGAGTCAGATAAGAAACTATTAATAACTAAATGAACTTTATAATAGGCAAATCGAGATCCTGTGATAACTCAAGTAAGAAACCCTGGTTTTTAGCTTACAAAAACGCTTTCCCTCCGCTGAGTGAGCTCAATTGACTAAAAAACTGATAAAGCCCGAACGCATAAACCATGTTTTGCCTTCGGGGAGTGCTATCAGAACTAGAAAAAGTTATGCTCACCATGGGCAAAATCACTGAACTGCTTTTTCCCTACTGTGAGCTCGATCAATTTCAAAAAAGTTGTGCTCCCCATGGGCAAAATCACTAAACCATGTTTTGTCTACTGGGGGATCGATCAATTAAAACAAAAGTGAGAAACCCCTTATGGCATCAAACATCTTTGACTAAGGGACAGAGTCCGAAAGTAGGAAAGAATTGGAGAACCCCCTTTTGGCATAAAGAGGGTCTCGCCTAGGATCGAGGAAGGCACGAGTGAGAACGACGTGCGAGACTGAGGGCAGTCTGATTCTTTTCTTCCTCACACTGATTAACTGATTCAATATTGTATTCTAATCTGTCTAGTCGTAAGGAGTCTCCAACTAATGTTGAATTTACAACGAACTGGAGTTTCTTTTCCGTGCTATGAGCCTAGCGTGCTGACCATACGAGTCTTTGACTCCTCCCCTTTTTGGTTCCAAACCACTTATTCTTCATTAGTGCTTGAAAAGACAGAGAATCTAGTTCTTTGTTTCGTGCTATAAATGGAGGAAGTGCTCGCCATCTAAGTTAGTATAGGGACTCTCATTCTAAGTTGCAGCTTAAGGAAGTGAATAGACTCATTAGGTTAGACCAATGTCAAAAGTGCCTAGGAGCGAATAATAATGATGCGTGAGCGTGACTAAGCAGAGGGAATAAAAGTGAGAACTAGGGATAGGGTATAAAAGAGCTCTTAGGCAGATCGAAAGTTTCGTCGAAGTCAGAATGAGGATACTACTATTGAGCTTGATTTCAAGCATCTTAGGCAAAATGAAATTGACCCGGTAGAATATACAGACACTTTGGCGTTGCATATACTGAAAAGCGTTATCGATAAGGACTCATATTAAACTAGGTTAGGGGAATGATTTCAGATGCGGATTCCTCTATTACCACAAATCCAATCTGAAGAGCTCAAATCTAAATCAAAACAAGGGAATGGAAGATCTGAGTCTGATCGAGTCAGATAAAAATGAAGATCTCTCATTCTTTCAATCAAAGTCAATCCCAAGGTCAAAATGATCAAATTCAAGTGCTTCTGGATGTGAAATTAGAACTTTGATATATATATATATAAGTTATAGGTGCTTAAAATTAGCAAAAAAACGCAATGCGAAAAAGGCTTTGTTCTATCTTTCGACAAGACCCATATAAAAGAGCAGATCCCCAGGGGCCCCCCTCATACGTTATCTGTTTCCCCTCTATGGAAAACTCAGTTTAAGCGAACGCGCTTTCTCTGATCGTGATGATCGAACTCAGCCCAAGGAGTGCTGACTGTGGAAAAGACATAGATCATGAGTGAGTTTAGGCTCAAGGTATCTGACTTGAGAAAAGACCTGGAAGCCACTGGGGAGGGTTTCTCAGTTTAAAAAAGACCTAGTTCGATGCTGTACCAGCTCAAAAAACTATATTAATATGAATTTCTTTCCTTCCAAGTAAGTTGAGGCGAAAATAAATTTCGTACTTGATAACTATATAAAAGATCCCTAGGGAGCAGTTTAGAAAAGACCTACATCCTTACCTAGACGGCTCAAAAGAGTGCTTTCGTACTGACAAGACCCGTATAAAAGTCTCAAACTGAGTCAGTTGGTTCGGGTTTCCTTTCATTAAATATATGAGGCACGTCAAGTGTGAGACTGATTAAGGAGAGGAATGAGTGAAGGGGGCAGACTCAATGGAAAGAGTCAATGTGGACCTCTTGATGGGAAGACAGCGACGTGGAGAAAGAAAGTCAGCCTATAAGGGTATAGTATGAAGGAGCTCCTAAGTTAGTGAGAGAAGCTCATTCTCTTTAGTGTCTTTGACGCGCGATAAGGAAAGTCAGGGAGAGGGTATGAAATTAAAGAGCTCGACGGAAAGAGTCAAGAGTACAACACCATTTATTATATAAAGTATAGAATTTGAGTGGAAGGCTCTCTGCCTAGAACTACAGACTCTAAAGGTTGAGCAGTCGAATATCTTAATTGAATTGAATTCTAAACTACTTTCTATTGTTTCGATCCGCTCGGCAAATGAATAAATGCGAGTTGCTATTTTCATTCTCTCGGAAGCGCACTAATAAGATTGAAAATCTTCCTCGAATCAACATTATTAGAGTAGCATCCGTCAAGCATAAAAGAATTATGCTTTTTCTCTGCACTTGTCTACTCCACAGTTAAGACGACAGTGCGCAAGTAATTGGATCCACAGTATGAGCTTTCTCGATCAAAAGCAATTCCATAACGGAGTCTGATCAAGGAATGATCCCTATATTTAGTAATAAATATTCGTATTAACTCAAAAAAAGAGCTGGCTCATTCGTCTTTATTATATTCGTCTTCCTAGTTCCTTATAACTAAGTGAGAAAGTCTTCGACTTCCAGAGACTGCATTTTATACTGGCACTCGAAAGAAAGTAACGAGAGGGAAAGAGTTCATTCCAAGAGTCAATGGTACAACATTGACGACTATGGTATGCGTGACATGAAGCACTGCGCTAGACCATAAGTAAAGACTCAATGGTACACCATTTAGGACCTGGGGCAGATCCGTCGTAGTCTTTTTTAATGAATGACTGAAAGGACAGTAGTGAAGTCAATAATCATACTCGCAATTTAAGTTAATCATATCATTATAATAGCAATTTACTAAAACGATGAATTCAGATATGAGACTTGGACTACTCTAAGGGCGGATCAGTAGTGGTTTTGAATGGCGGCCATTCACGACGTAGAAGCTCCAAGAAGGAAGCGCTACTTTTAAACTTTAATATTCTAACCTTCCTAGGCTAGTGCTTTATTCAACCTTCAATGCCCCCGTCGCAAACTCTAATTTCATTATATTAAGCTCCTCCCTCTCCTTTCAGTCGAGCCCTTTCATACCCTATCTCTCAGCTACTGATAAAGTGAATTGCAATAGTTATTAAAAACGTAGAAAATTTTTATCTGCCCCTCCTCTCATATAGAGTCGTAAAGGGACGAATTCACTCTCTCAGCAAGAGTCTCAGATGGTGTACCATCTGCTCTATAGCATGAGTCTTACGCAAATCCATTGACTCTTTCCTTATGGGTCTTTATTCACTATTGTAGACTCTCTCCCCCTGACTTTAAAACGATCCCCCGAATTCTAGTGAGAACTCGGACCTCGGACTGACTTTCACTTTAAAAGGAGCTAGTTTCGAGTAGTACACCAAAACCCTCCCTGACTGCCCGTCGTTCTCACTCGGACCTCTACCTCACTCTTGGAGAACGAGGGAAAAAAGCACTGGAAGGCTCAAAAGAGTGCTTTCCATCTGAACTTTATCAAAGACCTAGCACCCCTAGGCACAATTGGATGCCGGGTTTCCCACTTTTTTTGCATGCCCCTCATACGTGCTTTATCAGTTTCCACTATTTCCATAGGAAAAATGCTTTTTGGGTTAAAAACTAGATTTTCATTTCTCTCGAAATCTATATTGAAAACATGGTTTAGGCACTTTTCTTGATAAATTTCCTCTGTCAAAGCGGTTCAATAGGCTAGCGACAGCATATAAGCAGGTGCCCCCTCGAGTATTTCTTTAATTTGGGTGGGCACTCATTATGCTCAGATTACCAGTCTTGGTCTATATAAGATCTTCATCCAAATATGATTCCCCCCAGTCTCCTCAGTTCTTTCTTTCATGAAATGAAGGAGCTCGTCCATAAGGAGGGGGCACCCCTATAGAAAGGGATAGACGGGAGAGAGAAAGAGCCAAGGGTAGGTAGAGCTCATGGTCTGACCCAAAGCAATTTCTTATAAAGAGTGTATAATTAGCAAATAAAGAGTGTATAATTAGCAAAAGACTCTTTCTTTAGCTTTAGACGCGCGAGACTGACTAATCCTACTAATCCGAGGGATAGAATCGCTCGACTGAATAAGAAGAGGGACGTCAAGTGCTCGACCTTAATCTAAGATAAGGGAGAGGGAGGGATCAAAAAGAGAGTCTGAATAAGACGAGGGGTAGACTGAATTTGTCCATGAACGACTCTTGCTGGGATCTACTAACTAATCCGAGGAAGGAGCAAAGCGAACGGGGGAAGAGAGCTATGTGACGCGCGAGACGAAAGAGTAAATCGTAGACCATTGTAGACCTCTTGCTGGGAAAGTCAGTGGTGAAGTGAATCATTATACAAGTACTCCACGTCAAGGTAAAAAGCGATACTCAAAGGATAGGGAAGAGTGCTTAGAAGGGAGAGAAAGAAAATTAGGAGCGAGTGATAATGAGGCGAGAGGATCGAGCGACAATTCTCACGCATATACTTGGAGCTATAACATACCCGCTCTAGCGTGTCTCATTCGCTTCTCAGCAACTGAGATCTTGTTCATGGCAATTCATACGAAAGATCAGACCCTCTCCTTAGTTATAGTATTGTTGTGAGCACGTCAAAGACAAGACTTTGATTTTTCGCTTCTCTCCTTCCAGTTCCTTTCAGTCGAGCTATTTTATATCCTCGGACTGACCTCATGGGGTCGATCTATTGAAGACTAGATTAGATCCCGTCGACGTCGCTCTCGCTCTTACATCTAGCTAAAGTCGTCATGGTGTACCATTGACTCTTTCCGTAGCTTCATTGGGCCTATCGCATGCGCTCTCGCGCTTAATTAGATTCGCTCCTCGGATGATGAGTCAGTCGAGCCCACCGCGTCATTCTCATTCGCCCCTACCCTTGTCTTAGTTATCTTTCTTTCTTCCCTCTCCTTAATGAGTCTCGTGCTAAAGATTATTAGCTCCTCAGCAAGAGTAGTGAATGAGGGAGAAGCGAACAAATCTAATTACTTGAAATCTGCCCTGACAGTTCTGGAGTCTTCATACAATATGGGCTTTCCCGTAATCTGCCCCGCTCCAGTTCTTACATTAGAATTTGCCCGCTTGTACCTATTCTCTCGTTCGGCACTTCAGACTTATTACATTCTGCCCTAACTGTCTTTAGACTCCCCTAAGATGCCCCGAAGAAGGCTCCTCCCATACTCAAAGTGAGAGTCGCATCCTTTACGCGTATAGTATCGACTATGCATTTATCTGAAATCTCACTCCTATAGTCTCGAGCTTTCTATAAGTAGCAACCGGTCCACTTCTCAGTGCTAGGCGGGGCTGCGGTCCCATATATGCGAAGCTTGATTGGGCGGTCTCGATCTTATTTTCATTCTATTTACTGGAGTGAAGATGAATCTATTCTCTTCTTTATACCACGAATCTAAGATGAGGAGCTCCTCTTTCAATAAGGTTAAATAAGGAGGAAAAAAAAGAATCTCATACATGAATGAGAGACTGATCAGTTACCATAGCTCCAATGGAAATCAAAATCAGGGCGAATGCGAATTCATGAAAGATCAAAATCAAATCATATGAGAGACTGAGCTCATCGAATGAAGATATAAGATCTTCGTCAGAGGGGGTAGGAATCTTTTAAGTTAGCTTCCTTTCATCTCTTTATTAGTTTTTTTTAAGAACTCTTACTAGTACCATTGACTTGAGCCCTTTGGTCGGCCCTAACTAAGAGAGAGATCCCTCAACTACTCTGTTCAGTCTCTTTCGGCCCTCACTTTATTTTGATCCCTCTTGGCCCTCTCGCTCTCGCTCGAGCACTGAGTTAGAACTAGTGCCTTCATCTATGCTCTTTCCCTAGGACAGGACCGAGTGTCCACGACGGGTCCTTAGGGGCATTTCACACGACTCTCACAATTAGAAGTATTCGATTTCATTTACTTTATGCCAAAGGGGGTGCACACTGTTCTTTTCATTTAGAAGATCACATAGCAGGCAAAGATAATTTGATTCATTTTTTGCCGGGGGGGATTCAAATTCTTTCATATTTGAGTCGCTCTCCCGAAGGGTCTTTCCGAGTGGGTGGCTTTCTCACTTTTTTTCTAATTGATCTCGATGTCTTTTCCGGTCACAGCTTTGCAACCTCCTACCACTTCTAACTCACTCTGACGAAGCCTTATAGTCTGTAGTGCTATAATAAGAGCTTCCGATGGCACCTTCCAATATGGAATGTTAGACTAGACTTGAATATATTATATTAAGATTCAAAACCACTTTCGATCTAATGGCTTGAGTTCATACAGAAGAAAAGAAGAGTTTAGAGTACTCGGAAGAGCAGAAGGGACTCCCCTTAGGAGCCAATAAATTAAGAGACTGATTAAGATACTTTATTTAATCAGTGTGAGATGAAGAAGAATATAAGCTTTTTTGCCCTCTCCTTAGTGCGAGCACACGTCGCTATAATGATCGCTCGTACCCATGCCCTGAATGAAGTTCTAACTCGGAAATACCCTTTAAGCCTGCTTAGTCGCCTCCCCTTTTCAGTCTGAGCCCAGCATCTCTTTTTCAGTCTGAGCCCAGCAAGAGTGCTTCATGTGCCATGAACTCTTTCGCTCTGGCTATTGATCGATCACTTCCTTCCTCTAGTAAGTTGCGCCTCAGACTCTAATTATGTTGAGTGGTTCGAGGGGAGTCAACAAGCGGGAGTTCATTAAATAGAGTGAGGTCATCTCACTCCTAAGGGATGATCAAAGAAAAAGAGGTTCGAGTGAGGGAGAGGAGCGAATGATAATGACACACGAGTTTTTTTATAGGGTATCCAATTAAGATTTAGCTCTAATATAATTTAGGGAGAGGGCAGCTGCTTTCATTTCATCCTTCTCCCCATCTTTAAACCGTTCAACTCTTAATCTCTTTTCTAATATTCTTTTTGTGTGGTAAGCTCTAAAAGTCAGTAAGTTAAAGTGGGAACTCCGACTACTGAAAATAGTATAGCTGAGGTCTCGACCATTGGGTTCAAGGGGATGACTTTAGAATCTGGATTTCTTATTTGGCACTGACGGATAGGCTCACTTTCAAGTGAGGAGCAATTTAGCACTCCTTTAAAAGTAAGGAGTTCTCACTCTTTTTAGCGCGATAAATGGTCGTGAACGGGAGCCGACGTAAGGGAGGGTGAGAATGGGTCCAGTTATAATGGTACGAGCATAGCGACGATAGAATGAGATTACAAAAATCTCACTTCCAGTTTCTTGGTCCAGAATGATTTTTCTGTGCGGCTGTGTGGGGAACCTTATTTAGAATGTCAGAAGTTCGAGTTCGCTTCCGAGCAGAAGTATTTTGTAGTCTAACATTCAATATGAGTTGTAGCCATTCACTCTAATTAAATTGTCTTTTCCATTCGAGCCTGATACGCAAACTATTCATGAATGGAATCTCTCATATTGAGTATAACTAGGATAGCATATAGCCTTCCACTCGTATAAACTATAGTAGTCAGTCGAGGCATTCGCTCCCTCGATGAAGCAAGTCTCAAAATGCCTCAGTCAAGATCTGATCTTATCATAATGAAAAGAATGAGCCTTTCTCACTAGAATAGGAGCTTCCTTATAAATGAGAGGTGCGATTGAGTGAGACGCGCTAGCTCAGCAGCAGTACGAGAGTCTCTAATTAATCCGAGTTGTATACTCATATCTTATATTAGAATTCGCCCTTATTTGGATTGAGATTGGAGCTATGGTCAGTTTCATTTAAATAGGAGTTCCAAATGATTCATCTGACTGGTATCAATAATAGATTCATCTAAATCATAATCTGCCCTTGGAGTAGAAAAAGAAATGGAATTCAAGTGCCTAAGATGCTTTCTGGAAAGCTAATGAGTTCACTCAAGGAGATCAGAGGGGATCCCTTATGCTTAATGGGTGCAACTCTAATAATGAGGACCATATTCGGAATGTTCTCAGTTCCGAGGGACGAGGGTAGAGCTTATGGTCTTACCCATAGCTATGAACGACCAGATCCAAAAATGGAACTGGGGGATAGTCCTCAATAGCAAAACCCTCTAAGCTAATCCGAGGATATAAAATAGCTCCTCGGAATAAGAGGAGGAGCGAATAAGAATTTCGCGCGAGCCATATAATTTAGAAAGCGCTAGTGAGAAGACGCGGGCCCCCGCCATGAACGACTTGATGGAGGGTTGTAATAGCTCCTTTTAAAGTGAGGGAGAGTCATAGCTCTTTAGGGAGAGGGCAAAATGCATCAGGTGGAGAACGAGAGGGGAAGTACGAGTTCATTCCATTCATATATTAGACTCTTGCTCTTGGCGCAATCAAAGAGCTGAACACAAAAACCTTAGTTAGTCAGTAGAGCTATAAGGATGATTTTATATTAAATTCATATTACAAAGAAAGTGTCTCTCGCGTGTCAAAGCCTGATCATAAACTTCTCTCGCTAAATTCGAATTAGATTAGAGCGTGTCAAAGACAGACTGATCATAAACTTCTCAAAAGTCGCGTGTCATTATCATTCACTCCTCTCCCTTATGGTCGAGCTACTTTATAGCCTTTGGGTCTCACCCTCCACGTCTCACTCACTCGTACCGCAAGGGTCTCGCGCGTCCGCGTCAAAGACTGATCTAACTATTCGCTCCTAACTTACCAATTAGATGGCGAGCTACTTTCTCGGCACTGATTACTCATTACATCAGAAGTGCCCCCCAAATGCATTCACTCGTGCTGGACAGATTTAAGAATGAAAATGAGCTCTATCGTTAGGTATCGATTTGAAAAAAAAGACCCTTGAAGTGAGAACTTCTGACCAAAGAAAATGGCACTAATGTAATTAGAAGTGAGCTCTATTGGGACCAAATGCATTCTCCCGTTTTGACAAAAAGTGCATTTGTAGAGCTGTCGAATATATCAATTTAATTGAACACTACGAAGGATCTGCCCCTCACTTTACGTAACTTCTAACTTATGTAATTAGAAGTGAGCTCTATTGGGACCAAATGCCCCATACCTTGGAAGGAAGCTTGCGAAGGACCACCAGAAATGGTGTAAACTTTTATCATAAAAAAGAGGTATAATATACTGAACTCCGAAGGAGGCAAAAAAACTCTTTCAGAAGGATGTCACTCTACTCTCTTTGCATGAACTGCAGCGTCGGCAAATGAGTGGTTGACTCTCTCTTTCCATGAACTCTTTGATCACTCTCACTCGCCAATCGACTATCGTCTCACCTATCCATATCCAGTGGGTACCCTTCGCCTACCTCTTTAGGCTCAGCTCTTCGCCAATTCGACTAACGTCTCACCTATCCAGTGGGTACCCTCTCCTTTCGAGCGCTTTCGCCCCTATCCAAACTCGCGTGTCAATTTCTCATGAACTCCTATAGTCTTTTTGAGCACGTCGACGTCGCTTTGCTCCTTCCTTAAGCTATGTACTCCGACGAAATTATGTGGCTCACACTAATTATAGTTATAACTCGTACCTTATCTTATCTGTACCTCCCTCATCCTTTGCTTGAATCTGGAAATCAACGGGGGTAGACAAAGGGTCAATACTACAGGAGTCCGGGGAGGCAAGAGATGTTGATAGGCAGTGGAGTCTGATTCTTCTCAGAGAGTATTAGTTCGGGGGGAATGTCAAGAAGTCTTCGGCACCTATATCCTATATAATCTAGTTGGCTGCTCTTTATCCTTTACCGGTAGAAGAAGCAAAGTGGAGCAATTCAAGACGCAAGCATGGGGAAGTGAGGAAAGCAAAGGAGGGGAATCAATTCCTCTATAATCATAGTGAGAGTCTCTGACTTCTATAGTCGAGCATTCAAGGTTCAGAAGCAGCTCAGTAGGGATGATGTATAAGTCCCGAACCCTACCTTCTTATAAGAAGATCAGTGCTGATAAAGCTAACTTCCACTCAGTTATGAACGCGAACCAAAGGAGACTTAATTAATATAATATAAGATAAGAATGGTTTGCGAGGGGGGCATGAAGACGTCTTCCCGTCTCGACTGAAAGGGACGAAATGTGAATATTGTGAATATAATATAAGATAATCATTGTTTGCGACGGGGGCATGGCCGTAATGCCATTAAGAATCTTTAGGCAGATGATGCTTCATAATTTTTTGGGGGCACTTTCGCGTACTAAAGCATAAGGATCAAACTTTAACCATGAAACTACTTGAGCTAGCGTGCTCAGATTAGCTCTACGATCTTTGCTCTTGGAGTGGGCAAGCACTCTTGACTCATACCATACTGACGGTCGAGCTTATTCGAAAGAGAGTCTGACTTTGTCTTCTTTCTGGTCTTTCAGTCCTCCAGGCACGACAAGGAGGAGTGGTTCAGTGAATTACAATAGTGATGGGGACGAGTGAACTCGAAGTGGCTCCACCCGTACGATTAAATATATATAAATGAAAGAGCAGCGGAGGATGGAACCTTTGACTGATTCGAGGAGCGAATGAGTTTGACGCCGCCGAAAAGCAGCCAATCCGCACAACGGAACTCCTTGAAAAAAGCAACTGGAACTGATTAGACTTTAAAAGCAAGCGCATCTGGGCGCCATTCAGATCTATCTGCTGCCCACAAGGGGCGGAGAGGCTCAGCTCCGTGTCATGGGCGTACCTGGGACCGGAGCTACTGGCACTCATTTTATGGAGAGGAAGGAGTGATAAAGATTTGAAGTGCACTCGCAGCAACTATAAACTATCTAACAAGTATCTTATATATAGTCTTGTGCAGACTTCAGAGTCCATGATATGCAAAACGTGGAAAGAGCTATCCCGGACGCGAGCATATTTTCAAGTAATCCCGGTCTAGACCTCAGCTAGACTTGAATCAGTAGTCTGACTTCTGAGTCTTCCCAGCGTCTAATTCACATACCATGTCTTTCCGTCTACACTGAGCTCTCTTTCCCAGCAAGAGAGGAAGGAGCGAGAGCGACGTGGCACGCGCCAGAATGAGTCAGACTCTTTTATGGATCGATCCCTCTAGCTACAGTCGTCAATGGTCTACCAGTGACTCTTTTGAGAGTCGTGCCTTTGTCGGCCCTAAGAAAGCACTATCCGGAACAAGAACAATAAAGACTAATACGAATATAATAAGAGGAAATGGCATCTCCCTTATTAAGATTGAGATTGAAGCTCTATTTCATACGAAGACTCATATCAGATATATGAATTAGCCTTTATTAAGATTTCAATTTTCTATCTTGGGGAAGAGAATTTATAATGTAATGAGTTAGCTTCCGAGGATTTGATTCCCTCCATTCTCATTCTGTTCAGGGCAGATTCAAATTCTTTATCACCAGCAATAGGTAGTCAATTCAAAGTGGCACTCAGAGGTCCACTATGGTCTGAGCCAGCGGTGGTCAAAGGCATTGGGCCATTGACTCTCATAATTTGCTCTCTCCTTCGACTCTTTCCCTCTCTTTCTCGCACGTCTCACTCAGTCCTTCGTCGCTCTCGCCCCTCCCTTTACGTACCGCAATTAAATTGGGGGTCTCACCTATCTTAGGGTTTCCTTATGGCTTATTCTATATCCCTTTCTTCCCTCTCGCTCTCGCGCTATTCCGACTATCTCGCTACTTTCTTTCGAGCTCTGACTCTCCGCAATAGAAACTTAAAAAAAGACTGGCACAAATTAGATTTAAAAGAGTCTGCCCCTAGTATCCTCAAGCTCGGGAAAGAATGAGGTATATCGGATCTTTATTTCATGCAAGTTTTGATCTATCCGGAGTACTTTCATATCTTATTAGAGTCTAAGATTAAAAGTACTTTTGATCAAAGTAGCGCGTCAAAGACTTAATTAGCTATCTCTGTAAAGTATACTAATTAATTCTTCCCTTGAATTCTTAAGTACTTTCGATCTGGTCTAAATGGTGTACCAGTTTGAGTCTTTCCTTAAGGTCTATTATGACTCTCCCCGCGAAAGACTAATCTTTAAATCATGATCTTCATATTCGTATAGGATCGGAAATGGAATTCATGCTCCAGAGTTTTTGATGTGAAATGAAAGTTCAAGTCCATAAAGGGTTCTATGCTTCACACATTCCTCAACGAATCGATCATTCGAATGATTGGTCCATAAGGATAGTTTTTCGCAATAGTGACGTGGGCTCTAAAGTCAAGGAGAGGGTTAAGCATGGTTCAAAGTGACAGGTCTCTATAGCCAGCTGATGAGCTAACTAGGGCAAAAGTACCAGTAGTGAGTGGTGTAGCGTACGCAAAGCCTTGAGTGTGACCGGAAGGAAGAGCTCAATTTCAAATAAACGCTTTTCACTCAAGTCTGACATAGGAAGAAAGAGTTTGATCAATAAAAAGTAAGAAAGCCTCTTTGGGCATCAAAAGCGTTTTTGTCGATAAAGCGTTTCGCCTAACTTTTGATCTAGGTCTTCTCCGTAGTTTACACTCGGTCCTAGTTCTTTATAGTTATAAAGTTCCGTACGAAACCTTGAGCCTTCTAGTGGTTGCACTCTTCCCTCTCCTTAGTCAGTCTTCGACCCTCTTCTTATTCAGTCGAGCTATTCATTATATTCGCCCTTTGGGCCTTGACTTTGAGTGCTATAAGTCTAACATGGGTTCTTTAAAGTATGATAATGAAGAAGACCACTTTGAGTCAGCAAGAGTGGGCAATTCAAAACGTGGAAAGGGCTGCCCCAGCTCGATTCTCGAGTAAGATTAATTTCGTCCCCCTCCTGTGGAGCTATCAGACTGAAGTTTGATACTCTCTCAGGTAGTAAACGGTGTACCATTGACTCTTCCCCGTCGAGCCCACTAAAATCAAAACGATGCTCGGATTAGTCAGTCGAGCTATGTCAGAGCCTTTCAAGAGCACAGTCTTATGATGAAGTCTCCCCCAAGAGTGAATGGACCCCTCCTTGCGCTGGAGTTCATGGCAATAGTTATTAAACTTTATATCCGCTAGAAAGAATATAGATGCCCTTTACGGAACAAATGTCATTAAAAAAGAGCTTCCCCGCAAAAGAAAAAGAATTAGAATTAGGTGACCCGAGCGTTCACTTATCCTCACCAAGGATTCCGCCCTCAAATCATTATAATTGGGTTCAGTTCTGTTTTGAAAAAGCATTTTATGGGTTCCGAATCTTCCTCCCATCGTGATTTTAATAAAAAGAATTTTCATTCGTAGATATGCATGCGTTATTAAGCTTGAATGAGCCCTTCCTCAATCTCACTCAATAACTAGAGTCTCGAGCTTTCATTCACTCTCTTATACTAAATTACAAATGCACTGACGGCGATAATGACAAATGCCCTTGCGAAGCTATCTCGGGCGGTCTCGATCAATAGGAATGAAAGAAGATCGTATGAAGACTCAACTTTATGGAAGGTGAGTAATGATCTCTATGGACCTTCATTATGAGACTTTTGCTGAGCCCTATAGGCTCGACTGAGGGGGCGGATCAAAAACGCTTGGGCATCAAAAGTTTTTTTCGAGCTATTTTCTCAAGTTCGGTTAGAAAGCCCGTCGTTTACACTCGGTCCTATAGAATGCGAGGTGTTGTCGAAAAAACCAGAGGGGCATGCCGAGCTCTTTCTAGCTAGGGATTTCGAGCTAGGTCTTTTATAAAGTGAAGTTGTAATCCCACGAGCATCCACTTCCTTTTGATCTATAAAGTGAGAAAGCATTTGAGCAGATTGAGGAAGTACGAAAGCCACTTATGGGAAGGCAAGAAATTGCACTAAATTCATATTCTCAATGAATGGTTTGCGACTGAAGATCATCATCAAGCTATGGGAAGGGCATCTTGACTTTCTCCCTTAATAAAGAAAGTCAAGATCTTGAGTTCGTATACGGATAAGACCTCTATAACAGTATAGTCGTAAATTCAATGGGGTCAGGCTCAATTGAGACTCCAGAGGCTCAGAGGCAGACTCCTTCATTAAGATAACCTACTCTTGCGTTGGGTATAGTCGACCAGTCCAGGGGTCTAGTGAATAACGACTCTTGCTGGGATATACCATCAGCCTCAAGGGAGAGGTGGGAGCGAGAGTTCAGTGGGCTAGACCAAAGTAAGGGAGATTGTCAGATCTTTCGTAGTTTTGAATAGAACTTCTCTTCCGGGCACGCAATTACTGTAATCAAAGTAATATTAGGGGGGTATGAAATTCAATTCAATAGCTCGACTGAAAGGTAGACCAGACCCCTTGCTTCATATCAAAAGTGGTTTGAATAGCCATTCACGGCTGGGGCACGTTAGATTCTCTATCACACAGTGAAGTATATTCATATCAAACGAATTCGCAAAAGATTCTATTTTTAATATGAATTTACTATACCGCATGTATAATTTATTTGAGTCCCACTCGGACCTGAGTCTCCTAGGTACATAATCTAAGACTTAAGGGTTCCAAAGCTCACTAGTGCTTATTAAGGTCGCAAACAAATCTTATCTTAGATCTGTTATTCAGTCGCAAACAATGAAGTTCTTATATTGAGTTCTGCCCTCCCCTTAATCAGTCGAGCTCTTTAACCGGAAGCTTATTGATATAATGTCATTGCATACCATAGTCTACAATGTCCATTGACTCTGTCCATCCACTCTACTAAACTATATACGTCAGTCGAGTTCTTAAGACCCAATTTCATGGATCATTCGTCAATTGATTATGTTATTTGAATTCAAGTTGATTGAGCCCGCTTTTAAGTATTTGCTTCGCAGTGGATTTGATTATCCAGGAAGCCTAAGATACTTTATTGAGTAGACTAGTGCAGATAAAAGAGAATTCCAAGATGCTTGACACGTGTATCAACTGTATGCTTCGAACGCTCGTTTTAGGGGAAGCGGAGGAGGAAGATTAGGAATGTAAAGTCCTGAACGATAGAATAAGAATGAGATTCTGGTTAAGGTTAAAGAGCTCGCCATCTAATTTAGAAGTTAGAAGGCACGAAGGGCTCGTTTGGTCGAGAGAGTGGAAGATCCTTTATCATTACATAAGTTAGCTTCCCTTCTGCTGCTCCTTCCTATCTAAATTCAGTGCCATGCCCCTCTTTTTTCTATCCCTCCTCGTTCTCACTCGTATGCGGGAGAGAGTTTCTTGTGTTTTTTTGCCAACCTGTGTATTTAAAAAAAACGGAAATGGTGAGGGGATGTAAGAACTGAAACTTTACTGGTCCAGGGATCCGCTTCCTAGGATCGTTTTGAATTCATATTTAGCGCGAGACTTACTAAGGGTAGAGTGAATGGCCAGGAATGAAGCACTTGATGGAGGGCAGACAGGGCTCGACTGACCGGGGGCATCCAGTTTCATTCCCCTAACGATGGAGCTCATTTGTAATTAGATTAGTTTTTTCTTTCATATCTGATCTTCAGTCGCAAACTCTTATTATTGAAGACTCATTTCATCCCTCTAGTCGAGCTATTATATACGCTATACTGAACTTTAAAATGAGCTCTCATTCCTACACTTCTCAGTGGAGCTTTTTCATACCCTCACTCTTGATTTAGATCCCGAAACCATATAGAATTTTAGGAATGAGCTCTTCTCCCCTCTAGACTGAGCCCCATACTCTTGATAGTTATCGCAAACCATTCTTTATACTCTTTGGTCTCGTACTTTCTAAACCTAGATTAATTCATTGACCTAGGGAAGAAGCGCTTTCCCTCTTTACTATAAAGAACTAGGACCGAGTGTAAACGAAGGGCGAACGGGCTTTAGCACTTTATACAAGACCTTGAAGCTCCTTGCTTTCTGACTTTTTTTTGATCAACTCGAACCCCCTATTGCACTTTAGTGAAGTTTCGTACATCCGCTGCGCTCCTCACGCTTGAAAGCGAGCCTTCTTAAGTTAATTGCATTGGAATATCCATTTTCTTGGCTAGCTTACGAGTCTCTCATATGATTGGATTGAGCCCCCTCAGTAGTGAATGTCTATTGCTATTCCACTTTTGATCTAGCGCTCTCGCCCTTCCCTTGACGTACCTAAATTCTATTTTGAGCGCTTGAGAGCAAACGGGAGACTCATAATCTAATAATTCGGGTAAGCTTTTTTTCAAACAGAACTGACCCGGGTAAACTTAGCTTAAGCGGGGAATTCAAGTGGTCCAATAATGCGGGGAACTAGGTAGGAAGATTCTTAATTACATAAGTTAGCTTCCAATATAATAGTCATTCTAACTTCATCATTCTCATTCTTTTTATGCGCGCTCATTTAATTAGAAATTAGTTCCTACCATATGAGGCAGTTTCGGGGCAGAATCCTTGTTAAATAGCTCGCCATGCGGGGCAAAGCGCTCACCATGCCATATAATTTATAAGGGGAAAGGGTAGGGGCGAGTGATAAAAAAGAGGGCCATTCACAACTCTTGCTGAGGGCAGAAAGAAACTAAGAAAGTGGTAAGGGTAGATCTTTCGTAGTTTCGTACCAAAGCCATTTATTATCTTTCATTAGACTCTGAGGCATCGGCGGACAGTCGAATGATCAAAGCGATATGCTTTAGGCATCTTGTGAGCATGTTCCGCTTCCTAAATTCCTGGAGTCCTACGGCATTCTCACTGAAAGAAAACATGGCAAGTATCTAATTAACTATTGAGTTCTTGTAGAAAGCGATCAGGATCAGTTCTTCTGTTCGGGCTTGGAAAGGTTTCTTTATCAATTCAAGAAACTACGAAAGAAAAGACTGATACTGTTAACGTTATCTGCCCCTTCCCAATATTACTTTAGTTTAGGCAGCTCTTCGCCCCTGTCGATAAATTGGATCACTCGGACCAAAAAGACCAAAGACTCTCTCTCTCTACTTTCGTTCATTCTATCGTTGAGTCTGTCTTTAGACTCTCTCAGGTTAGTCCTTGAACTCTCTATTTTCTGTCTTTGAACTCTCTCTGGCATAAAAATCAGAGACCCTTGACGTTGCCCGATCGAGAAAATGTTTCAAACCTGTTTCGCCTAAACTCAATTTCCCCTAAGTCAATGGTTCGACTAAAGTTGAACTTCCCGAATACTGCTGATGGGTTTTTAGGGTAAACTCAATTTCCCCTCCATAAGTTCTCAAAAAGTTGAAAAACCCGAACTTATATTCAACTTTAACTTACTTTCTTTATTATATTTTTTCTTTCAAAAAGTCGAGTCAAATTATTAATGATGTTGAGAGGTCCCCATCAGCAGTATTTTATGGCCCGTTTTAATTTCGCAATTAATACTGGTAATAATCATCGCCTAAAATTTGAAAAGTCGAGTCATTCGCCTAAAGTTCATTTCCCCTAGGGTTAGATCAGTAGTAGTTTTGAATAGCCATTCACGCTGTAATCTGCTAGGGTCCTTCAGTTCGACTAAAGTTGAACTTCCCAATACTGCTGATGGGTTTTTAGGGTTTGCCTAAAAACACTTTTAGCTAAGGAGTCGATGAGAAAGAAAAAACAAAGAAAATAATGAGATGAGCTTTGCTACCCGGGGCTGTAACACTACTACTATATATAAAGATAGTCAAGCTAGAAGAGAATCAAAGAAAGAAAGGACCGATAAGAGAGGACCGCTCGCACCTGGTCATAGGCCTTGAACGAGCTAGAACCGAACCAGCGCTGCTATGAGTTGACTGGAACTCCGATCGAGCCAGACAGACTAGCAAGATTGAACCATAACCACCATAACCATCTTTCTTCGACTGAGCCGGCCTACGATTCTCCGTGAATCGGCTTTCCGACTCGTAGAGTTAACTCGGATGATCGATCTCTGACTTGATCGCTGGGATTCCTTCCACGCCAACCACTACCACACGGCCTTCTACGCGGATTCATTCAAAATATGGTTCACTGCTTGCCCTCTTCTCCATCTGGAAATATGGTGCCCTCTTCTCCATCTGGTTCACTCTTAGCCCTCTGAGACCTGGGGCACGCTAAGATCAAGCCTTGAACGAGCTCCTTTGATTCTTCGACTACTACTGGATGGAACTTATGATGGCGGGAATCTGTCCTCTTACGTGCACTCCGCTTTTTCTTTGATTTTGTTTGCAAAGAGGGGAGGTCTTCCTTACCCGCTCTGATCTTCCACGGGTGGGTAGGTCGGACCAATTGTTCCCACTGGGCTCGTCTTCTCTTCGCCAGAGCCTGATTAACTGGATGCGTGCTGATCGATCTGATCTTGCTTCCCACAGGCCCTAACCAATCAACTGAAGCTCGTGGTGCCCTAACCAATCTACTCAATCAAGGCATGCGAGTGAGCTCGTTAAAGGCCTACGAGAACTCTCATTATATAGGAGTGGTCATTGGCCAGCCAAGAAACTTCAGAAAGGGATGAGTGAGTGACCAAGAAACTGATTCAAGGCATGCGAGTGAGCTGATTCAAGGGACTCGTTCACCTGGACCGGCAAAGCGAAATCAAAGCAAAGCGGTCGGTCCGCCCGCAACTCTTATAGAAGTTCATTGTCATCGGCATGTTCGTCGGCAGAGCCAAACTAGCGTCGCTCAGAGCTCCCGACCGCATATGAAGTGAAGAGTGGTGAATCGCTCCTCACTCGGCTTCCCGGTTTCGATCGGACCAATGGAAAGAAAAATGATAGAGCTAGTGGCATCTGATCTTTCTTTTCTCCAGTTCTAGCTCCTGTAGCATCTGATCTTGAGCCTTCTCGCTCCCGACGGAGACTGATCTTGAAGCTAGCTCGCCCATCCTTTAGTCACACGTCGCTTCGCTCGTCCCTTCCGAGACTTCCTTTCCCTCGCTCTCCTCTTCAGTCGAGATGCTTGCTTTGCCCTTTCAGGGGGTTCCTGACTATTGCTTACTGCCGCATTTGCTTCATTCAGTTCTTTGGTTGCAGCGCTCCTTCTCTCTTTCTTTTCTTTGCCCGAGGAGTGTGGCTATTTTCTTTTCTTTGCCCGAGGCGACAGAGCCCTCTGCCTTCCGTACAAGAACCGGTCCCTCTCCAGGTTATAGGCGCATGCCCCGTCTGATCTACGAGTGCTCTCCGACATGAGCTTAGGAGTACCCGGATTTGAACCTACGATCTGAGGAGAGTCTCTTCCGCTGTCGTCTCAAGATCCAACTTTGAATGATGATTGGCACCTACTTGACGAGGATTGGCTCGACCACTCTTCTTTGACGGGACGGGTAACTGAGCCTCTCGGAGTCGCTCTTAATGCCGCTCGTCCCTTCCTTTAGTCACACGTCGCTATAATGACCGCTCGTCCCTCTCCCCTTATATTTGACCAAAGGTCCTCAAACCCATATGAAACGCACTCAGTCGCTCCTCATCTCTTTTAGCGTTTTTACGCATTTCATTCACCAAACCAACTCAAAAGCAAAAGCCCACGAGCTAACTAAAAAGCCAAAGCCCACTAGCTAACTCAAAAGCCCAAGCCCCAGAGCTAACTCAAAAGCGCAAGACCTGTTTTGCCTGCTCAAGACTCAAAAGGCGAAGACCTAGTTGTGCCATACTCAACAGGCGAAGACCAAGAACAGCCGAAGCCGAATGAAGCCGAAGCCTAAGGTGCTTACTCAACAGCCGAGTACCCTAAGTATGCTTTCCTTTACCCCTTCCCTTCGTTCAGCTCTCCGCCCCTGACCCGCCTTCAAAGCCCAAGGTACACTGCCTATAAACTCAAAAGCTCACGAGCTAACTAAAAAGCCCCGGCCGAATAGCTAACTCAAAAGTGGAAGACCTCCTTGTGGCCTACTCAACAGCCTAAGACCAAGAGCTAACTAAAAATCCCAAGACCTAAGGATCAACTCCAAAGGCGAAGGTCTAATGCCTAAACTCCAAAGCCCAAGAGCTGAGGCTGCTTTCTTTACCCCGTACCCCGATCCGATCTTAAATCCTAATTAGCTTCTACTTTTGCCTAAGCATTTGCCTAAGAATTTGGTTAATAATTCGATGTACAAATGGAGTTCTACTCGCTACCCTAAGGAATGGATGCCTAAGGAATGGATGCCTAAGGAATGGATGCCTCGGAATTAGCTTATACATTTGCCTAAGAATTTGTATCTACTTGTGCCTCGGAATTTGCCTAAGCAATTGCTTCTACTTTTGAGTAAGAATTTGCGTCTACATTTGGCTAATAATTTGTATCTACTTTTGGCTAATAATTCGATGTACAAATTTAGTTCTTTCCCTAAGAAATGGATTACTTTTCCCTAAGAAAAGAAAAAGAATTGGATGTACAAATTGAGTTCTTTTGCCTAAGGAATGGATTCCTTTTGCCTTAAGTCCTTCCTAAAGATAAGTGTAAGTGTATAGGATTTTTCATCCTATACTCAAAAGCATCAAAAACAGCTAAATCTGCTACTATTCAATCAAAAACAGCTAAATCTGCTACTACTCAATCAAAAGCATCAAAATCTGCTACTACTCAATCAAAACAAAAGCAGCTAATACTAAATACTCAAAAACAGCTAAATCTGCTACTACTCCAAAGCCCCCGAGCTAAGGCTGCTTCTTTTCTGTCCCCCTACTTCAAAGCCTAAGAGCTAACGCGTGCCTAAACTCCAAAGCCGAAGACACCCTAGGGACAACGCAACGCCTAAACTCCAAAGCCGAAGAGCAGAGTCTTTGTTTACTCCGTACCCCGATCTCAGATCGGAATTTACTTCTACTTTTGCCTAAGAATTTGTATCTACTTGTGCCTCGGAATTTGCCTAAGCAATTGATGTAGAAATTGACTTCTCTTCGCTACCCTTATTTGCCTAAGGAATTGATTACTTTTGCCTTAGAGTCTGAACCCTCTACTGCCTTAAGTACTTCCTCAGGAAAGCCAGAGTCTGCAATCGGATGTTCAACAGCAGCTAAATCCGATGTTTACTAAAAAGCAGCTAAATCCTATGTTGAAAAAGCAGCAAAGCACAAGAGTCTTAAATCGGAATTAGCTTCTACATTTGCCTAAGAATTTGATGTACAAGTTGACTTCTCCCTAAGGAATTGATGATGTATAAATTTGCTTCTACTCGCTACCCGCTGCCTATCTTTCTCCTCGCTACCCATATTTGGTTAATAATTAGCTGTACAAATGGAGTTCTTTTCCCTAAGGAAAATTGTGCCATTGAATTGTGCCATTGAATTTGTCTAAGAATTTCCCTAAGGAATGGATGTAGAAATGGAGTTCTACTCGCTACCCTTATTTGGCTAAGAATTGGATGTACAAATATTGACTTTTGCCTTAAGGCCTTCCTCTGTAGTATAGGATTTATAATCCGTTTACTTTAAATACTAAATACTACTACTACTACATACTAGTAAAAAACATCAGAATCTGATACGAATACTACTCAATATTCAAAAACAGCTAAATCTGCTACGAATACTCAATATTC
This sequence comes from Zingiber zerumbet, assembly GCA_037833815.1. Lineage (NCBI taxonomy): Eukaryota > Viridiplantae > Streptophyta > Magnoliopsida > Zingiberales > Zingiberaceae > Zingiber > Zingiber zerumbet. The sequence goes on along the minus strand of JBBMJZ010000083.1, from coordinate 1,464,537 downwards.
AAAAACAGCTGAATCCGATGTTTATTACTCAACAGCAGCAACTACCGTAGCCGCAACTGTAACTTCAAAAGCAGCAACTGAGTCTTCAATCCTAATTAGCTTCTACATTTGCCTTGGAATTTGGCTAAGAAATTGAGTTCTTTTCCCTAAGGAATGGATGGCTAAGAATTTCCCTAAGGACTGGATGCCTAAGAATTAGCTGTACAAATATTGACTTTTGGCTAAGCAATGGATGTAGAAATATTGACTTTTGGCTCAGAATTGGATGTACAAATTGATGTAAAAAAATTTTCTTATTGACCCCTACTACAGGTATAAGCCTTAGGATAGGTAAGCCCGCAGCTCTACTGGTTTCTTAATGGCCCACGTCCTTTTACCCAACTGGACCTGTAACCGACGTTGTAGGGCGCGCTGGAGTCCTTCTAATTAGTTTTTGAGTGCGACCTGTACCCTCCTTTGTACTTTTTCTAATTCCCTCCTTACTTAGTTTTCGTCCCTTTACCCTGCCTTTCCGTCCTCGTGTACTAAATGGACTGTTACCTGCCTATCCCCTTTCGGGGTTACCTTACCGGCAACAGGACATAAGCTTCACCGGCAACAGGACATAAGTCTGAACCGGCAACAGGAGATAAGTATCTGTATATCCTATAGTCGTATCTGTACCCTTATACCTATAGTCGTATCTGTACCCTTATAAAAGTCTCTTTACCCGAAAAGCCTCCGATACTAAAAAACAGCAAACAACTCAAAAGCCCCTGTTGCTTTCTTTACCCCGACTTCAAAGCCCCAGGATCAACTCCTAAGCCGAAGACCCAACGCCTAAACTCAAAAGCCTAGGGTGCTCTTTCTTTACCCCGACCCAAGACCCAAGGATGCTTTCTTTACCCCGACTCAGCAGCCGAAGAGCAGAGTCTTTGTTTTGGCTTATGCCCACAAATCCTCTTTCTCCCTAGTACTCCCCACCGGAAGTTTTTAAGCCATTGATGTAGAAATGTGTTTCTACTTTTGCCTTAAGGACTTACTAAGGAGAAGTATAGGATTAAATCCTATACTTAAAAGCATCAAAAACATCACCAAAAACATCACCAAAAGCAGCACCGAAAACAACAACAGCAACATAAAAAGCAGCACCAAAAGCAGCACCGAAAACTGCACCGAAAACTGCAGCAACAGCAGCCCCAATAGGATTTTCTTTGTAGGAGCACCAGTCATATATATAGGAGCTGTATTTCCTTTAGGAGCTTTTCAAGGAACTAATTTAGCTAGTCAAAGTGTTTGAAGTGAGAGGTCTGATTCAGCTTCAAGAACGCGGGAATTACGCTCAGCCATTCCCTTACGGGTATAAGTATTTCAAATTCTGCTGATGTTTTTTTTTAGGCCAAAATTGATGACTTATTGAGATATTGCTCGCCTAGTATAATTTGTTGCTCGCAACTCTTTTACTAAGTAGCTACCTTTTTGCTTTGGATTTACGATCCTTCGCGGTCGATCGCCATTTTAATGTGCTTGCCCTTCCCTTCTTTCCTGTCCTCGCCTTGAACACAAGGAGGGTCAGAAGGAACCCCCACAACCGTGGCACATCTAGATGTAAAGTATGAAATGTAAATAGTCAGAACTCCTAAGGAAGTCCTAAACTCAAAAGCGGCGGAGCTAGCGCCTAAACTCAAAAGTCGCAACACTAGTAACTGGAATAGCCTAGTAGCCCTAGCAACAGAACTCAAAGAGCCGCCCTACTCTACTAGTAAGAACTCTACACTATCCGCCCTAGCAGCAGTAGCAGCTACAATAGTCACTTCCATGGCAGCCCTAGTCGCCTCCCTATGTATAGCTACAGTAGTCACTTCAATAGCTTCAGCCGTAGTTGTAGTATATGTAGTATCGGCAGTGGTTTTCTATGTCTCTTTCTTTCTGACTTTAGCTGCTGCTATTCCTTTTTTTAGGATTCCTTTGGAAGTAGCTCAAAAGAAAGACTCAAAAGAACAAAAGCAGCTAAAGAAGCTACTACTACGACTTAGGCTACTCATGAATAGGATACTGCTCCTACTGAGGAGGCTACAGAAGCTAGGCAGGCTAGGAAGGCTACTACTACTAAGGATGCGGCTACAGAGGTTACTATAGCTACGGATGCAGCGCAAGATCAGGCTACTCAAGCGACTGAGGCTATTCCTGCCACTGAGGCTACGGCTCAGGATACAGAGGCTCCCACTCAAGCTACTGAGGACACGGCTCCTACTACTGAGGCTCCCACTCAAGCTACTCCTACGAGGCAGGCTAATACTTTCTTTAGGCGATCTCTTGGGGATGCTCAACGTCACGCAACTGAGGAAACGGGGGCTCTTCTGCTTTGGATCGTAAATCCAAAAGGTAGCTATTATATCTTACTTGCGAGCTACATAGTTGCGAGCAATAACATAAGGAGTCAGAAATTGGGGTAATGAAGACATATACCAACCATAATCAGAATCAAAAGACTTATTATAAGAGTCTTTTGAAGTAGCTAAAAAGAAAGCCTAAAAAGAAGAGCTCCTAATAAAGGAATAAAGACGGATACAGAGACATAGACGGCTGCGGCTGAGGCTACATATACTAAAGAATAGCATATGGCGGCTACTGTGGCTACTGCGGCTAGGAAGGAAGCTATAGATAGGGAAGAGGCGACTACGACTACTCAAGCGACTGAGGCTAAAGCTACAGAGGAAGCTACTCAAGCTACTAAAGAAAGCTACAGAGGAGAAGGGGGCAACTACTGTAGATAGTGCTCCTATGCTCTGACAGTTACGGGTACGGGTACTCTGACTACTACGACTCTTCCGGGGCTCTTGGCCTTTTGAGTTGAGGAATTCCTTAGGCGTTCGGGAAAAGGCGAATAGCCCCTTTGTTTTGTTTCCTACTGAGGAGGCTCTGCCCTATTAGTAGTGTAACTTGAAAAGCCTCCCCCGCCCTAACCTTAGAGTTGCCTGCCTCGCTGGAGTAGTATTATCCTTCTTCTCCGTATCCGCCTTAGCTATGATAGCTTAATTAGTTGCCTCTGTAGCCTTATCAGTAGTTGCAGGAGTCTGCGTCGCTGCATTATGAGTGGTGCCTTCTTTTTTCTTTTCTCTTCTGCTAGGTCTGATGATTTAGCTTCAAGTTCTGGGTATTATATGTACTCTAGTCGTCCTCAATGTATTCTTCCTTATGTTATTGCTCTATTAAGATGCTCGCAAGTCATCTATACTGTCTCCCTTCGCCTTTTAAAAAGTTCAATTCTTTGAACTTTTGGCTCAGCTCTTCAAATACTGCTGATGGTTTTTTAGGCGACTATCGTCTCACCTTATATGATAATCCTCGCTCAAACAACCTAAAATACTGAAAGCACTTATGCCCTTAAATCGAGAAAGCCCTTGCGCGCGTAGAGAAAACGAAGAAAGCATGCGTCCTTGGTTCCGTACATTGAGGAAGAATGCCATATCATAGAGAGAATCGTAACCGGAGCATCCTTGTACAGAGGGACTGCATGTGGCAACTTGAAGTGTTGGTTTGTTGATGGTGCCCGAGAGCACGAAGTAGTTCCAGCCCATAGGAATCAGGACCAATTCTAGCCAGATAAAGTACTTTGATATGCCAATCGTAGGATATGCCAATCGTAGAATACAGAGAAGTTAGATGGTATGACCCCTATGCCAATCGTAGAATACGAATACAGAGAAGTTAGATGGTAATGACCCCACTTTACAGGCAACAAAGCGAGTAGGATACGATTATCCGGTACCAAGAGGAAAAGAATAGGCCTTTCAATCAGGAGAAGACTTAGCAAGAAACTCAGCCACTATCAAGCCCAATAGCTGTCAACGAACAAGCCCAATAGCTACGAAGAAGAAAAAAGAGGACCAGCTAGCAGTTCCTACAGGTTCAAATTTTTGTCTATTGCTCGGGACCAAAAGGCTACGCAGCTGATTGGATCCACCGGTGAACCGCTCAAAGGAGATTGAGTCTATTTATAGCTCTTGATAGTAGCATGCCTTCCTTATATGAATGAATTGGACTCTTTCATGCTGACTTTACTTGCTGAAAAGCGCACGTAATTGAGGCGAGAGTAACCACCAAGGCATCATATGAAACAACAGATCGAGCAGCAGAGCCATACTCAGAATCAAATAGAAATGCCACTCAATCACGGGAATCAAATAGAAATGCCACTCAATCACGGAAACAGGTTCTTCAGCGCCATTGAGATAACTCACTTCTACTTCTTATGGTTTTGAACCAGGGCATAGACACTTTTGGAACATAGTAGCCCACATATGTATTAGTAAAGAAAGGGCTTTTGGTAGATTTCCCAGGGGACAGTACACCAACAAATAGGGCTTAGGAAGACCGGTTAGACCCGAGTGACCTCGTCCGATCATTCTCTCTTTCTAGTTACCCTACCGTCCGTACAAAGCACTGATCTCTTGAAGACTTTCTAGTTACCCCACCTCACCGTCCGGACAAAGCACTGATCTCTTGAAGATGCATGAAGGGCGTCACTTCGTTGGTGAACCCCTTCCCTGACGTTCAGCTCTTCGCCCCTGACCTCCATAGTACCCTTTTGGTGAACCCCTTACCCTGACCTCCATAGTACCACTTTCATAGGGCAAGTCATACCTGGGCTTTTGGTAGCTAAGCTAAGGCACCAATATAAAGAAGAGTCAAGAATAGACTCGGGTACCCTTTTCTTAGAAAAAAGAGGCCAGCGGAGAATCAGACAGAAACTCTTTACGTAAGTTTTGATGCTTCGGATCACAAAAACAGATAGGCTACGGGGGTATAGGATTGCAAAACATCCTACATAGGGCCCGGGGGACTAAACCCACTTGAATGACTCTATAGGCGTAAGGAAACTATTGACCCGTTCTTCTTTCTTTAGAATCTGACATTTACCAAAGATAGACTCTGACATTTACCAAAGACAGAGAGAGGCGATATACCAGCTCCTCAGTCTCCAGACAGAGAGAGGAAATCCTCTAAGTGAAGGCCAAGTGGGGCTGACATAATTGATTCATGCAGGATGACTATAAAAAGCTTTTTTGACCAGACAGAGAGAGGCGATATACCTGCTCCTCACTATCCATAGGAAGGGACAGAAGCATTAGCGGGGTTATCCAGGGAAGGGACAGAAGCATTAGCGGGGTTATCCAGGGAAGGGACAGAAGCATTAGCGGGGTTATACTGTCTTGAGTCATAGAACTAGCGATTACGCAGTCAGTAGAGAGAAGCAACTACTGATTACACCCAGGGAAGGGACAGAACCATTAGCAGGGTTATACAGTCATAGAACTAGCGATTACGCAGTGAGAAGCTTACATCTGACCCAGGGAAAGGGAATAAAGGGAATAAAGAAAGGTCAGGGAATAAAGAATAAAGGTACGTGCAGAGCTCATACGAAGCGAGCCAGACCAACAGAAAGATCTGCTACGTCAATCGGAAAGCTTAGCATAGCCATTTGAGATTAGATTCCTGCTAAGGGCATAGACCATCTGAGATTAGATTACTGCTAAGGGCGTAAAGCGAGTGAGTCAAAACCGAGTGAATCGATGCCCACTTATGAGACACGTGTAGTAAGACAATGAAGAGAAAGGGCTGCTGCATACCAAGAAAGAGGTAGTTAGCTTCGAAGCAAGATTGATTGGTCGTAGATCAATCCGAAGGAAAGAAAGCTACCTCGATACATAGAAGAATAGCGAGTTGAGGAACTTCAGTCAGGGGCGGAGAGCTGAACGTAAGGGAAGGGGCGGGAACAAATGTAACTAAAGATAAGTACTTATACCCGTAAGGGAATGGCTGAGCTCCATTCCCGCGTTCTTGAAGCTTCAGCTTCAGCTAAATTAAAACTGATGTAACTAATAAGAGTATACCAATTTGTAGAACTGATAAATACGGATACAAAAATATAGTATACTGGTACTGATACTACAAAAAAAAGAAGAAGAAGAAGAAGTAGAGACGACTAAGACTACTGCTCCGGCTGCTACTGATGAAGCTACTGTAGCTAGGCAGGCTACTACATAATAGGCTGCTATACTCGGAAACTACATAAGACGGCTACTGATGCTACTGAGTGAGGCTGCTGCCTTAAAAGTCACTGTACGGGTGCTCCTTGAGGCGCTTTTATAGGGCTCCTACTTTGAGGCTTGCTTTTTCGAGTCTACGTATTCCTAACACAACACAAGAGGACGCAACCGCTCGGCCACGAAAGATAACACATTGCATACGTACTTCACTTCCTAGTTCCGAGCTCTATAGCAACACACACGGCCGAAACTTAGTAAAAGCGAAACTTAGTAAAAGAGCTTGTGAGCAACTCTTAAGCGAACAATAACCAAGGATTCATACTATGGAACTTCAAGAAGTAGACTTATACCCAGAACTTGGAGCTTCATCAACTTGTAGCTTCATCAGAATCATACCTAAAGTCAAAGAGAAACTTTTCTTACTCGCGAAATTAGTTCCTTTAAAAGCTCCTTTAGTTCCTTTAAATGAAAGCCCCCTTTGTAATTGTAGTAATTGTAAATGCAGCTCCTCTATATCTATAAGAGTAAAGTAAAATAGTACGTACATTGGTGCTGATGATACCTAGTAGTATATACTACTGCGCTGCTGCTACTGAGTGAGTCTACTGCTGCTCCTGCTCCTATAGAGTCCTACACTACTGCAGAGTACACAGGGGCTAAAGGAAGGTTCGGGCTAGTCAGTACCGGGCTTAGTGAGTCCAATGGTACAACTATGACAGTTACCAGGGTGAGGGTTAGGGGATTCCTTAGGGTCTGCGGCTTCTGAGTAGGGACGAGACTTCAGAGTTCACTAAACAGGACAGGCACAAACAAAAAGGAGCTCAGGACAGGCACAAACAAAAAGGAGCTACTGCGAAGGATCGTCAATCCAAAGCTAAAGGGCGCTACAAGATTACTCTAGAGCAACACTGGCAAGACTTAGGTATTGTAAGCATGGGAGGAAAACCTAGTTGCGAGCAATATCTCCATAAGTCAGAAATTTAGTACAGGAGTAGATAATCATACCCATCAGAATCATACCTCTCAAAAGAAGCTTCAATTATTGATCCTTTTTAATAAGAGGAGCTACTATAGTTGTTGCTTAAAAAGAAGAAGCTGCTACTACTGAAGAAGCTAATGAAGAAGCTAATGAGTAAGCTACTACTGAAGCGACTCTTCCTAGGCAGGCTGCTACGGCTAGTCAGGATACTACGGATACTACGGATACTCAGGACACTGGGGCTACTGAAGCGACTCTTCCTTCTTCTTAGTAGAGGTCTTCTTAGTAGGGATGCTCCTTCCGGCTGAGGCTACTAGGGATGCTGATGCTGCTGGTCCTAAACAGGCGCAGATCCTAGAGTACACAATTCTTAGACTTGGCAGCGCAGATCCTAGAGTACACAATTCTTAGACTTGGCAGCGCAGACACGCCTCTGCGAAGGATGGTCAATCCAAAGCAAAAAGGTAGCAACTCGATTAGTTGCGAGCAACACTTGCAAGACTTAGGTATTGTAAGTATGGGGTTCAGTTTGGTTGCGAGCAATATCACAATAACTAGTAAATAGTGGACTAGAGTAGATATACTTCCCATCATTAGACTAATACCTCTCAACAGAAGCACTTTTTATAAAACCTTAAAAGTAGAGACAAAAAGAGAGACTGCGGCTACTCTTACGGCTGCTACATAGGCTGCTACTACTGGGGCGGCTATATATACAACTAAGGCTGCTAGTGATGCTGCTCCGGCTGAGGCTATTACTACTACTACTTGTACTGCTACTGAGAGTACAATGTGGTGGCTACTGTGGCTAGTGAGTCCAATGTTCCTACTGAGTACATACACCGGGGCTACTGCTACTATGGGGCTCCTACTTTAGTCGCTCTTGCGGCTCCTGACCTTGAGCTTTCGAGTTGTTTAGTAGAGGGGCACAAGAGGAGCTAAAGAGTCTTCCTGCTCAGCTGTACACGAGCTCTCCTTCGTAAAGAGGACACGGGCGCTCTTACGCTTTGGATCCAATCCTTCGCAAAAGGTAGCTACTGAGTGACTCAAAGCGAGCAACACTGGCAATACTTAGTCTGGGAAGTATGGGGTTAAGTTTGGTTGCGAGCAATATCACAATAAGTAAGAAATTGTAGTCCAGGAGTAGATATACTTCCCATCACTATCAGCTTTATCATACCTAAATTCAAAAGTCAAGTCAAAAGAGGGTTACTCACAAGCTTAAACTTTTTTTAAGTAACTGTAACTAAAGTACTACTAAATAAGAATAAGGCAGCTACTGCTACTGCTACATATACTACTGCTGCTGCTGCGGCTGCTAATGCTGCTGAGGCTACTATTGAAGCTACTGATGAAGCTACTAATGAGGAGGCTACTCAGGCGAGTGAAGCTACTGAAGCTGAGGCTACTACTGATGCCTTACATACAAGTCACTGCTGCTACTGAGGCAAGTGAGTACTACACTACTGCTGCTTACTAGTACACGGGGGCTAGGGCTACTCAGGATACATAGGCTACTCAGGACACTCACTACTGTAGCTAAGGAGTCTTCTGCCTAAGCTGTATACGAGAGACTTCCTAAGGAGGACACTGTCGCTCCTCTTCTGCCTAAGCAGTACACGAGAGACTTCGTAAACACTGTCGCTCCTCTGCTTTGGATTACTATCCTTCGCAAAAGGCTGCTACTGAGGAAAAGAGTTGCGAGCAACACTTGCAAGACTTAGGTATTGTAAGCTTGGGAGAAAGTATGAACATACTTCCCATCATCATTAGACTTACCAATTAAAGCTTAATAAATTGAGCCTTGAAAATAAGAGTAGCTACTACTATGGGTGTTCCTTTTTAAAAAGAAGCTGCTACTACAGAAGCTGCTGCTACTACAGAAGCTGCTGCTACTACTGAAGCTGCTGATACTACCGAAGCTACCGATGCTGGTACTACTGCTGCTACTCCTACTGCGGCGTATGAAGCTACCGATCCTACGACTACTGTTGCTAGTATTGAGGCGGCTATGACAGTTCCTACAAGTATACTCTCATGTTGCTGGTCCAGTAGTTGTTGCTGGGTCTGAGGCTTCTGAGGCGCGGTCTTAGGCTCTTGAGTAAGGGGTAGGTAGGGGTGAAGCACCTGTGGCCTTTTGAGTTGAGGTGTTCCTCTACTTCGGCTTAGGAGTTCTGCCAAAGTAGATGAGATACTTGACATGTGGATGTACATTACTTAACATCTGTAGGTGTTTTCCTTGGGTTTGTAAGGGCTCTAGATCTTTTCCTTGTGCTTCAACCGAAATTGAACTATATTAGGGCGGTTGAAACCGTCCTTGTGTTTGAAGGGAAGGAGTAATAGCTGTTGCTTTTTATCATATTTGTCTTGTGGTGACGCGATCGGTCTCTTGCCCTTAGGTCTTCAAGGAAGGCACCAGGACCAGGCGTGAGCCCAGTACTGGTGCGGCTTGAAGGATTCAGTCTGCGGTTGACTCGGTCGTTCGGTTGCTTCGGCGATGGCTACCGAAGTAGCTACTCAAATTTAGGCGCGAGCCCAGGCCTAGCTAAGGCCTCTTAGCAATCATTGCCCCTCAGACGCATTTCCCCCTTCAGCCTCTCGGCCTCCATACTATAATAACGCAAACCGTACAAAAATTTCTTACTCAGGTTTTCGGCTTTTGTCTTTGTTGCGAGCAACTCAGTAGCCTGTTGCGAGCAATCGCCAAGTAAGAAATTCCGGACAAAGGAAAGACTTCAATGATCATAAAGATACTTGTCACTTGATGCACTTTTCAGATGTCATTTCCATTAAGCCAAAAATATAGTAATTATCGATTTTGAGATGCCAATTCCTTAATAGAAAAGACTTCGGAATTTATATTGATTTTAGGGCCCATTTTTCTATTAACAGCGTTAAGATCAAATTCAATGATAAATTTTGACGCAGAAATTTTAATGCAGAAATTTGAGACCTAAATTTACTAGGGAATTCCTAAGGGAAAAAAGTCGATCAGCTTATATTATAGTATGGGCTTTCGAAGTCGCGAAGTGTACATTACATAACTGCAAAAATCTAAGAATCCGTTGCTTGAAAAGTTGGGGCTAAATTCGGAGAACTCAGTTGGGGCAGTTGCTGTTGATGTTGCAGTTCCGGCTTTTGAACTGTAAGTTTGGGCTTTTGAGCTCTCACTACAGATAGAGGGGCTACAGTTATAAGAGTTCTTCACCCACCAATCGACTATCGTCTCACCTTATACTTTATATGATAATACTTCGCCTTTTAAAAAGTTCAAAGAATTGAACTTTTGGCTCAGCTCTTCGCCCCTTGTGTTTCAACCTTAACAGATAGAGGGGAGCCCGGTATTAGGGTTCTAGATCCAGCCCATTAAGAAAAGTAAAACGGAGTGAAACCGGCCTCGCGTTTCAGAGGAAGAAATTGAGCTAGTTGAATAATCAACAATTTATTATAGTATGGGTGGATGATGGTACATTTGAGCGAGATAGAGGAACCGTTCCTCGGGTTTGAGCTCCACGAGTCCAAGTAGTGTACAAATTTGTCTAAGTGGAAAATCGAGGTTGAGGTCTAACTCAAAAACCAATTTGATTGCAGCGCGATGGGGCCCAAAAACGCGAGTTTGGGGAACTTATATTATATACCTGGCGGCGCGTGCCAGATTAAGTAAGTTAGCTCAGCCATGAACTTAGTTATGGTAGGGCACGACAGAGCAACAGTCGTTGATGGTTTAAGCCTTCTATTCATTCCATTTGAGTTGTACACCCGTATTCAAAACTACGAAAGATCTACCCTCTTGCGGGCAAGAGTGATTCATGGCTTTGACAGCGTCAGGTCTTAACAATATAGTATATAAAGATCTAAGACTGAATGAAAGCAATAGAGGGAAGATCCCGGCAATAAATAAAGAACTCAACTGCAGACCCGAGGAAGGAATGCCATACCAGAGGAGTCAATAGAAGAGCAGTCAAGAGAATAAAGGGAAGGCTACAGAGGAGTCAAGAGTCAATCGAAGAGCAGTCAATAGAAGAAGAAGGGGGGTCGTCGAAAGCAGGAAGGAAAGGAGTAGGCTCCGGAATAGAGAAATCGAGAGAGTAGTAGTAATAGTAATTCAAGCTGATTGCTGCAAATGACAGAGATCTTTCTATACGAAATTCAATCATACAACAAAAGGGGCAACAACCCCAACTTAAATTCAAAACTACGAATGTCTCAATTCCAATTCAAATTTGGCTTTCAATTGGTGATTGAATTATTCTCTATTTTGTCTTAAGAATAGTAATAGAAAATGGTGTCAAAATGGCTCCTAAAATTAGGTGGTGTACCTATTTTAAATAAAGGGTGCTTAACCGTCGTTACTTGATGCCCTATGCCTAAGTGAGGTGTACCTAGTTTAATAAAGAAAGTATGCTTTTTTTATAAAACCTTACTTGATGACCTATGCCGAACATCCCTCCCTCAAGCTAACTCCCCTAACTGAAACTCTAAACCCCGAACTCCAACTCTCAACCCCGTTTTTCATTTCCAGTAGCTCGGGAGTTAAAACACAAGGAACGTTTCCTCTATCTGGCTCTACTGTACCATCATCCCTCTATCTGGAATATTAGTCTACAGACCTGTCGAGGGGAAGTCGAGGAGAATAAAATACCCTGATATAACTACTTTATCCGTAGTATTATATGGCCAGGACATTGATATCGTAAACCGTAACCCCAAACCCGTTCCTCTATCTGGCTCGCCGGTCCCCTAGTTTCAATAGTCCAAACATGATCAACTCTCCCGAAATCCCTACCCTTTCTGGTACTCGTATATTGTTTCATTCCTTTATTCCGAATTCTAAACTTCTGTGGGTACAGAAATAAATAGAACGAAATGACAGGTACAGAGTTGAAAAACCCGCATTTTTCGCATAAACAGAATTTGCTTAAGCTTCTTATATTCCTAAATTGATTGATTAAAAAAGTCGAGTCAAAAAATAGAAAAGTCGAGTCAAACTTAGGAATTAAAAAAAGTTGTACTTCCCGCATTTTTCGCATAAAGATAATTTGCTTAAGCAAATGTTCCCTAAGTTCCAAAAAAGTTGATCTCCTATAGTGGCACTTTCAATGAGAATGAGATAGACCAAGGATAGAGTGATTGAAGAGGAGAAGAGGGGTGAAAGGTTCGTATAGTAGACGTATTTGGGGATTCCAGTAGAGGGGATGGAGATTCCAGTAGAGGGGAGTGCAGGTTGGGACTTTCCAGTTGGAGAGGAGAGGAATGGAGTTGCTTTCGGGGGCAGACCCTTCCCTTCGTTCAGCTCTTCGCCAATCGACTATCGTCTCACCTTATACTTTATATGATAATACTTCGCCTTTTAAAAAGTTCAAAGAATTGAACTTTTGGCTCAGCTCTTCGCCCCTCGGGGAAGCCAGCCGTGGTGTACTTCTAGTGTAGCTTCAGTAGTCGCAGCCTATGTAGCCTTATCAGTAGTAGCAGCTTCAGTAGCCTCTGTATCCACAGTCGCCTCCTGAGTGGCTTCAGTAGCAGCCGTAGCATCTGTATCCACAGTCGCCTGAGTCGCCTCATCAGTAGCCGCCCCAGACCTAAACTCAGCATCTGCCCGAGACCTAAACTCATACGCCCTATACCTAAACTCAGCATCTGCCCGAGACCTAAACTCATACGCCCTTGGCTTTGTTGGCTTTGCAGACGTAGGAAAAACCTATGGGGCCCTTGGCTTTGTTGGCTTTGCAGACGTAGGAAAAACCTATGGTGTCCTTTTCTGGCAGTCCTTACTAAGGTTCCATTTGTATTCTATAGGATTGAAGGGATTCCTCGATTTAGGATTCCGAAGCACCTGACCATACTTCAACCACTTCCTAACCTACTATCCTTTAACTCCTTTACTTCGGCTGCTGCCGCTTCGTCTGCTGCCGTTGACCCCTTCCAAAGCTACTTTGCATTCCCTATCCTTTACAGTCGACCCCTCGCGTTCCTTCGCCTATCAGCTCAGCTCTACGCCAACTGTACATGTACAAAAGTACCTCCAACCGAAGTTGTAAGGGTGTACTTGTGGACTTAGAATGAGTTTTGGACCCGGCCCAAGACCCATTCCATCCTGACTTTGATTTAGGACCTTGACTCCCATAGCCCCGTCGGTAGGACAGGACCTGGGCAAGGACAACTAGGACCGTGGGATAAAGGGCAAGGACAACTAGGACCGGGAAAAGTCTACTTAGGATGGTACAGGTAAGCCAAACAAAGCGAAGGCGGAGGACAGCTAAGCCCATAAGGAAGCTCTACCATAAGTCCTACTGGTTTTATATTTCTTAATGGCCCGTGTACGAAGACACAACTGCAACCGAAGTTATAGGGCGGTTTTGCTTATGGATAAATTTCTTTGCGCCCCTGCGCTGGCCGGGAATTTATGAGTTATATAAATTGGTGTACCCTCATACCTCTTCTGCTTTGGATAGGAAATCCAAAGCTACGCTTCCTACTTAGTATAAGAGTTGCTCGCAACTCTTAAGCGAGCAATAAAGAAAGGAAGAATCCAGAAAAAACAATACAGGAAACACTCACATCAGAATCATTAGACCTAACACTTAAAGCTCTGTTACTAGATAAAAGAAAGTGGGGGAATTCAAAGGGACTAATAAAGGCAATACGGCTGCTTGCGAGTACACTCTTGTTCCTAAAGGAGGTACTAAGTCTACTGTAGATGCTAGAGATAGAGGAGTACACTGGAGCTAGGGATGCTACTCTTACAGTTGCAAGGGGTGCTCCGCCTGTCGAGTAAAGGACTTCAGACTTAGGAGGATACTGATACTAGCCTTGGGGGATTAACTGGACTACGACTTGCGGATTAGGAGATTACCCGGACTCAGACTTTCCTTTGGAGATTAACCGGACTCAGACCTGGAATTAGTAGATTACCTGTCCTACGCCCCTGTGGATTACCTGTACTCTGCCCTGGCATTATTGGCTTACCTGTCCTCTGCCCTGGGATTATTGGATTAACTGTCCTACGCCTTTTGGATTAGTGGATTACCCGTACTCTACCACTTTAGGGCTTGGGCGCTTACCTGTACAATATCCTAAAGAAAGAGAGAGACTTGAACCACGGCCCGGGGTGTCCTTCAGTACCAACTGAAAAGGGGCGGGTGCTGCCTCAACAGCCGAAGAGCTAATAAGTCCCTACTCAAGAGTCTAGGACCCAGCAACCCTAGGAAAGGGGGTATCTACTTTTGCAACTGCAACTAAGGAAGCAACTGCAGTAGTAGCAACCCTAGCAACAGAGTCTGAAGTGCCAGCTCTAGCAGCAGAGTCTGAAGTGCCATCTCGAGTGCCAGCTCTAAAGGCAGCAACACTAGGAACTCGAGCAGCTGCATCCCCGTGCTTGCTTATAAAAGCCGGATCTACTTACTTAACTTTTGCAAGTAAGTAACGTAAGCAACTTCCTCAACCGAAGGAAGACTATGAAACTCAAAAGGCGCCTCTTCCTCTTTATGAAACTCCTAAGTGTAAGCATCTGCCTTAAACTCATAAGGTGAAGGTTTTGGTGCCTACTCAAAAGCCTCAAGCAACTAATAAGTCGAATCCTCTTTAGTAAACTAATAAGTCGATTCCTCTTTCTTTTATGAAACTCCTAAGTGTAAGGAGCTTAGTTCAACTCATAAGCCTCAGTTGTTGAATCCTAATCTGTTCCCTCCCCTTTCAAAGTGTTCCCTCGTCTTAGTCTTAAAAGCTTCTTTTCCTTTATTACCTCCTGAATCCCCAAGAGCTTCTTTTCCTTTATTACCTCCTTTTGTATCAGCCCCAACAGCAGTCACTCTACAAGAGCAACTGACCCCTCGTATTCTGCTTTAGGAATAGCTTTAGGCTCACCCGATTCCTCAGCAGCTGATTCTACTTGAGTAAGAAGTTTTGCGTGAACAGCTGATTATAGTTTATGAACGTCTGCCCCAAGGGCAAGATCCCTAGTCACTTTATCCCCCAAGCTTTGTGAGCCCTGTCTGTCTCCTTTTGGATCCCCATCTGATTCTCTTTTATGACCTGCTTTTGCATCCCCAGCAGTAACTAAATTATCAGCATCCCTACTCTACTCACAAGCCTCACCCACCCCAACATCGTAAGCTGCTGCCTTCAACTCTAAATTCGCTGCCTCTGTTAGTAAACTCAAAAGGCGAAGCCTCTTCCTTAACCTCAAAAGGCGAAGGTGTTGTTGAATCTGGTCCCTCCCCTTCAACTGGGTCTCCCGGCTTATTCTTAAAAGCTGGATCTCTTTTATGAACTACTGAATCCCCAAAAGCAGCATTTCCTTTAGGAACCACTTTTGCCTCATTGTAAGATGCTCCTTTCTCTACTTTGTTCCGTACCTACTCGAGATATTTTTTTAGGAACGTATGCCCTATCTGCAAGTTTATAAACGTGTGCCCTATCTGCACTAGGTTCAAAATCCCCAGCTGAGTCTCCTTTTGAAGCACTAGCTGATTCGACTTTAGTATCAACTTCCCCATCCGAGTACCTAGAAATACTAGGAACTTCCCTAGCCCTGCCTTTATCTGCAGCAGCACCCTAGTTTTGAATCCCTACCTGAGTCTCCTTTCTCTACTGAGTTGAGTCTGAATCCCCTACTGGGTCTTCTACGTTTAGTAAGAACTTTTACATCCCCATCTGATTATAGTTTATGAACTTTAGGCTCACCCGATGCCTCACCATCTGATTCTACTTTATGAGCAACTGCCCCTATCAACAGTCACTTTCAAGAGCAGTATCCCTGGTAGCATCCCTATCCGTACCAAGGTAGTTTCCTCTCCTTTAGCCGCAACTTTTGCATCCCCAAAGGATATTCTAGATTCTACTTGAGTATCACCTGCTTATTCTGAAGTGAGGTGTTCCCAAGCCTTGACTACTTTAGTAGCAGGAACTACTTTTTCAAGGAAGTCAAGTAATTGATCTACTTTGCAAGCAAGGCTTTGAAAGCAAGGAATTGATCTATTTATTTTCTTTATGAGCTTCAAACTCATAAGTCTAAGCATCTGCCTTAAACTCAAAAGCGGAAGGTGTTGAATCCGTTCCCTAAACTTCAAAGGGGTCCCTTTTCTTAAAAGCTTCTTTGACTTTAGGACCTAAGGAATCGCCAAAAGCGTGAACTACTTTTGAAGCGTGACCATTCCCTATCAAGAGATTATTCAATAGCTGTATCTCCTTTTGAATCCCCCAAGGATGATTATCCTTTATCTGCAACTTGTGGATCACCAGATGCCTCACCAGCGGAGTCTACTTTAGTAGTATGAGTCTACTTTAGTAGTATGAGTAACTTGTGCGTCAACGGATTCTTATAGTTTATGAACGTATGCCCCAACGGCACCAGCCCTAGGAACTTGATCCCCCAAGCTGCGTGATCCCTTTCTGCTTTTGCCTCCCCATCTGATTCTATTTGAGTACCTACTTTTGCTTCCTTTGCCTTTGCCTTAAACTCCAAAGTCGAAGCCTCTGAAGGAACTTCCAAATCCGAAGCAGCTTACTTAAACTCAAAAGGCGCAGCCTAAGCAAGACTAGTAAACTCAAAAGGCGCAGCCTAAGCAAGACTAGTAACCTCAAAAGTCTAAGTTGTTTAATCTGTTCCCTCCCCTTCAACTGGGTCCCTTTGCTTATTCTTAAAAGCTGCCTCTCCTTTAGTACCTATTGAATCCCCAAAAGCATTATCTCCTTTAGTACCTGCCGTATCTCCTTTCTCTCCTTTTTTAGGAACGTCTGCGTGAACAAATGTCTCTCCTTTTCAAGCACGAGATGCATCATGAGAGTTTTCTACTGTAGCGTATGATTCTGCAGCAACGGATTTTCCTTTATCTGCATCCGCACCCTAGTTTGAAGCAGCTGCTGAGTTTGAAGCAGCACCGTAGGATTCTACTTCATTACCTACTCCAACAGGAGCCCTTTCCGCTATCCCGTTCCTAGTATCCATCTTTTGAGTACCTGGTCAAGTCCAACTAATATAGTATATAATATAGTCTCGTAATTGAGTACATGTGCGCCCCAAAGCCCCTAAGTTGCGTAGTAGCCCATAAGTTGCATAGTAGCCCCTAAGTTGCGTAGTACAGGTAAGTGAAGTCGGAGTACGGGTAGTAAGTCAAGTCATAGTGTAGGTAAGAATCTAGTCATAAGCCCCAGGTTCCGGCGTATGGGAGTGAATGCCATAGGGTAGGTAGCCACGAGGCGTATTAAAGTGAATATCCCTGCCAAGGTAGCCACAGTTGCTCTATCTCTATCTCTAGCTCTAGCTCTAGCGATTTCTCCTTTTGCTTTGGCTATGGTTGAAGCTTCAGCTTCAGCTGCTGGTGGTTGTACCCTTAGTTAGGGATTTCTTTATTACCTCTCCTTGGGTTATCCAATCGACTAGCGTCTCCCCTTATAGGATAAGTCTCGGGGTAGATATACGTTGTACTTTGATCTTGAGTTTCTCTTGTCTCCAATCGACTCTCGTCTCACCTTATAGTCTAATACTTCCCAATATTACTTTAGTTTAGGCAGCTCTTCGCCAATCGACTATCGTCTCACCTTATATGATAATCCTCGGGGAAGAGTGTAATGTCAGTTCTTTAACCCCATAGTGTAGGTTAGTGATCTTTGCATTTGGTGTTTAGCCCTAGCCCCGTCCTATCCTCCCTCGCTACAGTAACCATAACAGCATCAGGAGCCCTGGTACCCTTTTCAGCCCCCAAGGAAGGTAAGCTACTAAAAAGAGCTTTAAGTGTTTGTTCTAGTTCTATTGGTACTAGCTCTAACTCTAAGGGCACTCATAGCTATAGTAGCCACAATAGTTGTCGTTTTATTAGTGCTTGCCATCATAGCCATTTCTATTATTATAATTTCAGCTTTGGTAGCTCCTTTAGCTCCCGCTTCTTTTTTAGCTGCTGGGTATTCTATACTCACTTTTCTTTGTTTATGGCAGTGCAATGGTGATTTCCAATCGACTAGCGTCTCCCCTTATAGTCTAATACTTCCCTTCGTTCAGCTCTTCGCCCCTCGGGGTGCGTAGTAGTTATATTTGATCTTGGCTTTTCTCTTGTGTCCAATCGACTCTCGTCTCACCTTATAGTCTAATACTTCCCAATATTACTTTAGTTTAGGCAGCTCTTCGCCAATCGACTATCGTCTCACCTTATATTCTAATACTTCCCAATATTACTTTAGTTTAGGCAGCTCTTCGCCCCTCGGGGATAGTGTTATAGTAGTGTTCTGTTGCTCACCCGGGCGTCCTAGGTTTTTTGTTTTGATTCCTTCGTCCTTCCTTGGTTTTCTTTAGGGCCCCTTTCAGGCCCTGGTCAAGTCCAACTATGCAAGTATATAATATAGTTTAGTACTATATTACGTGTCTTCCCCTCAGCCTCAGCCTCAAAGGTTCTGAGTCCGTTTCATCTGTCAAGTCCTTTTACGTGTAAGTAGTCATCCGCCCAAGCAGCAAGAGATGCCTATTCCCGGTAATCGAAGAAGCCCAACCTACTAATACTAATGGAAGCCCTCCCTACTAATATAAGCCCAACCTACTAGTAATATAATTAGATAATAAATTAATATGGGATGGTTATGTTATTGAATGCCCTATCCTAGGTAGCCACGGTCGTAGCTATACTGTTTTCAGTTGTGGCTATATTATTTGAGTTCCTACTTCTTTTTTATCATCAGCTTGAGTTCCTACTTCTTTTTTATCATCAGCTTCAGTAGCCGCATTAGCTTGAATAGCTTCAGGAATCCATATGAGTGCTGCCTTTATTGTTTGTTTTCTCCCGGTAGTAGCTATTCTGTAGTGTTTTTTCTTGCTATCCATAGTCTTAGTTATAATTCTCATTATTCTTTCTCCTTTTGCTTCTATGGTTCCTACTTTAGTTGTAGCTTCAGTTGTAGCTTCAGCTTCAGCTTTCGCTTCTGGCGTGTATGCGGAGTAGTATTTCTTTATTACCTCCACATGGGTCTTCCCAATCGACTAGCGTCTCCCCTTATAGGATAAGCCCCGGGGTCTTTCGTATTTCTATGTTTCTTTTCTTTTCTTTTTCCTCCAATCGACTATCGTCTCCCCTTACTTATACTTATAGTCTAATACTTCCCTTCGTTCAGCTCTTCGCCCCTCGGGGTGTGTGGTTACTAATATGGAAAATTTCCTTTCTATTGTGTCCCCTCATGGAGCCCTTCTCTTAGCTCTTTCTTGAGGGAACCCCATAGTTCTACCCTTCGTTTCTGTCGCTAAGTAATGTTTGCGTGACGTTTGTTGTTTGATCCTCTTCGTCCTAGCCCGCAGCCGTAGCAACAGTAACTGCATCAGCAGCTACAGTAATAGCATCAGCAGCCTTCCTTAGTGGAATAGCTTCCCTCGCTGCCTTCACTTTCACATCAGCTACAGTAGTCACTTCTTCCTCAGCCTCCGTCCTTAGTTCAAGAGCTTCCAACCAAGTCGTAAGCGGTATAAGTGCCCTTCCCTTATTGTTTGTTGTACCGTTCCCTCTTCTTAAGTAGTGGTTTTTAGTGCCAGCCATGGTAGCTACCACCCTAGCCCTTTTTCTTTTTCTTTCTCCAGTTGTGGCTGTGGCTCTGGTTCGTACTTTCTTTAGTTGTAGCTTCAGCTTCTGCTTAAGCTTTAGCTTCTGGTGCTGGTTATTCTATCGTTCTCCCTCGTTTTCTTTATTACCTTTCTATGGTGTTATCCAATCGACTAGCGTCTCCCCTTATAGTCTAATACTTCCCTTCGTTCAGCTCTTCGCCAATCGACTATCGTCTCACCTTATATTCTAATACTTCCCAATATTACTTTAGTTTAGGCAGCTCTT
>JBBMJZ010000083.1:1427203-1444623 GCA_037833815.1 Zingiber zerumbet | reverse complement strand
CGTAAATGGTGTACGGAGAAGATCTTGAAATATTGACGTGACGGCCCTGCCCAAACCGAGCCATCGTCAGATGCCCTAACGGTCGAGCGTCCTCTACAAAGAGACTCTCTCAGGATATATATGCTAAGAAAGAAGGGTGAGGAGAGGCTCATACAGTGAGGGTCACTCAGAGGCCTGCGAAGGGCTTTCTACCTTAGGACCCGGGATTAGGCAAGAGTCCAGATTAGGGGTATAAGTCCAGATTAGGGGTAGAGAAAATAGGGGCTAAGGGTAGAATCAGAGGTAGTAGGGACGTGAGTCTCAGTTCGGGTTCGGGACTCTGCTTGTGCCAGTGCTTGCTTTCCTCTGCTTGCGTGTTGAATCAAGGTGCAGGGAAAGAGTGATTCGCAGGTGCCCCATTACTATATACAACAGGTTCTTAAGAGGTACGAGAGGAAAAGAGATTCTGTAGTTGACGTCTCGACCGGAAAGAAGAGAAAGGAAGATACGTACAGGGACGTCTCGACCGGAAAGAAGTACATACTAATCTCATATAGAAGTAGGTGCCCCGGAGAGTCAATGAGTTGAGTAAGAGGGAATCCCAAGAAGACTAAGAGGAGCGAATGATAGCGAGATTCAAGTTCATTCAGTTCATTCCTGTTGTGAGCAGACGAAGGGCGCAAGGTAAATACTTCCGAAAGAGATAGCGTGCGCGAATCACGGTTAGGTAAATACTTCTTACATGCGCAGGTGCCCTTAAGAGTTCTGGAAAAGCTGGATCAATTGCCTAATTCGTCTCCTCTGTTTATTGGTCAGGTCTGGTTCCCTCAAAGACCGGATACCAGGGCCGAGGAGGGAAGCAGTCTAATGCAGTCTAATATGGTTAGAAAAGAGTTCATGGTTTGAATAAGACGAGTTAGCTTTGGCCTGCCCGGAGGAATCAAATGTGGTGTCCAGTTGCATTGGTTTGGTAGGGAGGTGAGCATACTTTAACTTGACCGACCAGACCTGCCGATAAAGAAAGAAAGATTCGAAAGGCGAAACCGACCAGACATAAAGAAAGAAAGATGATAATTATAGAAAGGCGAAACCCTCTTCATTGCCCTTTTGACGCCCAAAAAGGAAAGGCACGAGCGATATCTAACGTGGAGGTACCTTTCATTCCCATCAACATCTGAATCTTCATCTTCGCCTTCTTTTCTCCACTTAGCAGTGGAGCCCTCATTATTTACTTTATTTAAGTCATAAGTGCTCGTCCCGTACTCGTACTCAGACAGGGACAACTACAGCTGAATAGGACTCGGTAGGGAGTAATATATGCGTATCGTATAAAATAAAAGAGACTATATTTGCTTTATGCTTTATATATTTATATAAAATAAAAGAGACTATATTTGCTTTAGGAGTAGGAGTGAGCCAACTAAAGAACTTTAACTTAAGGGCACCGAACAGGAATAGCACTTCGGTTTCACAATGTTAGTATGTTAGTATCTTGTAGTATCTTGTCCCAACCGAGAACCGAGAAAGTAGTTGCCTTGCCCGGGCAAGAGTCTAAGATGGCAAGCGGATAGTCTACACCCGCAACCCCGTCACTATAATAATCGTTCGGCTCTCAGCAAGAGGGCCGAGTGTTAACGACGGGGTGATAATGACGCGCTCGACTGATGTTGGAGAGGGGTGGAGCGCTCGAGCGAATGAATGAGCGAGAGAGGCGAGTGAGTTAGGTAGAGTTAATTTCATTCAAAGAGTTCATTCACGACCTCTTGCTGAGAGTTCATAGCTATCGCTATCGGCGCTATTAGTTCATAGCTATCGCTATCGGCGCTATTGAATAGACTAACTCAGATGCTTAAAAAAGTAATATAAAGACAAGCAACAGATAGGAATCCTATATACAGAAAAGAAAGGGGAAGGGGACCCAAAGAGACAACGAGCAAGATATAACATATCAAATTCATAAATACAATAAAAGAAGTCAATTCTTAAAGTTTGAAGTCAATTTGAAATTAAAGCCGTTCCTTAATAACTTAATAAGTTAAGTCAATTCTGTTGAGATAGTTAGTCAGAGTTCAAGATAAGATAGAGAGAGGAATGGAAGGAGTGATAACGACTGAACCCCTGATCCTCATTTAGGTTCTTTTCACCTTAACCCCAGATCAATAGGTCTTAATCCAAGGAGAAAGAGGTCTGAGTCTCATATTAGGCATATAATCACTCTTTCCTTTCAATATCAATATAACTATAAGTCAGAAGTAAGGCCATTCTCGGCTCCGCACCGCTACGTGGGGGTTTGACTCCTTCTCTTCATGGTTCAAGTGAGAGATTCAGATTAAGAGCTAAGGAAGCGACTACGAGGAGCGATAGCGACAGCGACCGTAAGGTCGAGAGAGAGTGAGAGAGAGAGGGAGAGGAAGAGTGAATGGAAACATGAACGACTCTTGCTCCGAGTGATAACGGCAGATCTTTCTCCGTTTTTCATATGAACGACTGGGGCGAGCTGCTTCGCAACCGAAAACTACAACCGGAATTCCTTAACTATTGAAGACCTGATAGACAGGGCGAGGGCTTCTTGCAACCGGATAAGAGATACGTTCTTGGTTCGATTACTTTTCAGATTTATTGACTGACGCCAAGCAAAAGAGCTGCTTACCTGAATTTCAAATAAAGCAAGAGTGTCATTTCAAATAAAGCAAGAGTGTCTTATCTTTCATAGGAGAAAGGAAAGGGTTCTGTTCTCGTGAATGGCTACAACTAAAGAACTCATATGAATATGTAATTCCTGTATGATATGTAATTCCGCTGTCCTTGAAGCTCTTCCTATTGTCTGAGGGTTCCTGAAAAAGAGGGCGATCCCCACATCTACATATAAACCCACCTTTGCTTTGAGGGCCCGTGCGGACCGGATCCAATACCTTTTTCGTGTATTTTGATTAATGATCTACTTACTTATACTTATTCTTCTTTTTTGGATTTGAATAAACTCCCGAACCTGTTTGATTCTTTCCCTTCAGCGTACAAAGAGAATAAAGAATGAGATTACCAGCTTAATGAGCTCTTTCCGTTGTGATAGGGTCTGTCCCCTTTGCATTAAGAGTAGATTCTTTCCTCAAAGAACTCTTTTAGCACTAGCACACTGATTAAATCAAGTATATGAATATATAAAGTCAAAAGTCATTCACAAGTATATGAATATATAAAGTCAAAAGTGCTGTTTGGGTTGTTGCTCTTGTCCCAAACTCGTAGCTCGTACGCTACCGGACGTACGCTACCTACAGTTGCTTCGCTCCCCAACTCTAAGAAGTAGGAAGTTGCTTCGCAAACCAAACCAACTCTAAGAAGTAAGTAAACTGATGCCATGGTCCCTTGTTTATTAAACATGAAACTGGGCTATTCTTCTCTTCGCATCGAGATTAAGGAGTGGAACAACAACTTGACTCATGACTGAACACCTCTCATCGGTCAGAGTGACGCTTTCATACGGCTGGTTCAAATCCTTTAATTTAATACGTTAAGTTCATCATGAGACTTTCAATTTCCTAACGCTAAAAACCCATCAGCTGTATTCTGCAATGTTCAATCCTCTTTTATTCCAAGAAGATCTGATGGTTCAGCTATCTCTTCTCCGAGATAAGATATTAGTCTCCGAGATAAGATATTATAAGAATCATATCCAAACCTTGATTCAATGTCTTTATATGAGAAAGTTCTTTAACTTCAAATAGTCAGTTTCAGGTCTTCCACCCATCAGCATTGTTAGATTAAAATCTTTAAATTCTGGTTCTAGGGAAGGAAGCGGGGATGGCACTGACCTGGAATTCCTTCTCTTTAAGTGAAGGCCTTACCTACAAAAGTGATAATTGAGTTGAATAACCCGTCATTCAAATAGGGTATGGTACCTTTAGGTTTTTTATTCAGCTACACTGACCTCTTCTTTCACTGAACTAGAAGAGTGGAAATCCGCTCTGGAACTTCTTCCTTTCGTTTCAGAGTCCGTGGCACCCTTGACTTTGAAGGGCCTTTTCTTTTTTGGAAATCAAGGGTAAGCTTTTCTTTAAATAATAATAACGGATCAACAATAAGAATCTTAAATAGAACTAATGAATCTTCCTTTGTAGGAACTTCACTATCACTCCTGAAGTAATGTCTTCTCTACAGCAGACTCTGCCAAACTCTTAGTATTAGCTATTAGGATAAAAAATATGGTTCCGTAGCGGAAGAGGTACCTGACTTAAGGAGTTAAGTTAAGTTCTATTTATAAGTTCCTAAAAAGAAAAGGGAAGATTCAATAGAACTAAGTAATCGGTATTAAGAAAGACAAGCTTACCCTTCCACTTCAAAGGAATGAACTAAAGACCGGTGACATTCTCGTTTCCTACAATGGATGGAGGAAAATGGAATGAAAATCTCGGTATCGGGCTTTCTCCTTCTCCTTATACCGAACTAGAGCCGGCAACCCTTTTACCAAAGAAACTTCTTGCCTACTATTATAGATTATAGAACTGGCAGAACTGAGGATTCCGCCTACTCAAAACGTTGAGGGGATGGCAGCCGCCTGTAGAAAAAAGAAAGACTTTGAAAAACCTTAAGAGACAGGTTTTCTCCCGTATGGCTGAACTCGACCCCCATCCTTTCTGGGTGGAGAATCGTTTCCAGCTTCTTTCGTCTATGCTTTGGTTGTATACAACCTTCAACAGGCGAGAGGTTTGGGAACCCTAAGAAAGAAAAGAAGGAAGTGCTTGCGCTTTTAGGAATAAGCGTTAAGGCTTGGAGTTTTCTTGCTGCACTCTAGTTTCCAGGAGTTTTCGTAGCTTCGCTTTTCAGCCCCCTAACTTCCCCCATTCCCTATCGCTCCAAGTATTCCGATCGTTTATTCCACTCGTTCCCTATCGTTAGAGCACTAAAGCCCAGGTCCTATCGAACCAGCTCTTTCTCTCTAACCCTATCGTTATTCTTTCTCCTGATATTGATAGCACGGGAAAGAGAATGCGATGAGGCCATGCAAGGAAGGCTCTTTAATTAGCATTACGGCCTCTTTGCTTTGCACTCGCTACCTTGTGGCCATACCCAGAAAAGGTCCTTTGTCCAGTTATTTCTTCTTATTCCATAAAGAAGATAAAAGTGAAATCACTTGTTCAAAGCGAAGGGACATTGCTTACAACTCAAAAGGACGGGATTTAGGCTAAGGCACCTCTCGCACGTCGAAAGCATTCCATCCAATTCATTATTGAAAGCCTTAGAGCAGTAGCACGGGGAGAGTCTTCCTTCTGATCCCAAGGTACTGGTAGTATCATCGTATATAAGAGAACGGCTGCATGACGGAGTGATCTGCCTCTCTTTCTTAACTTAAAGGAGGAAGGGCTTGTACTTCTCTTTGATTTATCGTCGAGATTGGGTTGGTGTTCAGTCTACCGGAGTAGAAGTCAGTTGGGCGTCCGGATCCTGAGAGGGATCCTGGCGTGGGGCACTAACCCCCGTCCCTGAGCATCACTTTGATGGTGTTCCGGTCCGCCATGAGGCCGCCTAAAGCGGGCCCAAACAGCCTTTGATATGGTTACATTAACCTCAGGATGTTTTCCAGGAAAAGTTCAAACCTGGTCACATTCTCCATCAGTTAGTACCCGATGGTGCCACTCTATGACACCACAAGATGGTTTGAAAGTGGACGAGTGGTATTTTGGCTATCACTATTATATATAATAATTTAAACATTATGACAACCTGGGGTGATCAGGTCTGCTACCAGGGAGATTAGACCTGAGGGACCAGACTTTGAAGCTCGTAAGGGGGCTTTTCTGGTTCGTAAAGTGGTTTATACCTTTGTCTAGGAGGCTTTGACCATTAAGAAATGGTCACAATGTTTAAGTTATTTGATGCTCTTTTGACTGTCAAGGCACTTGCCTGGCAGAGAGTTCGAGAACAATCTCGGATGAGAAAGTCTTACCGGCTACTCCGCAGATTGAGGAAGAAAGTCTTCTTATTGGGCAAACAAGGTACTCCTCTTTTTAAGAAATCGATTCCTTGTCCCTTCTGTGAATTCCTTCTTCCGCTGTAGCTGAGGCCGAAGTTGATGCCCGTGTATTCTTCTCCGTACCCTCTGGCTAACCCGTACAGATTTGCCCAATAATTCCTAAAGTCGGGTAGAAAAATTTGATTTAAAGCGGATTTCCCCCTTCCCTAACGTTCAGCTCTTCGCCCCTTGACTCGTCATTATCAGTCTCTATTAGAACCATGTTTTATGTCTGCAAAGCAAGGTTCCACCAGAGAAGTGCCAAGGTTCTGCCCAGCCCTCGCGGGTTCGTAGTGCAGCCCGCGTTGTTCAAAGCTCCTTTTGGGAGCCGTGGTAGTCCGTATTGGTATCAGATCTATTCCCATGTTCCGATCTTTCCATTTTTTTGACCCTGGTAAAATCTCCCAACTAGATTTAAAAATGAATTGGTTATCCATAAAGAAAAGATATTGATTGAGAAAAAACGAGTTCCGCTTCTTCCTCTAAAAATGAAGAAAGACTTGTCGGAAATCGCCTTGGTCCAACCAAGAAAGGCATGGGAGTCTTTGGGCATAAAGAAAAGATTAGCTGCTTCTAAAGCTCTCTTTCTTCTCTTATGATATTTATAGTTGGAAGGAAACCCTCAAAAGCAACCTTTCTCTTAGATAGCACTCGCTATTTGGCGCCCTTCTTAGTGTTAAACCAACTCTAAAGGGAGTCAGTTGCCTACTCGTCGTATGGCACGAACGGTATAACACAAAAAAGGGAATGAAAGCAATCGAAAAAGGTAGCAGTCGTTAAGCCGAAAAGTTCAGAAGTAAGTAGGCCAATGCCAATTGAAAGCTAACTAGTTGTCCCTCTTCCATTTCGATGACAGGAAAGATCAGATGGACAGAAAGAGCTGTACATGAAGAATGACTTCACATTGAAAGAAAGGGTTCTGCACTTTGGATCACAATAGGTGGAGTCTCTAAAAGCCTTATAGGAGCATGAGACTGAAGAAGTCTGGCATCAGTTGGTGTGAATGACTCCGGCCCATAGGTTAGCGAATCCGACTTCCATTCTTTTTGAGGGAAAGAACCGACCCCAACCAAGGGGGCTAGCTGCTCTTTTATCCTATCCGCAGCTGTCTCTGACAGAGAAGATGTGACCGACTGCATTAGCACTTTAAGAATTGGTCTTCTGTAAGTGCAAAAACTTCGGAGTAGTTCAAATAGAAGTAAGAAAGTGATTAAACTTATCCCAACCCAAGGGTCAACTCATTTCTTTTCAACTAGTTCAAATAGGCCCTGATCGGCGGTGCGCGCGGAAGGAATGACAGATCAAGGTGTCTTTCTCTCGGCGTAACCGGTCTTCTCTCTTACCTGTCCTATCTATAATAAAATAAGAAATAGCCGGCTTCTATTTTCATCGATCTTGACGTGGGTATCTTGCTTTGTCTTGATTACAGAAAAGACATCCCAGTAAATCCATTCCCCTACTCTTTCTAAAGATAACTGTCATTGACATTGAAACTAAAGAGGGAAAGGCATATACGAAGGACTAGACTAAGCCAGAGATGAGATGCAAAAAGAAGGAAGGTCCAGGTAAGGCCTAACCACTGTTTTCAGATGCAGATGAAAAGGGGGTGCCAGTCTTTGAGGTCTAGGAAAAA
Source organism: Zingiber zerumbet (assembly GCA_037833815.1). Lineage (NCBI taxonomy): Eukaryota > Viridiplantae > Streptophyta > Magnoliopsida > Zingiberales > Zingiberaceae > Zingiber > Zingiber zerumbet. The sequence goes on along the minus strand of JBBMJZ010000083.1, from coordinate 1,437,004 downwards.
CCGATGCGACGCGGAGAACCCTTTTCCATACCAAGTTCTCGTCTAACGGTTTGAATTGAAAGAAAGAACCTTTATAGGTAAGAGGTGAGACCTCGAAGTGCAAAGCCCTCAATCATTTCTAAATTGCATCTATCACAATCCAAGTCCTCCCCTTTTTTAGTAAGAGGGGCTAGCTTCCCTTCTTTTCTGGATCTTTACTTGGTGAGTAAGGGTACCAAGAAGGTAAGCTGACTCCTGAGGCGATCCCCCGCCTTAGCCTTTGCTTTCCTATTCTCCCCTCTTGGGCAAGATTAGATCCTTAGTCCTCTCCTACCTTCGACCAAGTCCTTTGCTTTGGCACAGTATGAGGATGAGGCTAACTTCTGACTTTTTTATAACCCTATATTCAAAGGACTGAGCTGCCGAAAAAGTTCTTTTCCTACTGGGAATCTACTCGAACTTATAGGAAGGTGGGACCCATTAGGACGGAGACATCGAGGCCAATAATAAGAGCCTCATATTCTATTCATAAAGATTCTCGGTGCATAAAGTGAAAGACTAGACCTCGCCTTTAGCTCTAATAGAAATAGTAAGCACAGGAAGAAGCTGGCTGAGTCGAAAGACGAAGGAAGTAGTTCAAGCTGGGTAACGAACAAGGGGGGCCTAGGCAGTGAAGGTAAAGTAGGGCAAGGCTTTCATCCTTCCCTTTGCCGGGATGCTACATTTAGAGAATAAACTAATTTCCTTTCAATTAGAAAGATTCATCTTGAGGAGTCAAGTAAGAAATCGGCTAATTGTAATTTTCATTAGATGTGGAAGTTCCAGGGTGATAATAAGCTGACGGTTGCAGAAGATGGACTTCTTGGTTGACCCAGGTCTCGTGTGCCAGTAAGGGTAAAAAGCAAAAACGCAAGGTAACGCGAAAAAAAAGGTTCTTTGAGCATTTTGAATGAAAGTCATTTTAAGGCAATTCAATTATAGAGGCACAGGCTATTGCTATTCCAGAAGGCTCCCCCTTAATTGAAAGCTCATATTAAGATTTAGATTAATTGGCTCATTTAGTTAGATCTGAGGCCGGCATAGGCAGCAAGAGAAAAAAAGGCATAAGCTGAAGCATCTAAATAAGATAGGCACCTATAAAGGGTCCTGAAACCTTATGACCAGCTAAGAGACTTTCCTGCATGCACGTGAAGCTAAGCTTTCAATTGATCTGATCTTCGCGCTTTCATAAGTGGAGGCTTTCTATTGCTTGACGTTAGGGGACCCACCCTTGCTGCTATAGAGCAGGAACCTATTTAAAAGGGTTTTCCAAGTGTAAAAATCTTCTATGAAATAAGTCATATATGGTATAGATCAGACTCCTTTTTATATCCCACCCGCTTTCCAGTTAGTTCCTCTTCATTTCATCAGAAGGTCGATTAGCACATATAAAAAGCCTGCCTCAGAAGCTAGCGAAAGCAAGCTAGCCAGGGAAGTGGGAGTCTTACCTTTTTTCTCCAATCATTGAAACCCTTAGGACTGCAGTAACTTCCACTCGCTCTTCAACCATTAGTCCGAAAGACGGAGCTTGTAGATGGTGAAGTGACCCGCCAGGAACTGAACTCGATGAGGGAAAGCGTCTTTATTGATCTGGGGTTTCAATTAAAAAGGCTAAAGGAAAAGCCGCTTACTTAGACGATAGGGCTATCTTATCTTCTCCGGCTAACCGATAGGCATGGTGATAAACCTCAAAACAAAAGAAGAGCACAGCGTGGAAAAAATCAGCCTGGTTTCGTCATACAATTGCGTTCCTTTCCAGAGTAGATCGTAAATCCCTCACGGGCTAACCACTGGGCCCCACCCCTTTCGCGTTCCTACCCAACTTCTATTCAAAAAAAAAAGCTTCAACTCTTTCTCTATGCAATGTGTGACATATCTCGGTCTGGAGTCGAACCAGTGCTATGAATGCTCCACGCCATTCATTCACAGAGCTACGAGATCGATGCGTTAAGCATAGTTTCTATGTCTCCAAAAATGACTTACTTTTCATCTTTGGTATCCAATCAAACCACTGCTACTCTTACTAGGATTTCTATTCTATTAATTAATTCGTCGAGCTGCGAGATTTATCAAAATAGTATTTCGGCGAAACCAGATGATTTGAGACGAAGTCTTCCTACCTCCCAAGATGCCCCTAATAGATGTTTCAATTCCAGTTCCTGGGAAAGAGGGTAGATAGCGCCAGCCAGTAAGGCAATTGAGTGAAAGACGTTCTTCGAATCGGCTTGCATGTGTCATTTTCTTTGATTCTGCTCTTCCGGAATGGAAGAAAGATATAGAGGGCGCTCCACTCCAAAATTTTTTTGTGTAAATCATGCCTCCTGCCTTCCCCCTTCGCTGATTTAGAGAGGCAGGTGAAGCCCTTTCATGCTTAGATGAATGGGTTCTGTCAATGTTGTTGGCTTTCGTGAGTGAAGAGTGGCCAAGCGGTGTATTTCAGAAAGACTAAGACGAGACCAAGAAAATGACATTTACCGGGCAAATGCCCGATGAGGTTCTTTCTCTTTCTACTGGTGGCATCAGCGAGGATCTAGACATTATTTGATTGGAAATTGTTGTGCGTTTGAAGGCCTCTTTGTCGCTGTCTGTGGGGCCCCCCTCTAAAAGAAGTTGATCAAGCGCTTTCTCTTTACAAAGATGCTCAACGAATCGTTTTTAACTATTTAAGCTATCAATACGGTATGCTGGCGAGCTTTAGGAATGGGAATAGTAGTGGTTGTGCTTACGAGAATGTAAAGAAAGCTACAGTCATCCTTTAGGTAGGAAGCACTCAACGCTGGCTTAAGACCAGCTTTAGTAAGGCAATTGGAATACATAGGAGATGAGGGCTTTCGGATTCAACTAAGAGCCAGGAAGAGTCGCTAAGGCAAGAGCCAAGATCACAATAGTCCTCTTGAGGAGATCGGAGAGGAGAGGCTTTGCCCCTTCCCATGCCCCAAAGCGTCTTTTTCTTCTATGCAGCTTCGTTCATGCCCTCATCTCTCGGTCCTTTGCCAAGAGGCGCAAGTGTGAGACATAAAGACGCCTTCAAAGGCGAGGCCACCCTATATCTATTCAGGTATGGAGTGGGAGAGGAGAGCGGGGATGAGGGCTCCTCTCGCATTTTTTTTTTAATAAGACAAGTGATCAAACCCATTCTTTTAACCTACTCTTTCTACCCCTTCTCTGACGAAAGACCTATAAAGACAACTGATGAAACTCACTCCATTAGTTGAAAAGAACCGATACGCCGCAGCCTATTCTTAAATGACATAAGATATCGGATGTGGTGCATAGAGGAATAGCGATCAAACCCAGGTTTTTATTCCCGGTTTAACTACTCCTATACCTGACCTCGGCTGGTCACAACCAAGGCCAGTAACGAGGAAATCTTTACCCTTAACTTAACTCCACCAAGGAGGTAACCAGATAATGGTGATTTAGAATCGTCAAGGATTGGCTAAAGTACCTCTCCTGTCTAAACCCTTCAAAGCCACCATGTCGAAAACCTTCCATAGAAGACCGAAACGAGCCACAGTGGGCTCATGTAAAGTGATCTTCCATTTTCGGCTGACCATTGGAGCATTGAAGAACTCCTTAATGTCCACCTCAGGATCCATAGCGGTACGATAATACCAATTACAGTATCGCAGCCAGTCCTTCATCCACCCTCATAAAGACGACCATTCCAGGAAGTCTTTCATCCCAGGCTGAGTAAATAACTCATCTGGGCATAGGGCGCGAGGTTTCATCTCTTTCAAGAGGAAACTCACAACACAATATAACCACGAAGGTCAGGATTTAAGGGACGACCCCGACCAAGCCATAACTCAAATGGCAAGGTGGTCTTGGTGTGGTACGTATGCTATTCGAGAGAAAACTTACTTCATTCACTAGTGAGAAGGCTGCTTAAGCTTTTGCTTTAGAAGTGATGTACTCCTGACTGAAAGCGCTTAGTATTAGTAAGTAAATCCCCTAATTCCTAGACCCGACTATCCTAGGAGCAGACCAAGAAGGGAGGGATGAATTTCGCCTCAAAAGGCAATGGAGAGCTCAACTCTACCTAAGCTACTTTTCTTTTTGGGAGATCAAATTACAAACTTATCAACCATTGATGAAAGTCCGGGAAGCAGCTAATCAACATCTTCTTCTTCCCAAGATCGACTCCTCTTCTTCTCTTTCCAAAGCTTTAGAAGAAAGATCTTTAGTAGTCCCACTGTGAACTGAAAGCCTTACTCGCTGCGTATACTAGGTAGTTAGAAAGAGCTCCATTCGCACTTGGCCTTCCCCTAAAGAGAAGATATCCCATACCTTAAACCAGCCTCTGCTGCACCCAAGAGTCTCTTGTCCGCTGCCATCGAATCGGAAGAAGAAACGTAAGGAAACGAAAGGAATCTCGAGGAAGGAGAGTTAGCTCTCCATGGAAGGAGAAGACATAAGGACAAGACCTCTCACTGGCTGTCTTGCCCACAGGATTTCTTAACCTAGTTTGCAGGAACTTGATGTTAAGTAAACTCCAAAGACAACTTTCAAATGCTATTGCCTTAGCTTATCAATTTTAATTCAACTCTATGGTTAGCAACTGCCATCTAAAGAACTTTTAGAACATGGTCTAACTGGCTTTAAGCTGAGCTTCTTCTGCAACTGGCTGATCGGATGGAAATAAAGAGGGAAGGACTTTTGTTTAACCTACAGACTTACCGCTAGAATGAAAAGAGGCTTGCTCAGGACGGGAAAGGAATGCCTTAAAGAAAACTCCCACTTAATGACCTGCATCGTCTATTCTCTTCTCTGGCTCGACCACTTGTGTACGTAAAGTATACGTGTACGTGGCCGATGAATGGGACCTACGCGGGAAAGAGACTCCCTGGTAACTAGGGGGGATTCCTTAAATGTAATGTCTCTTTTCTGACTTCGGAGGGTAAACACTGTAACCAAGCAAGTAGGCAAAAAGCTCTTCTGGAACACTATAGCTCCCCTAGGGAAAGTATTCTACCTCGTTGGACCGTATTCGCTACTATCCATAGAAAAAGAGGCCAAAACAAAACTACTTATTATTACAGGATTCCTCCAAAGCATACTATAGCAGTGCTAAATAGAAAATCTGACCAGGGAAGGAGGCGAAAGGGGTGCCTTTTTATAACTCTCTTGTGCTAGACCCTTACCTGCTGCTTAGTCTGTTGATTAAGATGTGGGCAGATGATGATTTTGATTGCACTTCTACTTATACGCCCACCAACTTCCACCTTAGCTTTCACCAACTAAACGAAAGGGAACTGCTGGCACAAGTAACATTTTCACTGCGAACTTAATAAACACTTCCTTACCGGCTACGCACTAGGATCCCCGGTACCAGATCGTACCATCATAAGCGACTACCCTTTTTGGTTGTGGTGTTGTATTTCCACCTTGAAAGCAGCCCACCCACCAATAAAGCAGTTTTGTGCGCAAGCCCCTTCCCTTCCGTTCAGCTCTTCGCCAATTCGACTAACGTCTCACCTTGGGTACCCTTCCCAATATTACTTAAGTTTAGGCAGCTCTTCGCCCCTTCCTGCCATAGTAGGCATATCCTTCCGGGTCAGATGCATAGCAAGCACCCCGAGTCTACTAGTCATAAAAGACTATCCGCTTTGACATTCAAATTACAAACCAACTAGCTCACTTCTGTATCAACTGGCTGAAATGCTGTTCTTGGAATCTTCTACCATGGAATATGGCACAAGTGCTCTTCCGTGGGGTACCGGCTAGATTACCAATAGAAAAGAATCCCATTTCGTATTAGTCAGACAAGATAGCAATACGAACAAACGGCCTCTTTCAATACTAGTTTCAATACTAGCGAGGATGGCTTGTGGGATCCAGCTTATAATACGCACTACAGACTTTTTTTCGCTGTTTTAGTAGCTACTAAAACTCGCAGTGAGGACGAAAAGGTTTATCAGTTCTGTAATAGCACTAGTTGACAGTAACCGCGGAAGCACCACCTGACACAACACAAGAGCTTACTTAGCAGCAAGGGTATCTGGTTAAGCAGCATATCCTAATTAACCTTCTGGTAACCCAAGAACCATTGGGGCATCATCCTTCAGGAACTCCCCTCATGTGAGGAATTCCTATAATGACTTTTTTTCCTCCTTTCCATTTCGCTGTAATTACTACCTAATATTCGGAAAACATTCATAAAGCCGACGGTCCATCCCTTGCGTTGGGGCACTTCTTTCTCCTGACTCTACAGCTGGTAAGACAAAGTATCTTAGGAGTCATATGGGATTCATAAGTTCTTTCCTGCTCTACTTGACTTGCTGGGGGATGTGGGTGACCTTCTTTTCTTCAACTAGCTTTCCTAACCTTACTTACTCAAACCAGTTCAACCAGTCTCTATAACATATTCACTCCCCTTACCTATCCCCTACCGGGTGAGGACCAGAGCAGAGCGAGTCTGGCCCTCGTAGGTCGACAAAGCACTGATTCAGTCTGTGGAATGTAATTTTTAGGAATCAAAGTCAAAAAAAAAGAAGAAAGGGGGGACTTTCTCGTTACCACTTTGATGGAGATTTGTAGCATCATTCAAGTAAATACAGATTGAGATCGTAGAAAGATGAGCTAGGACTGCTATAACTGATATAGACCAGAACTCAAATCATCACAGATTCAAGCTGGGGAAATGGTTGAATCTCCTTCAATCCATAAACACGTACAACCATCAAAGCAGAGACCAAGGGCCAGACAAAAAAGTATCAGCATTCAATTGCCACGGAAATGCCTCATTCGACATAGAAAGCTGAGCGATGTCCGTTTTGGTGAACATCTTGAAGCCAGTACCGAAGAGTATGTTCCAATACCGCTTTCTCAAACCGTGTTCCAGGGTCAGAGAGATTCAATCTAGATAAAAAATAAGTAATGAATTCCAGAGCCTCCGTCCTTATGGCACGCTCTGGAAAGGGTGACTCAGACAATATTTGAGTGAGACGTGCAGGCGTCTCGCTCACCAACAAATGAAAAAGCTGATCCTACGGCCAAGGGAATTCCAGGAGTGAGACCTGCAGCTACAGACTCCTTGGATATCTCAGAGGCTGCTACTCTTTTTCCCTACCTCGGGCTCTACCGGGAATCCTACTGAAGCTAATATAGTTAAGGCTCCGATTTTTAATATTCCTATGCCGTCGAATATGTGTTTTCACGTATATTCCGTACTCATTAAATTCACGTATAATAGAATTAGGGAAGGTCAGCAGTGGGATCTCTTTCCACCCGAGCCAAGAGAGTACTCATTGGCCAGGCTTGACTTCGCTTTCTGCTGTAGATGATCAAAGCCACTCTAGTAGAGACTCTGTCTTTCATCAGATGCTTGCGGAGAGGAACTTCCTTCCTATAGAATGGAGCTTCGCCTAGCCAAGTGAGACGGCCCATCCATCTAATTCCCGTCATTACGCACCCTACCGTATACGGAATGAACTCGTACCATTTTGGCTCTTTCTCTTTCCCTCACTTCAGCTGCAGTCCAGGAACGAGTGATAAAATATTCGACGTGAACTCTTGGAATGAACTCTACTCCGGAACCAGAAGTTCAGTTGCTCGCCCTTCCCGTCAAGGTCAAAGGCGGGAGTGCTCAAAGGCTTATCAAAGGCACCCGTCAAGGCTGGAGTGCTCAAAGGCTTATCAAAGGCAGGAGAAGACTCTTGCTCAGACCGGACCGATTTTGCCTCTGGTGTCCTAAATATGTTTCGTGTCAAGTCAATTAGTAAAGCGGATTTCATCCAATTAGTAAAGCTCATCCTTTAACTTCAACTTCACTCTAGAATTCTAATTATCATATATAATTATCATATACTAGAACATGGTCTGTGTCAGCAAGTGGTACCACCAGAGAAATGCCAACCTTAGATGGGTTCGTTCAGTCCAGCCGGTTCCTTGTGCTGCCCGCCTCGCCTTGTTAAAAGGTCCTCTTTTCCCAGATATCATGCTTGGAACATGCTCAATTTCTAAGACTAAGAAGGTCAGTGTTGTTATGCCTGAGATACTGGTTTTTTGGCTTTATACGTAATCTTACTCCGCCTCTCACAAGTGCCAAAAGACGGTTACCTATTTGAAGATCAGGTTGATTCCTTACAGTCTTAAACAAATGGGAAAGGTGAATAGACTGTACTGTACAAACTTTACTTACAGGGTTCAACAAAGACTATTCCAATCAGTGTTGTTGAAGATAAGATTAAGCGGAGATGATTCTGTTTATCAACTCATCTCCTCATTTCTTCATCTCCCTCTCATTGATGATAATAGAAATAATAGGAAAGGTATGATGTTTCTGGTATTCCACCAGTAGGTGAAATCAGTAGGCACTAAGGGATTCCTTCGATCGTGAGTTTCCGGTTTTCCTGGGATAGCATTTTATAGATTCATAAATAAGTGTATATTTCTACTACTTACTACTTTACTACTGGAAATGAGAAAGTTATCTTAGACGAGAAAGCTGTGTACGCGCTATTGGGAGAACTAAGTCTGTTAGGTTAGGAAGTCAGTCTTGGTCTGAAGCCAAGGAACGAGCGAAGAGCGACGTAAAGAGAACGAGTGAGTAAAGAGAACGAGTGAAACGACGTGCGACTAAGACGGGAAGATAGCGACGTGCAACGGCCGAACGAAGTGACGAACGGTAGATCTTTCTCCTGAATGGCCATTCACGCTGTAATCTGCTGCGAAGCGACATAGAGGGACGAGTGACAACGACGTGGAGACCTTAGGGTAAGAAATGTATCAACGTTTTGAATAGCCATTCACGCTGTAATCCGCGGTTGGGCCGAGTGACAACGACGGGAGCAACGGAGGGGTCGACGTCTGAATAGAAGGAAGGGCCAAGTGCAACGCACGAGCGATAGCGACGTGGGACTCATCTAAGATCTCCGATTTTGACTGCTTTTGCAGCTATATTCATTTTGACTGCTTTTGCAGCAAATTTCTATTGCATGCAATAGAATTTAGGGAGCATAAAAATGGCTGCTATATTCGCACTTCTCCCTGCAGAACTACTTTTGCAGCAAATTTCTATTGCATGCAATAGAATTTAGGGACTGAAGGGACTGAATTTCTTGCTTTGAAGAGTTGCCCCTACGTCCCTATCGGGTCTCCTACGTCGCTTCGCAGCAACAGGTCGTTCATATGAGTATCATATTCACTCTACCGTTCGTCGTTACCTCGGACGTCACTTTGACGTCGCTTTGCTCTCCCCTTCCATTCCATCAACATCTCCTGTACCCCGGGCTAAAGCTAAAGCTAAAGCTTCTAAAGTCAGAAGTCTCTCTCGAGTCCGAACCTTACACTTACATATACATATTGGTTTGGTTGCCTACCGATGACTCAAAGGACTGCTTTCAATAAGATGAGTATTAAGTCCCCACCTTATAGCTTATAGATAGCTTCTTATAGGAATTCCCTTGAACCTAGATCCCGTACGGTCGGAATTAGGTAAGGTCAGCTCCTATTCAAGAGCAGCCGGGAATGATTTTTATGTTCAGACTACCGGGTACCAGTTAGGTTAGATAATTGACCCTTCCGAGGCACTTCCAGTTGCAGCTGTTGTTGAAGCTCTTCTTTTCCTGACTGAAAGAATAGTTGAGTGGAGACAGAGTTTCAGAGCTAATTAAAGAATAATGAGCCCACCGAGCGGTACGAGTATAACGACGGGCTCGAGCAATAAGCGAGAGGGAAGAGCAAAGCGACTTACTCGACTGATAAGGGTATCGTCAGATAGAGCTCGCAATACTGTAATTAAAGGAGAGGGCCGACTACAATGGTATATGGCAGCGCAAT
>JBBMJZ010000083.1:1395729-1427103 GCA_037833815.1 Zingiber zerumbet | reverse complement strand
CCAATCGACTATCGTCTCACCTATCCATATCCAGTGGGTACCCTTCCCTTACTAAAAGCTCTTCGCCAATTCGACTATCGTCTCACCTTGGGTACCCTTCGCTCATCGAATTCTTTCCCATGAGACCTCTCTCTTCATCCGTCCTTGAATCTCTACTATTCGATCCGGGTCTTAGTAAAGCATCGCCCGTACGACTTGATTGTTAGCCCGATCCTCTTAGCCTTTGTCCCTCTTCTTCTTTCCTTACCTTATGATAATTGATTGGTAGAGGTCGGATCGGCTGATTTATGATTGGTACTTTAGCCCTAGCATCGATACTTGAGCCCGGGCGTCTCCGCGGATAAAGGAATGGAATTCTAATTGTAGAGCCCACCTAGATAAAGGTGCAGGGAGCTCGTTCCATAGGGCCTCTTGTCTCTACTTCAATCTAAGAACCGGGAAGTCTAGTTCACGAAAGATAGCACACGATAGGGATGCGACCCTAAGGAAGATATAGCGGAGAGGCTCCCAAGGAAGTCTAGGAAGTCTGCTACCGGGGGGAAGGAGAAGGCACGGAAAAAAGCCAGCACGCGAGCGCCCCCATCCGAGCCGGAAAGCGTTTGAGCCGATCAGTCAAGCGAGACGGCGAGCGGGGAAAGAGGGGGAAGTTTACGCAAGGCTAAAGGCAGGCATCCAGTAGTGGTCTCATTTGCAAGATCAAGATAGCGCAAGACGCTGCTGAAGCATACGAAGAGGAAGGGCTCAAGTCTCACATCGTCTATCTTCCTTATCAGTGAACCGGAACAGAGTGCATAGGTACTCTTCGCGAGGACATTAAATTAAGAAAGAACTCCTCCTTACTATAGTATAGTAGGCACACCGCGTAGTGGGATTCAATGGGTGCTCTCCGAATAGGCCTCCACCGCGTAGTGGGATTTGCCAGCCCTTTCTCGTCTCCTTATCTAGCGTATCTATCTATACTAGAATTATAATGACCATTGCTTCACGTCCTTTCCTCGTACCTATGCTTCCCTATGTATGCTCCCTACATCTCCTACTTTAAGCCTAATTTGCTTCGACTTCGCAATGAATATAGCTATTTTGCTTTTTGGGCTTTTTGCCGCTCTGCGTCGCCTGATGTAGCTCCTTTCTACTGCGCACTTCGTTTCACGGGTCAGACCCACTTCACTGTGCACTGAGTTTCACTCGTTTGCGAGGTTCCAAAGCCGCGACTACCGCTGTCGTTCGAGCGTCGTTATCACTCGTACCCGCGAGAACAAGATTATTGCCGCTATAGCCGGAGGGAGACGCGGTCGACTGAGAAAGAATCACTCAAAGTCGTCTTCTAATGGTAGTGCCTAGGAATTAGCCTTTCTCGCCTACTGAGCTACTCTGACTTGTTCTCTCTCGCCCGCTTATCCGACTTGAAAGCTTCCCAAATGAGATCAACTACAATTGGGAACTTATCCGAAAATAGGAAATGGTGACTTGAATCAGACTTGTGCAGAGCATTGCTTTCCTCGTCGATCGCATGCCTATAAGTCCTCGTACACATTCCCGATCCTTCACGTCGTTTCACTGCGTGCACTCTCTTCGACTTCGCATTGCTTGGTGAACTTTGAGCTTGGTTCCCGAAAACTGGTTCTCCCCACCTCTCTGCCTCCAGTCCACTATAGCTAGCTAAATAGCTGGGAACCAGTACCATACCGGGGTGTGGGGACGAAAAAAGCAGTGGGAAGACAGACCAGCTTCTCAACTCACCGCTACGTGCTAAAGTGACTATGAGCTATTAGCGGACGAGAATAGGTGCCCGGACCTCAAAACTACGAAAGATCTTTCTTTCCACTTCTTTTCTTTCCACATCTCTTGTTGAGTTCTAGATCGGGATCGAAGTTGAGGAAGGAGCTCTAGCTAAGTAGAGAGGGAGGGAAGAGTATGCGAAGTAGAAAGTCTCAGATCATCGCCCTTCGTCTAAGCACTCGTACCTTTCTTGAACACAGGAAGACTCATCTACTCTTCATTCCGCTCTAATAGCATATCAGAATGGTCCCTTCGCAGAGAAAGCATCAACTAAAGAAGCATTGCCCTTCTTTTCTCCATCTTTATCGGGAGGACCTGGTAGCAGTAGTTCACGGGCCAAAGAAGGGACCGGGACTCGACAAAGCTTCGACTTCGCTTATGTAATCTAAGATGAAGGACCCGACAAATGAAGCGAAGCAACAGCCAATTGAAGCGTAGCGGAATGAGCGAGGCGGAAGTGGAGCTAAGCTTGCAGCTTTAAAAGAGCAAGCCAACGATAGCTACATGCGGCAGTTTGTGGAGCGGAGCGGAGCGCGGCAGAGAAGCAAGCTACATCTTGGGTAAAATAAATACGTGGAGCTGAGCTTGCAGCGTTAAGCTACATCTTGGGCCAAATAAGTGGAGCTGAGCCAGCACAAATAAAGAAGAAATGTAAAGAACCAGAGCACACGAAAGAGACCAATATGTGAGCAAGAAAGAAAATGAATTACGACAACTACTAATAAAATAATCAAAGATGAAATGGCGAAGAGGAGCGATAACAGACCCGTGACGCCGATTCCGATCTCTCCCTCCCCTTCAGACCTTGAATGAACCGGAGAAGGTCTCGGACTGCCTACTATTAGATCGTAACACTTCTGGGCTTATGCGAGGGTCAGAGTTAATTAAGTCGGACATTGTAGATAAACGGAGAATAATAGAATAAGCTGGATCGGTTCAAGTATATTTTTGCTTAGCTTACACAGACTTCCTAAAAAAGCAGCTAGTGTGCTCGGGAGCGACTGAAACGAGGAACGAACTTGACGTAGAGATCGAATTCGACTTCGCTTAGTAGTTGCGCTGCCGAGGACCGAGCGACAGCGACTACAGAGTTCAAGGACGTGAAGAATCTCATAGAAAGGAGAGAAGCATAGGCAAGGTTGTAATCAAACAGAATGAATAGCCCTGCCCGCACCAAGATCTACCAGTTTCATAATCGTGCTACCTCTTTCCTTTAGGAAGGATGCGATGCAGAAAATTTCCTCGCCCCTTGCACCTGTGCTCGAGAGGATGGATACCCAAAAGAGCGACTGTCGGTGACCATTAACTCTTCTCTTTTCATTCACTCCGCTTAGTGAGTTTGATCTTTGCGCAGCGGGAGTCCTCTGAATAAGCTCAATTCTCTACGCGCGTCCTTCTGAATAAGCAATATTCCCACTTGTTTGGGAGCAGATCAGATAGAACAGATGCCTTGGTTGATTGAGAAGAAGAAGTATAAACCTCTCCCTAGCCTGGCACACCCTCTTCCTTTCCCCTCCTCCTACCTATCTGAACTACTAGCTCCTCGGACGAAGAAATACCTATAGTAACCTAAATTTCCTCCCGCCATGACTTGGGAATTAGGTTTATCCAAGAGGAGGTTTGAATTGGTGTGATCCGGAGGAATTCTTTCTATTATACTTATACTGTTGCTCTGGCACCTGAATTAGCTGCTGACCAAGTTTGACCTTGAATGAAGCTAGGACAGAAGATCGTGGATGGGATCATTCCTTTACCATATCTTTCCCCAAGAGCAGACTCAAGAGGCACTCACTGCAAAGGGTTGGAGCCTATGTATTTTATCATGACTATCAGTTCGCTCCGCTCCTAAGTTCAGTTCAGCCCGCACCCTTGATGATGTACCTTGATTGCGCTTTCACTTAGGGAATCAACAACTTATTCAACCAGGGCTTAAGTAAAGAGGTGCGGAGGAGAAACCTGATCTGCGGGACGGGACGCTCCCTCTTTTCCAACAGCGGAATCGGATGACTGAACTGCTAGCTCTGGAGAGCCTCATCAGAACCAACTTTCTGCATACCTAAATAATTCCCAATAAGACTGGTATAGTGAATGGTGTGCCTCTGAAGGACTTGGTTGAATCTGCGCGATAGGAGAATCCGGGGAAGCGCTTAGGAACATTCAGAGCAAGTCAGCAGCTAGAGCAGGAAGAGAAGTTTGCCAAAGGCCTCTGAAAGATGCTCTATCTTCTCAGCCCTTCTATTTAAGTATAAGACCTCTGATCAGACTCATACTGACGAGAGGGGAGACCCACTACAGTACTCTTCTCTTTTGGGAATCAAATCCAAGAGCTGATTCGCACTCTAGATCTGGAGGCTACCTAGATGGTGAGGAGAAGGTTGGTGGTTTACCTGACGGGAGGCGTAAGCGGAAAGATGAAACTCACCACGGGGCTCAGACCGCTATTACTCGCTTTCAGATCTGGTTGGGAAGAGTGAATCAAATAGTGAATATGCCGGGGCGCAATGATGAGTTGACTTGAGGCGCAGGAGGGGAATGAACATACATAAATTGATGCGCAGGGATTTGGAGTGTCCACATGCATGTGTTAAAGATCAGAGTCATGTCAGATTGATCGTGATAAAATGGTTAGTCCCCCTTTCCTCTTTGCAAAACCATGTTATTAAACATTGATTGTCTGGTAGGAAGTTGTGAGTCAAATCCTAAAATTCACGCCTCAGAGTCAAAATGCCACCATTTCCCCTTCCTGGCCTGGCAGAACTGATAGCGGGTCTCAGTCTCTTCCTATAAATATAGGAAGTACGGGTCTCTCCTTCTCTCTGACTCTGGCAAGGACTGATGGATGGTACAAGACAAGACTGAACATATGGGCCCTTACTCGGAAGCGTACTCTATTCAGTTCTCTTTCGCCCGGCTAACATATCCAAATGAGCTCAAAAAACCTCGACTTAACTCAGAGGGATTCAATTAAAGCCGAGAATCCTCTGCGCTTCTTTAGTTTCATCAATTCCCGCTCTCGCGAGAGGTGCAAGCGGCTCTCCGACTTCAAGAAGCATGAATTCTTCCTTTTCCTTTGGCCAAGTCAATCCCATCTCCGCATCATGATTCTAATGCCGAACTGCAGTCTGGGAAGTGAGCCTCAGATTCTTTTCTTGCTGACTCAAATGTCGAAAGAGAGACAGATTCAGTTCTTGGTAAAGATCCAGTAACAGTTGAAAGTAATGGTTCAGACTCACTCTTTTCATAATGCCATCTTAGAACTAATGAAGCTCAGTTGCTAGCCTCCCTCAAGTGGGAGCGGAGCGGCTCTAAAGGACCGGATCTTAATCTGATTTTGATCTCAGAGACCAGGAAGAGTGAATATGTCATTCAGAAATTGCCGCTTATCTCATCTTATATAACTATCAAGATAGTCCCGCCATCTCTTTTCTTTCCGACCGACTTCTTGCGCTCAGTAGGATCAAAGGCTAGGCTAGATGGAGGACAGGACTGGTCAGGGCCGGGGGCATTGCTTTGAATCTCCTTAGGTATGGGAAAGTTCTGAGTTTAGTTTAGTTGCCAGCTCTTTCGCATCCCCGAGAATAACGACAGTAATTGCACCTCTTTCGCATCCCCGAGGATAACGACAGTAATTGCACCTCTTTCCGGTACGAGCGGGCGAAAGAATCATATCAAGTCATGTGCACGCCCTATCAAGTCCTCACTCATTTGCCACTTATGGAAGTAAGAAAGAGAAAGAGCGTCTCAGCCAGAAAGAGAGCTAGCACTCAGAGCAGGTGGGCACCTTCTACTCTAATTGGAACCATACATAATCTATACCGGTCCTGGAACCATACATAATCTATACCGGTCCGGTTCATTCCATGGTCAGCTACTAATGAAGCTCCGCACGCAGACAGGAATAGGAATTGCAAGCAACAGCCCAGCAAAAGACTACTTAAGACTACTTAAGAAGAGAAGAGAGGAGAGGGAGAGCTGAGAATAGTGCATGAGCTACTCACACCATTCGCTGCTAACTCTTAAAGATTGGAAGACTGTACACCGTAACATTTTATCCGGCATTTTCTCCATTTTATCCGGCGTGGTGAGCGAGGTGATCATTTGGTCCGTCTGTCTCTATCTTTATTGGGTTTAGTATCCGTAGAGTTAGACTTTTATAGCTAAGCGAATAAGCAGCAGAGATAGATTTAAAATAGTTAGTATATCCTATGATATGAAAGATAGTGGCCTGTTGGACGAATAATATAACAAGTATTGAAATGAAACTTATTCACATGCAAGTGACATGCAAGTCCTTCAACTTATTGAAATGCAAGTCCTTCAACCAACTTATTGACATGCAAGTCCTTCAACCAACTTATTGACATGCCTCCTAAGATTCAACTTATTGGCATGCCTCCTAAGCAAGTCCTTCAACCAACTTATTGACATGCCTCCTAAGATCTATTTAGATTATATAAAGAAGGGATATCTTATCTTGGGTTCGGGTTCAGACTTGTAAAGGGATATCTTCGGTTAAGACTTGTAAAGGGTTCCGATAAAAGGGATATCTTCGGTTAAGATAAAGGGATATCTTGGGTTAAGACTTGGAAGTCTGTTAGAAAGATACGTAAGGATCCTCGGATAGCAGAAAACATATTCTGTTGTTTGAAAGAAAAACATATTCTGTTGTTTGAGATGAGATATGAGATTCTCAGTCATCTGGAATCTATTCACAATTGGGTTATGCCAGACTGAAAGCAATCCTGGGAGTGAGACTCTTTCTGCTAATAGCTAACATAATAGTTATAGTGTTCGTTGTGGAGTACGGTCTATCTGCTTATCCTTATAGAAGCAAAAAGCTGACCCTTATCCTTATAGATAGAGTAGGTATGCTAGAATTAGGTATGCTAGAGAGTAGGTATGCGAATGCCCAGATGCTAGAATAGAGAGAGTAGGTATTAGGTATGCGAATGCCCAGGGAGAGGGTTTGCCGGCCGGGATTCTTTAGGGAGAGGGTTTGCACAGGGGGAGCACTACTCCTAAATGCATTTCGTTTAGCTATGCCACTGTGGAAGAGAGCCAGATCTTTATCTGTCCATTCAGTCCTACTTCTCACGCGACCTCTAATTCTAATGGGATTGCTTAGAAAAAGAGGCTTTATCACGCGATGGTATGTGTGGGCTATCTCATATAGTATGTGTGGGCTATCTCAATCTCACATAATAAGGGATTCAGGCTTAGGAAAGTTCACTCTATAAGATAAGGGTTTACTAATAGTTCATGTTTACCGTTTACCTAATTGGAATAGAATAGTTCATGTTTACCGTTTACCTAATTGGAATAGAATAGTTCATGTTTACCGTTTACCTAATGAAAAAGAAATTACCTAACTTGTTGGAATAGTTTTAGTTTAGCTAATTCAAATAGTTCAGGAATGAGACTGGAACCAGCTTCTGTAGAAAAGAGCCCGGTTGCTTCATCTGCTAAATAGTGCTGACTGAGACCTTGAGTTGAGGAAAGAAACCTACCGAAACGTGGGCTATCTACTCTTATGCTTATGTGCCATTCTCACTCTTTGTATCGTTTTCACGGGAAGATCATATCATAGGGATGAGGCGAGCTACTCGGGACTCGTGATTATTGATTATACTTTGTTTTCGCTCGTAATTATACGGCACAATCAAGTAGTTCTCTTTACTCTACAATCCAGTCCTTATCTTATTAGAATCCAGTCCTTATTCCTTATCTTAATAGATAGAAGTTCATCGGGAACCTTGGGGGTATAAGTTCTCATAGGGAACCTAGGCTAACCTAGGATATGAGTGAATGGGGAACCTAGGGTTAGGCTATAAGTTCTCATAGGGAACCTAGGATATGAGGAACCTAGGATATGAGTGAATAGGGAGGTTAGAAAGCTGCTATTTAGATGACAAGGAGTCGGGTAGGCATTTCAGTCTACTTAAGTCTATCGCCTTACTTTATATGGTTAGCTGGTACAACCTGGGCTCTGTAGCTGGTACAACTAGCAAGGGTATTTGCTACAACTAGCAAGGGCATTTGCTAGCTGGTACAACTAGCAAGGGTCTAGAGAAAGAATGGACCTGTGCTGGATAGCCGGTTCCTCACTTGATCTAGCTAGCTCTTATCTAGAGTCGCTTGGCAAAAATGCACATACTATTGCTGCCCAGGAAAGAGAAAATCCAGAAAGAAAGAAAATGGAAACCCGTTATTATTATTTAAAGAAAAGCTTGAATCCAAAAAATGCACATTACTGCCACCCTTGACTTTAAAGGGATAAACCCCGGGATTTGAGCTTTAAACTTTTATCCCTCAAGGAGTCATTGGAAATGAGCTAATTTGAGACCAACCCCGGTAAAATGGAGGTTTTTGGACGGGGCGCAAATTACTACTTCTAATCAGATTCAGATTGTTATAGTGAATACTTATTGCATTGCCCATCAGCAGTATTTTGTTGTCAATGGCTGGCGAATGAACGACTCCAGAATGAACGACAGTAGCCATTTGAAATACCCGAGATAGCTATAGCTTCAAAAGAGCATTTAAGAGCCCTTTTTCACTTGAAGTAGCAGGTTCATTCGACGGGACATAAAAGGTGCGTTCTAGAGCGATTTCAGCGAGTTCTAGAGCGATTTCAGTAAAGAGCACCAGCCTTCTTTTGAGCATAGGGGATTCAGAATTGAATATGAAATGAGGATGAATGAATTTTGCACACACATTAAAGAAAGTATCTGATCAAGTACAAGTATCTGAATATAGTTGATAGAAAATGTGCTGTTTTCGTTATGGCTCTTGTACCACTAAAGTTATGTTTTAGTTCTGGCTCTTGTCCCACTGTACAGCTCCTTGGGATGGCTACACGTCGAGCTCCTTGGGATGGCTACACGAGGGGATAGGCAAGTGCGTGACTCTGACTACCGCTTCCTTGACGGCCTGGCGAGATTAAATGAACATCCTCTTTCTCCCGTGTCTTTTAATATAAGATAGATTTTTGGGGATTCAAATTCACTCTGATTAAAAAGAGGCAGACTCATAAATTAGATATTATACATATAAGTCACCTGCTGCAAAAGAAACCCCTAAATCAGATACCAGGAGAAGACTCAAATGATGAATCAGAAGCAAATGCAATTAAAACTCACTTTAAGAGCCAATTTATCTTAAGATAGATTTGGATTTGAAGCATATTTTTTCACCCTATAAGAATTTTCATACCCTGAATTAATGAGATAGGATCATGAAAGAGAGAGTATAAGTTCACTTCAGATAATGTTTATAAAAAACAGATCAAAGTTGCAAGTATCTTCAGATAAAAGATCTCAAAAGTGCTGTTTAGGTTCTGGCTCTTGTCCCACTCTCCAGCTCAAAGGAAAAGAATCTCATTTAAGGTACGAGAGAAACGAACTACTTTTCTGAGATGTATTCTTTCGGAAGTTCAAGTGTTCTGAACAAGTAAGTATGATGAACAAGTGTTCTAAATTCCC
Source organism: Zingiber zerumbet (assembly GCA_037833815.1). Classification (NCBI taxonomy): domain Eukaryota; kingdom Viridiplantae; phylum Streptophyta; class Magnoliopsida; order Zingiberales; family Zingiberaceae; genus Zingiber; species Zingiber zerumbet. The sequence goes on along the minus strand of JBBMJZ010000083.1, from coordinate 1,417,843 downwards.
TGCGCGGTCTCTCTTCAGAAGGTCTCTTCTCTCTCCTCATATCATACCTAAAACGAAAGATTTTCTTCCCTAGGGCGTCTTTCTTCTGGTCAGATGCCCTCTAGTCTTATCTCGTCCTTCTAGTATGCGATCCTATTATTCTTTCCTCTGCTAGTATGCGATCCTATTATTCTTTCCTCTGCTAGTCAATTTAATAAGGAGAGTCTTCTATCCACGTGTCTGTTATCCGATCAATCCTTTTGCCTCGACTAGTCAATTCAATCAGGGGTTAGTTAGCAGCTCGCTCCGATCACTCCACGAAACCTCAGATCAGTTTCAGTTCAAGCGAAGTCGAATTCTTCTTTCCTGTTGAGGAAGAGGAAGATTATTAAGACAAGACCCGTGACGCTCTTGAGGAACATTATTAAGACGCAGAAGCCGACGTTCTCGTCTTGAATCATGAATAGATAGAAGCAGATCCAGCGAGTGGAATGAACGAGCACGACATTCGATCCGAAACGAAGTGGAGTGAACAGAAGCAGAATGCGGAAAGTGCCCACGAAAGCGATAGCGGAATGAACAAGTGAAGCGGAGCAGAACAGAAAATGAGAGCGAAGCGGAATCTTGGGCTGTTCCGATAGCAGAATGCGTTAGTAGAACTTCTAGGAGCGGAGCAGAGCGCGCAGTTGTGTGAAGCAGAGCAGAACGCGGCAGAATAGAGGCATGAGCCTCAGAGAAACTCAACAAAGATAGAGGGTACTGGGTCAAACGAAGATAGAGTGTACTGGGTCAAGAATTTCTTGATTGATATTGATGCCCGCTCGAGGCGACTACTACACTACTGTGAAGATAATACGACCGGATCTTGCCAATTAGGTGTGCCCACGTTCATTGATGGATGAGCTGCTACAGCTGGGATTGCAGTTCTTCCGGGAAGGAGAGACTCTCGAATTGCTGGAACTGCCGGGGAGCGGTCAAGGACTTAAAGACTCCGGATAGGAAAGAAAGAGGTAGCGTAAGCAACTGGATCGGGAGGGATCTAGAGCCAGGTTCGCCAACTGTATTCGTGGACTCACTTAGGGAGCCTTGAGCCCATTGCAGTCTATTAGATCACTGATTCTTTCAGTCCGCGTTGAGTTGCTCCTTGAGTGTCTTCTGCTCACTTGGATATCTGAGAGAGGAGATCGAACTGTTGAATCTCTTATTGGATTAGACGGAGCGGATAGTTCTCGCTAGAGGGATTAGCATTTCTTCGCTTAGGATCGTCTTAGGGAATGTGAACTTTAGGGTTCAGAATCTGGCAAGGAGTATGGAAGAATGATAGGTCAGAGAGAGAACTATCTTAACCCGGCATCTTCTAAGAAAGAAGTTTGCCTAGCCGGAGGAGAGCAGAAATCAAGGTAGAGGCGCGAGCGTGTTGTGAACTATTTCTAGTCTTACCCGTCAGCATTAGGATTCTTTTCTAAGACGGTCTGATAATGAAAAGGAGCTTTACTAAGACCCGTGACACAAAGAGGACAGATCATGGATAGGTTCGATCCTTAGCCTTACTAAAGGATCAAAGGGCACTCAACCCATGGCACCTACAATTGATCTAAGGAGTGACCCGCGAAAGAGGGCAGACTCGGCCTCAAGTACAAGAAAGATGCTACTTAATAGAGGATACGGTAGGCCGCACTCCAGCTTCCGGGCACGTGACTTGTCTAGTCTTTCTGCATAGTTCCTATCGGAAGTTGGTTAAGTTGATGCCTGTCCAATTCTAGCTGTTGGATTAGAGCTTCGGAAACTTCCAGGGGTCAGTCAGTCACCAGTATGCTGGGCGAGTTAACTCAATTCCAGACCAGGGCTCACTCAACTGGGAAAGAAAGGGCATCAGTCTCATTCTCTCTTTCCCTTCCCTATGGCATGCAAGAGAAAGAAGTAATAGGAAGCGCTTACGCTAAATTCTTAGTCTAGTCTCTTCTCGGGGCATTGATAAATAAGTAATAGGATGCGGATTATATATCATGACTTTTTACCTCAGTTATGCAAGAAAGGACGGGGAGATTGGCCTTCTTAAATCTATTCACGACTGCAGCGCGAGTGTCGGGGGTTCTTTGTCTTTGCTTACTCTATGTAGTGTTCTCCAAAAGGGTAGGACGGGGATGGACCGGAGAGAAGGGAAGAGCGAACTCGGATTCGTGCCTGTGCCTCTTGAAAGAAGTTGGGAAGAGCAGCTATGGACTGTACGGAATGGGTATTATCTTATGTGCCTCTGAGTCTAGCTCTATAGGATGAGGAGTGGAAAGTAGCTACTTTATATTATAGTAAGCGACCTCCGGATTCATCTCACTTCCTTAGCTTAGTGGAGCCTGATAAGGATCTGCTTGAGCGGCGATGACTAGGGTGGAGGCTTGGAAGAGTCGCTCCTTACGGAGCTCTTTGGGAAATATAAGGGCGCTCCTTCCACTTCATATTGACTATGAGTCGTTCACTCTATATGAATCATCAGTGATCAATCCATATTATTTATATGAAGAATATGAGTGATCTGCCGCCCCTTGTTCCGAGAACTTCAATCTCTCCTACTTCGCACTGAAAGTCGTCCATCGAATCGATCATCGAAACCTGCTTCTAGGCCTCTTTCGACAAGAGAGCACCAACAACTGAGACTACTAAGAGCGGATCTATCTATGTAGCGCAGATCCACTTTACTCTTACTCAATTAAGAACTCTCTTATGCAGACTCAGCTCTCTATTATAAAAGTAGTCCCGTTGAAGGCTCTGCTGCGATCGTCACCACTTCTTTTTCATTGTTCGATGGGACCATGGATTTGAAAAAGACCCCCTCGGGTCTAAATAAAGATCCAGTGACGCGTGAAAGGCACGAGAGAGGGATCGAAAGAGAGGATGCGGAGGCAGAGAGCATTGCTATTGGTAAATCGGACCAGGGTGTGGGTACGAGCTCAGATCAGAAGCAGTCGTAACAACTGTCCTTCAGTCTATGGCAGGGATGAGAGGATAGATAATGGACGCTTGAAAGTAGACTTCTATTTCTCATATCATAGGCGGTTGGGAGAGAAGAAAGTCAAGTAATCACTATCGCTTACGTTGAGCAAGATAATTCGCTCCGCACCATCTTTCTCAGCAAAGCAAATTATAGATTGCTATAAAAACAGCAAAGCAAGTTGAGGAACTTGACTACTTCTGAGTTAAGTAGACTATAGGCTCGACAAAGGAGAGGAGCTACTACCCTACTTCAAGGAGCGATATAGATTGTCGGATAAGGGCTACTTGTGTGCTTCTACCACATGAGAAGTTCTAGGATCCCCAGAAAGAAGAATATATCTACATCTCTCTTTCCTGCCTGGCCTGGATAAAGTCATTTCTATAAGGATAGTCGAGCTCTATCCCCGAGAATCATCCTTCTTTTTGCCCCATACCGAACTGGCAGAGACTACCCGCCAAACTCATTGAATCTGACTCTTCTGCCTCAACCTGCTCTGAGGCTCCCATCCCCTTGGAGAAGAAAATCGAACCTTCGACCAAGACTTATCACCCGATTGAACCAGCTACTACCTTCCCAAGTAGCAGAAAGAACTTGAGTCCATGAAAAGCAAGAATTGAACTTGAGACCTTGAATACGCCCATTCGCATTTTGATGCGCATGACTTGGTATGACCTGCTATCTGATACATCTCCGTAATAGGAAAAAGAAGTAAATATATAAATAAAAAAGCATTAAGAGAGCGCCTTCCGCAAAGAGTTCTAGTTCTTGATTTGCTTTAGTAGGTGCAGCACTCATCACATCCGGCTCACTGAACTTGATGTTGACCGCTCCTTTTCCTCTGTCCGCCTGACTTGCTCTACTTCGATACGCTTTCGTTCGCAAAATAATATTCCTTGAACTTGAACTCTGACTTCTGCTCTCCTACTCTACTGATTCTTGTCCTTTCGCGACGCACCTTGAACTATACTTACTTATAGTCCTTGAAAGCATTCCATCGTAGCCTATCTTCAGTTCTGTCAGGAAATTAAGGGACGAGCAAAGCGACGTGTGACAATAAAAATAAAGGAAGGGTATCCGAAAGGATAGGGCTCGACTCCTAAATTGATTGATTAGAAAAGTCGAGTCAAACTATTGGGAGAGGGACGAGCAAAAGAAGCGACGTGTGACGTCAGGAAGGGACGAGCTTCACGGAACGGGTTATAATAAAGTCCGTAGAGTAGAACTGCTAAACTTCGTTCCTTCCTCTCGTTGGCATAAGCGGCAGTGCAGTGCTATTGTGCTAAGAAGCGGTATACATCCTCTCCTATGTCTCTCTTCTCCACCCGCATAGAAGAAGACCAGCTCTGCGACCAGGGCCAGTTCCCGGAAGCCGCATCGTGCGGCTACAAGTCGTCATTCCCTGATCCTCGCTCACTCTTATGGGACAGAGAGGGTGGAATCCCATTCATCGACTTACGAGACATTAGAACAGGAGAGATAACAGAAGAAAAGAGATTCAATCAATCGAACAATTGCACAAGGATCAGAGAGAAAGAGCTGAATGAAATGGATCAGATCAAATTAATTCCACGAAAGCGACCGGATCATTAAAAAAAAAATAGCAAAAGAACTATATCAGCATTCAATCTATGTTGACACGCGGGTGGAGCAAAGAGGGCTTCTCTGACCGCCTACAGTCTGATGCTTAAATCAGGATCGTTAGCTTGATTAATTCCTTCTTTTTCTCTTTTCAATCATTCCGAAAAGTGTTTCAAAGAGAGTGCTTTTCTTTGATCTCGATCGAGATTGTGTGGGAGCTGAAATAGCTATCGAAAAGATAGCATTCAATTCAATAGCCGAACCCGAGTCAAGAAGTGATGGTTCAAGCTCTTCTTCAGGTCTTGGATACTTTCTATCATGCCAAACAAAGGGGTTGACTTCTTTCTCAAAGGTAGTGGAGATCAAGCTTTCTCGCACACGCAACTCTTCATGCCAATACAATAAATGGGGCATAATCAAGTCTAGAGCAAAGAGATCAAATCCTGCTGATGGTGCGTCTTCACTCCCTGTGTCCTCCGTACCCAGCTCTAGCTATCTCATACAATAGGGGAAAGAGGATCAAGCTCTCCCCCCCTGCTTGGCTTTTTCGGGCTCGTGAGCAGAGAGTGCGCTGTCGAGCACCCTGAACTGAACTGAGCAGCTGATCTCAATCTCCATCTCCAAGAGTCCTTCATACTCCAATAGTCCAGAATAGGAGTAGGTCTTGCATGCATACCAACCATATCATAGGACTTGTCAGGTCTCGGTCGTATATCTTTTATAGATAAAGCATCAGAAGAGGCTTGGTAGCAGGGGCATATACATAGAGTTGTAGAAATGCCCTATTGATGAACGAAGCCTGAGAACAACTATATGTAGTGTGGTGGAAAAGGCGAGAAAGGAACGAAAGGGGGTAGGTGGAACGGAGTGGGCCCTGTGTCTTTTAACGAGATGACCGCAACGTCTATTATTGTTGAAGAGAGGAGTGGCTTAGCTGAGAATATACTATGTCTATGTGGTTGATGTCTCATGCCACGACCGAATAGATGGGTCTGAGAAGAGAGTCAAGAGTCAAAGCGTTATCTACACCACAGGAGAAGTGGGTGAGCGCTAGCCTAGCATTTCCAGTGTTCGGATGGCCCACCCCCATGACATGAGATCAGTGTCGTTAGTCATCGAATGCAAGGAAAGTGGCTTTTTTAGTTGTGCTAATACGGTCGATCAGCCTGCGAGGAATGCTTTTTCGGACTCTGGGGCAAGTGCGCTTTTCGGACTTGACGGTTTTAACGACAGCGACGTAAAGAGAAGTAATGTTCGGAAGGTTTGGAAGGCTCCCCAGTCTGGTAGAAGATACCCCAATAAGCCTTGGTGGAATTCTCTTCGCCCACTCATAGTTGGCTTCCTTTTCCCATGGGTTTGCCATCTAACGCTCCTTATCGCTCCTGCTCTTTGGTAAAGAGTATAGGGGGTCGCTCCGCACCTCGCCTGTGGAAGAACCTAGCCGATCGGTGGCATGCTAAGTAGCCTCTCTCGACTCCCGGATCATTCTAACCTTCGACCTGATTGGCACTGCCTCTCTCTCTATTGACTCTGCTTTCCGGAGTCGGTCTGACACCTCTCAACTCTACGCGAAGTTCAACCGCTCTTATCGGACTTTACATTTACTCAACCATTGAGAAGAGTACCTCTCCCCTTTCTCTGGGATTGGTTCTCTCTCTTTAGGTTGGTTGGTGAAGTGGCTCGCGTGCTCGCTCCTTCTATTGTATTCCCCCAGTCTCCCATCCCATGTAGATTATTCTTGCTTGCTTGAACGGATTTGGTTCGGGTAGCGGTTATATGGTCTAATTGGATTGATAGCTCGCTCCTACCCTACTGTACAGGGGTAGATCAGCCATGCTTCCCAGTGTCAGGCGATCCGTCAGCCTTTCCTCCCCGGCTAGCACTCCCTTTGCGTCACTACCGTTCGCTCCTAATGGTCCTATGAGTTCCTCTCCTCTACCTATCTTCTTAGTGCTTTCCCTGCCAATTTTGCTGCTCCTTCCATTCACTACAAAACTACGAAAGATCTCCTTCGCTCCTTTCTTTCATTACTCTTCCTACGGGTACGATTGAGTTATTAGTCCAGGACTCTCTAACCAAGTATTCAACTGGAGCAGAGCACTGTATCAGCTTTTGAAGAGTGCACTAATACTCTCACAGGGCGGAGCTTTGATTCGGATCAAATTCACCGGAGTGGGGAGCGAAGAGGTCATCTCTAGTTGTGGACGAGGAAAGTCAAGTCGCACGCATGTGAACGATAGTACTATCACCCAAGTAGTTCTTCGAGCTGCCTCTGCCTGCCCGGCTTCACACTCTAGAGAGCACAATTCATACCTGACTCGGAACTGCTTCCGCCTTCGGCTCCTCTTCTCTTCTTGCTGCCGGTGCCCTCTTCGACTGGACAGTCAGATTCTTTCATCAAGCCTGACTGGTGTTCGGAAGTATAGTCTTCTTGACTCCTTCGCCTTTTCGGCTCAGCTCTTCAAATACTGCTGATGGTTTTTTAGGCGACTATCGTCTCACCTTATCCACGATAATCCTTCGCCTTCCTTATCACTTTCTAGGCAGCAAGTTCAGGCACTAAAGAAGGGTAGGCAAGTTTGAATGAGCGGGTGGACGATAGCACATTTCTATAGTTAGCTGCCCTCAACTAATTATAGGAAGCTATAGGGCTCTGCCCTTACTTTAACTCTGTGCTCTTCAACACAGATACTCGACTGATTCGTAGGCAGCACTACTAGAGACCTTCAATCACCATTTGCCCTTTAATGCTACAATAGAAGTTGCCCGACTGCAGGGATTGAGATCATATACCGCAGCAAAGTCGTGAATGGACATTCAAAACTACGAAAGATCTACCCGTGGGCGGCTTCGGGTTCTCTCTTTATTCTGAGGAAGAAAGTAGCATGTGTCTTCTATGTTGCATTTGAACTAATCTCTGGCGAGGCTTAAGAGTTAATTCTAGAGGGCATGGCATACCGGCCCCTGCCCCCTCTGCTTCAAATTCATTAAATGCCGATAAAGCCAATGAAGCTTCAAACCACAGAATCACCCTAGATTCTTTCTCTCTTTTCAGAAGTTACAGAAGGTCCCGCTCATACCTCATTCTCCAAGAGCCAACGTACCTATACATAGTCCTCCGCGGAAGCTTAGTTGAAAGTCTCACTCTCCGCACCCTTTCGATGATAAAGCCCATTCACTCCTGACAGTCGCAGCTCTTGGAGAGTTCCCCCTGGCAGTCCTATAATGACGAAGAATATTATTTAGAAAGAAAGACCTCGTCTACCAAAAGAGATATAGAATATGTTCGCAGGTGAGGCGGAGAAATTGATTTAAGTCTGACCTTCATTTCATTCTCCTTTGCGGCACCTAAAGGAGATATTGGCACTTAAAGCGGATTAATTATCCTGTTGCGTTTGATTTCACGGAGAGCTCACGTGCAGGGTGAGGGTGGTAGTACTTCGGTTCGGTGGGTTTCTTCCTTACTCATTATGCAATCTGTTATGAAAGGTCACAAAGAGGCTCAAATTTAGGGGAAAAAGAGCACTTTTATGCCCCCGGGTTTAGTGCTTTTTTTTTGTTCAGTTTCAGCATCTTTCCAATCTGACTTTTATAGTAAGGGCATTTCTTCCTCCAAAAGTGAGCTTTTTTTTATGCCAAACGAGACTTTCGTCCGAGAATTTGCAATGCAAGCTAAAGAGAACTCTTGCGTGAAGCTTAACACATGCACCCTTGTCTTCTTTGAAAGGGGCTCGAAGGAAAGAATGCAAATGTGACTCTTGCATCCACTCCCAGGTTGCTGTAAGGGTTGTGCTAGCCCTTATTCACTTTCTTAAAGGAAGCCCTTTCGGAATCTTGAGAAGCCATCCCCTAGGTCCATTTGCAAGACCAGACACTAAAGGAAGCGAAAAACTATCGCTCGGGTCACCCAGGATCAGAATCAGATACAGTGCCCAGCGCATGGAAGAAGGAGCTTTATAGTGCACACCCGTGTAGTTTAGACTTTGAAGGCCTTTACTGAACTCAAGTAAGAGATCAAGCATAAGTACACTTGCTACTAGTAGTAGAGTCTTAGTCTTATCCATGGCCCTCTCAAGCCAGTCCTCGCTCCTCTACTGATTGATTCCCTTGCTTGGGGAAATAGAGTAGGGCACCATGAAAGGACCGTGCGCCTGTAGAGTTGACTAATGCTTTCTTTCCTAGCCCTATACGGAAGAACTCTCAGCCCTTCGGATCAACATAAAGAGAGGTAGGTATGCAGGTGGCATTGGAAAGATCAAATATTACTAGCCATTGTTAGCCTTATGTATGATTCTTAATCGGAGTCAGAGTTGCCTTGGATTGAGACAAAATACTGCTGATGGTTTTGGCCGTGGACAGATTTTAAGCGGCAAGTATGAACTTCACTCTTCCTCCTTCTTCTCTTCTGGATGTCAATGAAGGACCTACCCTCTCCTTTATATTATATTAGAAGAGCCCTCCCTCTTGCTTGAGTTTCGTGTGCGTGCCCTGCCTTCTTTCTCTGTTTGCTTCAGATGGATTGCAAAGATTGCAAATACTAGACTAGATATAAAATTAGTTAACCGCGTAGTGGGCCTTGACTACTTCGCTACTACTTTGATCTGAGACTAGAGCTCTTTCGCTACTACTTTGATCTGAGACTAGAGTGAGAATCAGAGGAGCCTCCACTCCCCTCTCTTGCTGCTTCGCACCTTAGATGATATATATGGTAGAGTAGTCTCCCGGACAGGAACTATGCCTCTTTTTAGCACTTCTCAGCCCGGCTCGTTCCGTACCTTGGTCAAGCCGCTCACCCCTTTCCTTCTCACACGTAGACCAAAGATTAACTGCCTTCTGGTCTCGCTCCTCACCGGTCTCATCCCCTCCCGAGCTCTCTTCTGAATTGGGACTTGGGACTCCGAACCTTTCCTGTTAAATTGAAGATTTGTAGTGCTTTGACTGTTATATGTTATAGGAGATCGAATTATTGATGAAATGAACCCAGAGCCTCTAAACTAGAGCGACACTGGTTTTAGTAGGAGGGGGACGGAGATCGCATTTTGAGCTTTTTGGACCTCCTTGTAGAGAGAGAGTGGTTTTGACCCTTACTGGGATCGAAGAGTTCACCCACTGCCGGAGTGGGACTGCTTTTAGGCCTTAGTGAGCTCAACTGTTGCATTGCCATTGGGATTGGACTACTAGTATGGATATGCCGGACAACAGACCTACGAACTTGCCCGAGCTACCCAGCTCATCCCCACTACTCGCAGCCAGTCCTACCCGACTACCCGAAAATGAAAACAGTGAGACCTGAGAACGAATGATAATAAAGGTCCCTTTGCTACATAGCATAGGGTTAGGTACTACTATATATAGTGAAAGCTACCAGAACAGAAGATAAAATAAGAAAGAAGAGAGAGGGTTAGGGTCCCAAACTAGGGTTAGGTCCTACTGCTGTCCTACTGCTACCATATATACTGAAAGCTACCATGAATTGAAGAAAGAAGTCTCTCTCGAGCCCGGATTGCAGAGATCGCGCTCCGCTCTTATTTGCCCCTCTGTCTGAGGATCGCTCATTGCTTTCTGGTCGTGAGCACCAAGGTTGGTTTGCAAAGATTTCGCTGACGCTCAACGAAGCCCCTGCTCCGCCTATGGTGGGGAGGATGAGAGCTTCCCAGGCATCAGTTGAGTGCTCCCACACCAGGGCTAGACTTAGCTGCTTTCCCACGAAGAAAAGAAAATAGGCCATTCCCACTCGACACCAGGCTTCTCCTCTAAATGCCACTCGAGACCAGACTTCTCTCTCCCAGCCCGGAGCGGAGAATCAAACCCTTGCCTCTGACCTACGCCTGCTCGCGTCTTCGCACCTCATCGATGAACTGCTCCGCGTCATATCAAAACACCGCTACGTGGGATGCTTCTTCGAACCCATGATTAGTGGATCTGAGACGTGGCCTGGGAACTAGGAACTATGCCTCTCCACTATTCTTTCTTTCTATTCTTTCTCTCGCTGCCTCTACGCTCATTCTCGTAGCTTCCTCTGGTCTCGCATAGCACCAGCCCGGACGGAGTGATTCGCTCCTATGCCATCCATTGAGTCTGATCCGCCAAACAAAGATCTTTCATTACTTTTTTGAACTGGTGGATTCACCATCTCAGAGCAGAGATCGGACGACCCGGTGAGCTCCTTTTCTTCTTTGACTACTACTAGAAATAGATAATAGATATAGAAGGAATAGAAATAGATATAGAAGGACTCGAACCCACGACCTCCATTTCAGATTCTGAGGTCGATCACGGGTGGGGAGGTCTTCCTTACCAGCTCTTCTCTTCGGGAAGAAAGGTTGGGCCAAATTCATAGGCGCTGCACTTGTCTTGTCTCTTTCTATTTTTCTTTTCTTTTTCAAAAAGAAAGAATTAGATAAGTAAAGATCAGTTAATAGAAGGATTCTACCATAGGTTGGTAGTGAATGGAAAGACCAAGCGACCGATTCTCATATGGGAATAGAGAGACTGGACTTGTCCTCTCTTCATCATCAGCTCTAGGCAGCGCACCATTCATCTTTCTGATTTTGGTTTGATTTGAGTTAGTTAAGAGCATGGGAAGGGATGGCATCGGCGCATTCTCTCCGGTCATTACAATCGGGCAAATCCTAGCATCTGTCCAATCGGGGATCTGGTAGCATTCCTTCCTCCAATCGGGGATCTCATCTAGAGTAGATCCTTCTGTGCCTCCAATCTGAGTTTGAATTAGACTCAGCCTACATCCATCTGCTTTTCCTCTCCGGATCTGAGGACAACTTTCCGTCAGCTACAATCTTGGGAAAGAGAAGACCGCCATTCCCTTTACTCTTTCTCCAGTAGTCTGCCATTCCCCTGATAGGTGCTTCTGCGGGTCGCCATTCCCTTTCTCATGAGACTGACTACCTCACCTCCTTCCTTCTCCTTCCCAGCTGTCCACGCACCTACGTCATAGCTATCAGTCCTCGTCCATTGGAAAGAATTCTCGATAGACGGCATAATGGCATGGCTCGCACCAGTCAGATTTGAAGGTTGACTTAACCCTCCTCCACATGAAGCACTGGGGTACACACGACAGACAAGGATGGTTTTTCTGACAGACAAAAGGAATGCTTACCAGACTTCGCAACCAGAGGACCGCCCACTAGGACCTCCCTCCGCCATTCAATCTCCTCGTACGTCCCGGCTCGCACTCTACTCTCCCCTTCTTCATGAGTTCCGCTCCACGCCCTATCGGATGATAGCTAATGATGCTTCCCACTTAGATCCGTCGATGATAGCTAATGATGCTTCCCACTTAGATCTGTCCTCGACTTCTGCTTGCACGCCATGAACTCCCCTCGACTTCTGCCTACACGCCATGAACTCCGAGGATCTCGACTATATTCTCATTCCCATCCTTGATCTGTCGCTGAGACTCCACCGATAGCTACTCCTCCATCTACCCATCCCGATAGCGACTCTGCCGATAGAGACTCTTCCACCCATCCAGCTACTCCTCGATCTATCCTTCCCAATGGATATTCTTCTATCCATCCATCCCGATAGCGACTCCTCCTGCTATCCAATATGAGTGAGTTGGCTTTCCGAGTCGTAGAGCCTGTTAACTATTCGCTTATAGCTATGGTTGGTTGCCTATTCGCCTAATAGCTATACGAAGCCCTCTTCTCTATCACTGCCCGGTGCGTCTTTACGTTGCTGGTCGTATTTGCTTCTATTAGAATAGGCTTTCCTCCCTTACTGAACCTGTCTCGCTGGTTGACTTCGGGTCCGCATCACTCGCACCGCTCCCTTCTTTCTTTCTTTTCATGAGTACGGCGCACCTTGAGTACAGAAGTACCGGCTCGCACTTCAGATTATCTTAAGGTCGGCTCTGCTTAGTTCTTTCTTTTCTATTCGTTCGCTCGTCACGGGTGTTAAGTCTGATAGTGGACTGGGGAAGGAACCCGACTCCTGCTACGCCCAGGCAAGAGCTCCAATCCTACTCCCGCTACTATGCGGCAAGTCGCTATAGCACTCAATAATCCTATAGGGTCGGGCACCAACTCCTGGTATCAGAAAAGGACTAGACCACACTACTAGACCTTGGACTACTAGACCCCTTTGTTGAGACATTAGAGCCTAACCGCTCTGACCGTACAGACATTATAGATAGAAGAACAGCACCCGTGAAAAGCACTAAATATTTGGGTCTTATTGGGCCCGGTCTCGCACTCCCTTCCGCTGGATCAGCTCTACTCCCGACCTCTTGGTCCTTTCCAATAGGCATGGCTGGCTCCCTGGCGAGAATTATATAGTTCATTCCACCTGCGTCACGATCACGTTTAGGAACGAGGGCACCGACGTCTATCGTTTTCAACTGGCGATCCTTCATTCCCAACCGATTGAATTGACCGATCTCATTCTCTGACAACAGTCACCCTCTTCAGTCTCAGCGCTCCTTCGCTACCTAGGAAAGCACCTAATATATATAATAGATATAGGCGGCCATCGCACGAATGGCATCCATGGCACTACTTTATTGATTGTTGAGCGCGCGTAGCACGCTTCTTTTCTTAGTTTAATTGCTTGCAACAGAAGCAGTGAATATTAGGTCGGGATGAGCACAACATTACTATGCAAGACAAGACAGGAGCGAGCCCTACCCATCACTCTAGGTGGTTCATGTGAATACAATACTCTAGGTGGTTCATGTTCGTGGGTACGGAGATTAGGATGGCTGTTGGGTCAGAAGAAAAGAGTACTACTGCCGCATCAAGCGTTGGGTCCTACTCCATCTCCCGACTGATTAGATAAGATTAGACCAGAACCGGAGAAGAAAGCTGATTACTGAGCCCATACTCCTCATGCCAGGGCTAGAACACCTATCCACTAGAAGCGGCAGCATCTACATCTATTGAAGCGCCACCCCTTACCGCTTACCATGGAATCAATCTGAGCTACTTGTCCAAACCCAGCTAACTAGCACTTCCTTAGAGCAGCGGGGCCAGTCCAGTGCTTCCCGGAAAGGATTCTACCGGAAAGGAGTCATGCCTGGGACTATACCCTGCCCGGGGCAGATAGCCATCTCATTTCTAAGGCCCCTCTCACCCCATACAAGGATCTAGAACCTGTGGGAAAGTACTTGCACTCTAGCGGAATAAAGTAGCAGCCTACTACCTTTCATCCCAGGACCCTTCCTCGCATGCTCCAACTCTGAGGAGGTACTTATGGCAGACTCAGAAGGAAGAACTGGAGCCCTAGCCTCTTCCTTCCATGCCAAGAACCTGGGGACTAGGAAGCGGGGAGCCTTTCAGTAACCTAAGGAACCCCTAACCACATTCAATAGATTTGAGTCCATAGGGCGTCACTCTCACTCTTGTAGGAGACCCGTTGAGACCTATTTCTCTTGTGCTCCCGGTCAAGCGGGCGGGGAAGGAGAAGGCCTCATCCCAGGGCAAGGGCGGATGTCTCTTTCTTCATGCCAGGGGAGGAGCGGTGCGAGGTTCGCCGAATCGGTATAGTAGGAATAGGGATAGGTATAGAATGTGAGTGCCATAGTCTGGTAGGGCTCTGCAATTCAAGATGAAATAAGAGAATCGTTGGGAGCAATCGACAAGGCAGGCGACCATAGCATAGGGAGGGCTCATCATATTGAATAAAATAATAGAAAGGGTGACTCGGGGCCCATCCTTAGCTTTACCATCTGAAGCAATTAAGATGCTTGATAGGAAGGTTGAGCAAGCTAGTCTTTAGCTGCTAACGAAGAGAATGGGAATGCAGCTAAGCTAACGAAGGTTGGAGGTGGGAGCATAGACCGAGCAAGAATCATATGGAGAACGAGAGCACGCTCCGTCAAAGGCGGAGGAATGAATCCAAGGGAAGCAGCTCACACGACTCTTCGTTAACCAAGCAAGAAGAAAGAACACGATCGACTGCGGGATAGAAGGGCGGGAGATTGCACGAGTGGCAGTGGAAGTGGACCCATGGAGCGGTATAGGGGCTGGCTCCTCATTCCTGGCTTTGTAGAGATTCATTCAGTCTCCGGTTAAATAAACCATAAGAGAGGTCTAGGAACGGAGGCAGACTAGTGGAGCAGAGGGCATAGGCAGAGGGCAGAGGAGCGAATGCAATGCAAAGAAAGGCGAACGAATGCAAAGAAAGAAAGAAGCAGGCTAGTTAGGTGCGAATTAGGTGCGAAGCAAAAAAGCGATCGCTATCGCCCAGCCCACCTCAACTCCTGTAAGAATAAAGAACTACGAAGAAGAAAAGTACGAAGAAGAACTGCTATCGCCCACCTCAACTCCTTTCTTTAGTTCTATATAAGGAGAGTCAAATAGTTTTGCTATTTTGCTATAGAAAAGGAGCTCGTCTCTCTCGGTTCTTCAGTGATTAGTTGAATCATCAATCTCAGTTCGTTCAGTGAACCAAGCAATTTGAAGAGTGAACCAGACTTGGTTGTGAGGTGCGGAGCGGATCAACCATTAAGTGAAGCGTCAGACGAGTGAACCGGGACCGACCGGACTGGACTGGGAAAGAGATGAATCATAGGCAGACTTCCGGGAGCGAGAAGGAAGGAAGAGGAAGAGAAGGAGCGAGTGGAGAAGGCTATCTTTGAATTTGATTATCGAAATGTCCAAGAAATAGATAAGATTGGTTAAGAGACGGGTGAGGTTCAGCAAATTAGCAACCTCCATATAATAGTTCTTGTGTCTGTCCCGGGGAAAAGAGAAATGAATGTTTTGGTCCAGTGGTCTAGCAAAGAGAAAGCAAAGAGAAAGATTTTGAAAGCGGATGCACGGGTTCGATTCCCAGAAGATATAGGTACGGAAGACCTGGCTCATTTGTTCGGGGAGCCGGAACGAGTGTCTTGATCAATCATAGCAGAGTCAAAGCAAAGGTGCGTAGCGATCGAGATCACAGAACCTAGGCTCCAAGTTACGCTTAGTAAAATTCATTCTTTATCCAGTAGTCTAGGAAGTGATCCATAGGGAAGGCGAGGAATTAAGAGAGCCCTAACGGAACGAAACGGGAACACCGTGGGATTAGCTCATGCCGATTACTTGAATTATATAGAGTGAAGTGGAGTTGCGGGCTCCAGAACCCGACCAGCCAGACCAGCCGGATGCACGAGCGAGCTTCTTCAGTTCAGTTCATTGGATTCGGAAGTGAAATAAGCAATCTTCAATTTCTATTTTTCTTTCCACTTAAGTCACCTAATCGAAGAAGCTTTGGCAAGCTCAGTTGGATGAATTCAGGAGCGGTCTGGCTCGGACCTTTTTTATCTTTCATGAGTGGGCTGGCAAAGCAGTCAGTTCGAAGCATTTCAGTTCAACGGAGGTTCGCTCTTTTCAAAGGTGGGCAGCAATCGCACTCACTGAATAGCACTTTCATAGGTGGGCTAGCTCGTTCCACTCCCACGGTGGGCTCAGAATAGCCTAGCTCTACGGAGCGGTAGTCAAAGGAGTGACGGTCGGTGCCAGAGATCACAGAGTCAGTGCCCAGTATGCTAGACTGAGGTGCCTGAGATCAGGTTGAGCAAGCCTAAGGGGGGCTTCAAGTTCATCTGGATTGCAGAGATCGCGCGTAGCTTGACTCTGCCCCTCCTCTACAGCTCCGGACTTGGAAGCAGGTCCCACTCTGCGGTGTTATATTCTATTATTATATCTATTATAATAATAGATAGTAGTCGCGGGCGCAAGAGTGCTTGCAAAGAAGTAGCTTCATAGAAGCCGCTTGCCTCTGTTGAGTTCTCATTTGATTCTGAGTTCTATTTCGCTCCGCACCTATGAAGTGCTACTTAACTTAAGTCAACTAATCAAAGAAAGGTCAGATGAAAGAGAGGAAAGACGACTCTACTCTAATAGGTGCGAGTACCATTGATTTGATTGGCACGCAAGGAAAGCCGAAGTAGGATTAGGAGGTTTGACCAGAGACACACTTACTGATCTTTTCACTGATCGAGGGTTCGAATCCTACCATACCCATTACTTGAGGTTAGGCAGAGCAGCGAGAAGTAGTTAGTTCCCAGATCGGGGATGAGAGGTCGGTGCCAGAGCCGGGTTCGGTTCGTTTCCCTCTTCTGGGGCGGATAAGATCTTTCGTAGTTTTGAATGAACAGTCGTGAATGGAAAGATCTTTCGTAGTTTTGAATAGCCCTGCCTTCAATAGCCTTAATGGCATCATGCCCTTTCTCAGTCGGCATACCGAACCGGCTGATAAAGATCTGAATGGAAAGAGTTCATGAAAACAGGTAACTGGTAGGCTTTTCTCTGTTATATATTCTTTCTATGAATATTTCGTATAGTAAGAAAGGATCGGAGAAAGGAAAGTCAATAAAGCAGCACTCAAGCTTCAACTCTACATGGGGCACCCGCTACTATTTGTTGTTAGTGCACATCTCATCACTATATAGATTTTCGTCGCTTGTCTTTGTGCCGAGCGATTGTGAAGCGAGACTGGCTCGATCGCTACAATTCTCCTATTTTGTTACCATACCACAGCTTTAGAGGTTTTCTAAGACTGATGATGAAAGTGATTAAAGATTCTATTAGTCGAATATCTTCATCAGAAAATGAGTGGTTATATATTTAAAATTCAGATTCTATGACCAATATATCTCAAATTCCATATTTCTCACAATATTTATTTAATGAATGTATTGATCGAGAGAGCTCCGCCCCCTATATAATTTGCTTCGCAGTGGAACCTGCCTCGCCGGTCTCCGGGGCCTAAGATCCTTTTGCTAAAGCTCTTGAGTATGAGAAAAAAAGGAGAACAATTGAAGATGAAAGATCTACTATGCTATATGCTTAACACATGCAACTCAGAAACTGAAGAATTAAAAACGTTCCATTAACTCTTGTTGCTGGCTCTGCTCTTATTAAAGCACTTCATTAGCTTATACTGACTCGGGAGGGCCCGAACCCATCAGCAGTATTTTGCCCTCGTTACACGATAGGCTGCTAGTCCATCTGACGTGTTCAACGGGAGGGTCCGGGGGGAATAGCTTGATTAGTCTGCTTCGGACTTTATAATGCTTTAGGAAAAGAATCCCAGCGTCAGAGTTAGATATATCACGGATCTGATGTCTATCTTCTTCAGATCAAAAGATCTACTATGCTATATGCTTAACACATGCAACTCAGATTACACTAAAGGGTTGCTTTTCAAAACATTAAAAGAAGAAGAATGATTTTCAAAACTACAAATACTGCTGATGTTTAGGGTTTTTTGGGTTTTCAATTAACTCTAATTAAAACAGTATGAATCTTTAAATACTTTTGATGGGAATAACTAATTTCTTCTTGGCTAATAACTAATTGAATTTAATAATTGAGTTAGGTTGAGTTCGGTATCGCTTTTTTACTGATTTAGCTGAATTAGCTCTTGCCGTAAGCGCTCTTGCACGAGTACTGTACCACGAGTACACTAACGAGAGAGGAAGTACGAGCAGAAATCATCACTCTTCGCCTTTCAAGATATTGCGTTTCATTTCATAGATTGAGTGGAGAATCCTTGTGTATTATATATAGAATCTTTGTGTATTACTAGGAAGGTGGGAAACTTCCGTCTAGCGGTCATGGGAAAGCCAAAAAAATATATAATAAGTGGTCGGTCGAGACTCTTTCTTAGTGAAGTGGGAAGACAGCACCGAATCAGACGGGCACAGAAGAAGAAGTGGTTTCGGCCTAGCACCATCCATCATAAAGGTGCGGAGCGAGTACTAGGCATCTGAGTGGATGGAATGACAGTAGTCAGTATGCATACGTTCTGACTTTGATCTCGACTTCGCGTTTCGCCCTTGCTTGGCTCCGGTTTAAGGTTTGATGACAAATGCTGATGAGGGAAAAGGGAAGTATATTTATTCATCCGGTTTTGGAGTACTAGTGTACAAATGATCCAATTCTCAAACATCATAATGATCAAATTCTCAAACACGAAATTCTCAAACTTGATTTTGAAATAATTATTATTATAAGATCTAAAAATAAAACAGATATTTTTATGGATGGTCAAATACAAATTCTAAAGAATGAAAAAAGAATACTAGAGAATGATAAAAGACAACAAAATTTCTAATGCACAAAATTCAAATGAGAAAATAGGAGAAATTATATATGATATAAACAATCTTGAGATTCAAAAAGGATTACTTGAATTCGGAGTGGATGATCGAATAAGAGAATTTGAGGATCAAAAAGAACTCCTAAGGATCCAAATACGAGAAAACATAACCGAAGGGAATGGAAGTGAACCGATGTACACTAGTACTCCAAAACCGGATGAATAAATATACAAAGATTCAGAAGATAAATGCACCTAACCCCCTTCCTTTGGTCAATCTTAAGGCGGAGGATATCGACTGAAGATACTCCCCTGTTGGGGGGCTAATAACAACTCATCTTTTTTCTGGTGCACTAGTCTTAGACTCTCTATTTTCAACTCATCTTTTTTCGTGCTCCTCCCTTGGAGATCAATAGCTTCCTTCTCCTTAAGACTTTCATCCTCGACTCTTCCCCGGTGGTAGAATCTCTATCGTTTTTTCCCATTTAAGTAAGAAGAAATGGCCCGAAATCACGGGATGAGACTTTCGGATGGTTGTTTGAAGCAGAAGATCTCATGATTGATTGCAGCAGGAGTTATTCAATCTCTATAACCGCAGTATGAGCATGCCACGGACCGGACTCAGTTAGGCATCTGTAGAAAAGTCAGTCAAAAAGGAACGAGAGAATCGACGTCTCAGTCAGCAGCCCATCTCATTCCCGATCCGGATTCAAAGATCATATTGGCAAGTGTCATCCAGTTAGCTGGTGGAGGAAGAAGCTTTCCGGCGGGGGGTCTTTTTCAATGCATTATGTGTTCCCTGGATTTGTGAATTCACCCTCAGGTCATAATCTAGTCTAGTATGACATCGGTCGGTAGGAATAGAATGCAGCTCGAGACTTGCTTCTGAGGCATGTCAGACTTGACTTTCTCTTGCCAATATGATCTTTTATCTTCTTGAAGAAAGTGCTCTTTTCTGCAAAAGAGTTAAGGAATTGGAGAAAAGAGTTAAGGAATTGAATTGAGAAAGCGGAGCGGAATCCAATCCCCTAGCTAGCTTTGAAAGAAGAAAGAACCTCGTGAAGAGATTCAATCTGGAAATGGCTCTAGAGTGGGTTCTGCACCAGATAATAGAATAGAGTTGGGATTGAGCTTTCACTCACTTCAAGGTAGCGAAGTGAGCCGCGGCATAGCAGCCGGAAAGAAAGAGTCACTAACCCAAGGGGGGATCGAGAGATTATATTACTCAGAGTGAAAGGGACTTAAGAGAGCTTTCAAAGTAGAAAGTAGTTGGTGTGAATAAGACATCGGTTGACAAGAGGTTAGCTGGCGAAGGAAGGGGGGAGAGGAGTTGCCTTGCTTGCAGTTGAATCGACTGCGAACTCGGTTTTTGCTAATATCGTTCTTTGAGGAGATGCGCGAAAAACCTTAAAGAGTGAAGTAACTTCCGGACGGGTTCAGTGACCCAGTTCTTTGATCCGAGGGTATCGTCGCTCGACTGATAAGGGCAGGGCCCCTGAAAAAAGTAAGTTGCCTTTCCAATAAAATATAGTAGTGTAGTCTTTTCTTTCGTAGTTTGTTTTTTGAATCACTACGTCCAGCATGAGGTGCTTGAAAAAGGAATGATCCCGATCATCGTATGAGTTCGCGCAGTAAAGGACAAGGGAAGGCAAATTCCTACTTCCAGATTCTAAGCAGAGCAGGTGACTCGATCCATCCGATGCATTACTTATGTCAACTGAAATGGAATGATTCGATTAATGGCTTAGGCTAAAGATTCTCTCTTCCACTACGGACTTGGAAGCTCACCGGATAGCGACGTACGTAAGAATTTGTATACAGTTGAATAAGATTGTGAAAGAGCATTTCGAGAGGCATAGACGATGAGACCGGGATAGTTTAGGCCGACTTGGCTACCCGACTGATTAAGTCACTTTCATCCACATCCTCATATAGTCAAGTGCGCGACCGAGCTCTTTCTATGTTGTACGATCAGAACGGATAGATAGTTAGCACGTATAATGAAGATAGCCCGCGTTAAGGCATATTATAATGAACTTAAGGAGTATGACTTCAGAATAAGATGAGAGTTCCATATTTCATAACTCGAATGTCATATTCTCTTTTCACTCGCTTTCGCTACGGCTACGGTGGGTTCCCTTAACCAAGCCACTGCCTATCACTCTCTTTGCGTGAAGAGTGGAATCAGTTCCGCTTGCCGAACGCGTACTTGATTGAATTCAGAGCTGCGGCACGGTTCTCGCGCCTTCATCGACTGCGTGTAGCTACGCTTTTCTTCTTTGTCTTGTCCTCTGGCATCCTATAGCGAACTGAAATCGAAGGATCCACCTGGGCACCTCCGACTACGGGAGGCATTCTCCCTCTTATCATTAAGAAGAGGAGTGGAGTGAACTCAGGGCAGCGGAACGGAAATCGAAGAAGATCATCACTTTTCCTCTTCGTTGAGTGAAGTGCTTCTATATGGCTTTTCTTATTATCCTGCTTTAAGCACTCTTGAAATCGAATTCGAAAGTGAATACCGATAAAAGCACGGAAAGGGTAGAGTACCTCTCGATTATCCCCAGGCACCATATACTAGATGTTTGACTTTCGAGTCTGCATCAGTCGAATCTCCATCACTCGTTCCGGGCCCTTCCTCGTACGCTTAGGTGAGCTCTTTACCATCTGATTCGCTTCCGAAAAGGAAGGGACTGTAAAGTGCTCGAAATAAAGTAAGGGACGAGCGACAATTACAGCGACGTGTGACTTAAAATTCGCTTTTATCAAATCTAATTTGGAACGGACGAGCAAAGCTTAGTGTGACTAAAGGAAGGGACGAGCAAAGCGACGTGTGACTAAAGGATGGGCCGAGGGTAGAGTTCATGGCCGAACTTAATATAGTGACGTCTAACATTGCCTTTGGGGAAAACTACGAAAGAAAAGCAGCAACAGGTCTACAATGGTGTACCATTTACTCTTTGACTTTCAACTAGATTTTTCTTTCAAAAAGTCGAGTCATGAGAAAGAAATGTATCGTAGTTTTGAATGAAATACCATGAACGCTGTAATCCGCTCTGTCGAGTCAATCTTAGAAAGAGAATATAAAGAATTTAGCCTCCCGTTAACTCAAAGAATGAACAGCCCTTGGATAGGATCGCTTGATATTCTATTTTTGACGGGAGAGTGACGTGTTCTGCGGCTGCGAGGTGTTCAGCTACGTGAAATTTATATTAATATAAATTGTTTGCGACGTGGAGAGATCCGACTTCTACGGCAGAGTTCATGGAAAGAGAGATGAAACCAGTTGACATAATCAGAACTTCTATTTTTTTGATATTCTAACTTGAAAATAGAGATGAAACCAGTTGACTCACTTGTCTCCTCATCCGACTACGCGAGAGGGAAATTCTTTCAAGTCAAGGTACGAGTGAGAACGAGGTGTTCAGCTACAAACGATTCGATTTGGATCTGAGTCTACGGTAAGATCTTTCGTAGTTTTGAATAGCCATGAACTCGTATAATTAAGTTGCTGAGAGAAATCGG
>JBBMJZ010000083.1:1361356-1395629 GCA_037833815.1 Zingiber zerumbet | reverse complement strand
TATCTTAGGATACCCTCTCCTTATCAGTCGAGCTCTATCCGAGGGATACCCTCTCGCATACGCTCGAGCTCTATCTTGACGATACCCTATCTGTATTTCGAGCCATCTAAAGAAGCCCTTTACAGTCGAGCGCGTCATTATTGCTATTGCTCGCTCCTCTCCTTAAATTACAGTATTGCGAGCACTCTCGTCCCTGTCCCGAGTCCGAATCCTTAAAAAAAAACACTCCACCCCTACGTCCCTATCGGGTCTCGTAGTCTTTTCGCAGCAACAGTCTAACATGTCCATTCGGACCATTCACTCTACCGTTCGTCGTTTCACTCGGCCTTCTTCCCGTCCCACGTCTTCCCGTCGTACCTCGGCCCTCGTTCGCTAAGACCTATTTCTTTATCAGGGGGCTCATTATTGAACTTCTCTTTTCCCATACGAGTTAAAAGTGCACTTTCATTCCTGATCTTAGGCAGCCGGAGTCATGAATAAGGCTGATTCTGGCACGGGTGAGTGATAACGATGGGCGAGTGCACTTAATATTTGTCTCGACCGTAAGGTACGAGATGCACTATAGTCTGCGACGTGAATCAGACTAAGAGGAAAGCTTCAAGCCAGCAACTCCTTCCTCAAACTACAAGACTCTTGAAACTGGTCTTCCTCAAACTACAAGACTCTTGAAACTGGTGCGGCTTCGTGGTAATGGTGAACGTTTATCGCACTTTATAAATGCGTGCGTATTATCATACTCCCTGAGTCAGAGTTTTGTTTGTATCTGACTTCTGGAATAGGCTCGTACGGTAGAGACGTCGTTTCACTCGTTCCATCCATTCACGACTCTTGCTGCGAAAACACTATGACGAGCGAAAACACTAGAAACTGATATGATATCTGCTGCACCCCTCCGAGCCCACGGGTGGAGTTCATGGCTTTGGGCCGACTCGCTGTTAAGGAAAATCCGAGTTCATTCCAGGAAAAGCCTTAAAAGAAAAGTGCATTCCCGGAAAAGTTCATTCCGTTCATTCCTTAAAGTTAAAAGTTCATTCCGTTCATTCCTTAAAGTTCATTCCGTTCATTCCTTAAAGGCTTTGGGCCGACTCGCTGTTAAGGTTATGGAGAGCCCGGAAAAGCCTTAAAAGAGTGAGAAGTTCATTCCGTTCATTCCTTAAAGTTAAAAGTGCATTCCCGGAAAAGTGCATTCCCGAACAAGTTCATTCCCGGACTTGAGTGAGAAGTTCATTCCGTTCATTCCCGGAAAAGTTCATTCCGTTCATTCCTTATAAGAGTTAGAAGCTCATTCCTTAAAGGCTTTGGTTGGGCCGACTCGCTGTTAAGGAAAATCCGAGTTCATTCCAGGAAAAGCCTTAAAAGAGTGAGAAGTTCATTCCTTAAAAGAAGAATCGGACAACAAAGACCGGGTTTCAGACTTTGAGACCGGGGTGAGTACTTTATTTCGAAAAGACCTGTGCGCCAACTTCAAGACATTTCCATTTCCTTAGCGCCAACTGAAAGTGAAAGATGAAAGACATTTCCTAAGGAAAACCTTACCTAAGGAAAACCTTAAATGAGAAGTTCATTCCTTAAAAGAGTTACCTTAAAAGAGTTAGAAGTTCATTCCCGCAGCAACTTATAGTATACAATGAATGGACATTCACTCTTATAAAAAGGTTCAAGAGTGAGGTGCGAGTGAGAACGACGCGGGTAGATCTTTCGCCCAATAATTCAGAATAATTTTGTCTAATACGAATATCTTCATCTTATTGGTATATAATAATAAGATCTTCAATTATCATTCGCTCTATTCTCCTTATTTATATTTGAGCTCTGAATCTGAATCTGAATCTTCACAGTCGAATATCTTCAGATTCCGTGAATTGTATATAATACGAATTCAAGTTTTGATCGAGAACGCCCAAAGAGCAACGCCTAGAGTGGACCGAGGTCCCGCGAAGTACGAACGTAAGTGCTCCGGTTGCATCCTTTTGCATTTTGCTCTTGAGTACACTTAAGGGAAGGTACGAGCGATAAAGAATAAAACCTTGGTAGTTACAGAGCCATGACAGTTGTTAAAAGGAATATGCTTTTGGGGGAACTCTTACATGATGGCGGATGATAAAGAAGGGGTTACACTATTGACTTTCAAAGGCTATCTAGTCTCATAGTCCCCATCTAAGGAGTCGGTCACATTCCCTGCCTCCACTGCTGCCCATACTGCAATAGCTCTGGCAGACCTCTCTGCCGGCATGATTATAAGCTCTCTCTCTTCTGTTCCTCCCAGCAGCGAAAGTCTAGTAGTATCCTGGACATCTATTAGCATGTGCTTATACGCAGTTTGCAACTCCACTTCCGTCGTTCCCGCCCGCCTGTCCTATTTGCTTCAGTCAGTCGTCTATAAAAAGATGGATTCTTGGATAGCTTGTTCTGGACTTCCCTATTGGTTCTGCAGAGGCGGGGGAAGGTCGGGGTCTTATGTCTTAGTTTGTACAGTATCTGGACACTAGGGATTTTATTGGGATTCATTGAAAAGAAAGAAAACTGATCTCACTTCATTGGACTCGGCCTTTAATAGTTCCAAGCTGAGTTATCAAACGAAGGGGTATCGGCTCATCCCTACACTATAGTCTTCCGATCCCCAAGAAAAGAAAAGAGACCGACCCCACGGGTACTAACTCTTCTAAATGAGCTCCTCCTATCCCGCCCCTTCCTGCCCCAAGGTAGGGACTTCCGTCCGTTTCTGACCTTCTTCCTGTGTAATGCTAGTAAATAGAAAAGGGTATCTGCTTAGATGTCCCCGATAGTTCTCCTGCGTTAGTTGGTTGAGGACCGAACTTTAGTATCTATGGGTGAGAGCCGTAGGAAATTCTTTCGATGAGCTCATACTTTCTGGGGCTATGCCCTAGTCTCTCGTGAGCATCTTCTTATTTCCTAAGCAGCGAACTAAAAGGAGTTGTAGTTTAGTTCTTCTCTTTCTATTTAGGCGGATACTGAGATAATGCTAATCCCTGGTTGTGTGCTTTCTAAGTTGAATGGTTAGTTTGGTAGTATCAACTTCCTTTCGTTCTTAAAGGAATTAGGAAGCCAAGATCTTAGATAGATTGCATTACACGATCTAAAAGAACGGTGTTTCGGTTCTCTTTGTGCTTGTAGTGTCTAATGCTTCCCTCAGCCCGCCCATCTTACTAGTTAGTAGGTCCCCCTTCCTCTC
The DNA here is from genome assembly GCA_037833815.1 of Zingiber zerumbet. Classification (NCBI taxonomy): domain Eukaryota; kingdom Viridiplantae; phylum Streptophyta; class Magnoliopsida; order Zingiberales; family Zingiberaceae; genus Zingiber; species Zingiber zerumbet. Next base: position 1,392,436 of record JBBMJZ010000083.1, on the reverse strand, counting down.
CTTTCAGTCGAACAGCTTCCGTCCAATCATGAGTTCGGACTTTGGCCCTTGATTCGTACTAGCAATTAGGTCTTGCAGAACCTCGGACAAAGAGCTCAACAGCCGACGATTTTTAGCCGACGATTTTTGCATGCCGACGGCTTGATAGAAATATCATTTAAGAAGACTAGTAGAGCTCATATCTAAATCTACCTGTGATAGATTATTGATCGAGGGCGGATCCCCGCCTTTACGAGTAGAGTAATAGAGCTCATAGGTCTGTGATAGAACAACGTGCATTTCCCGATCTTTTAAGCCCGAGCCTCGCGATTGATTAGGGGAAAGAGCGAAAGCGAGAAAGGTTCTTCAAGAAATTCTATAAATATCATAAATCGTTCAAAAATCTCGAAACAGAAACTTCGATTGAGAAAGCGCATCGCGCTATCTCCAACTTAGGCTTTATGGCTAGGCTCCAACTCTACTTCTAGCTCGGTGCTTAGCTCATTCTTTGATGCATCGAATGCAATTTAGCCTTACCCGCGGTGATTCCTGCTATCGTATCAACGTCTCTTCTTGACCTTGTCCAAGAGATGATCATAAGTATGTTTATTCACCCTACTAGTGTGTAAGGGCACCCCTAGATACATACCAAGATCCGAGCATTGATTCATGCCCAAAACTGATTGAAGTTGCGCAATATCATCCGGAGCAACATTAGCAGAGGTAAAAAAGCGAGACTTTTTCTTCTCTTTGGTTTCTGACTTGGATATGGCTGAGGTATCATCCGAAGTTGTTGAATCCGACCTCTTTATCTAGATATGGATTCCATCAGTGTTCATTCATGGCATGGGGAGAGTCAGTCCCAATGCTTGATAAAGATCACTTTTTCCTTTTTGGGTTAGCGGGAGCATGTGCCTATACGAGCTCAGGGAACGTGATTACTTAGACTACATATATTTGTAGATAATGGAACTAGATTGGTAGAATCCAATCGTTCGCTTTGGGAGGCGTGTCCAAGCCCTGTGAACTCGAATTGATTAGGAATCGTGAAGAAGCTTCAGCTTCAGCCAATCGTTGTGGATAGCCTTTTTTTAGCGCTTGTTAGCGCTCCCTTGCATGTACCCCCGACCTACAGGCTTTTCAGGGCGGAATGCAGCTATATTTCAGAAGCGAAGCAACCTCGAAATGCCCACTCGAGATCTCACTGCCCGGAGAGAGGAAGCTTTAGCTGATGAAAGAGAAGGGACGAGCGACAATTACAGCGACGTGTGACTTAAAATTCGCTTTTATCAAATCTAATTTGGAACGGACGAGCAAAGCTTAGTGTGACTAAAGGAACGGACGAGGGTACAGTCTTTCTTTGGCCCCAGCCCACCGGTTACACCTTTCCACACCAGTCAACACTGTACTATAGCTTACACCTGAGTTGGCGAAATGAAAAAAAAAAAGCTGACTTTTTGTTCTGTTCATTAATGCCCATCCCGGAAGTTTGCCTTCCTATCAACGCATTGGCTGGATGCCCGGGCGGAAGGACGCTTGCTTTTTTCAACCGGCGTCCACCCAATGCCTTGAAAGCAAGAAAGTCTCTGTTCTCATCGAAGCCTGCCTTGAGATAGCAGTTAGTTACTCCAGAGAATCGGCTTGAAAGAAATGCTAATTCCTCTGTAAGCAGAAATGTGCAGATTGGATCTACCAGAAGAAAAGTTACATCTGGAAATAATTCTCTGTGATATGGATTTTTTCTTCTTGAAAACTCTCATTTAGTGGGAGGCTCCGCACTTTCCCTATCAAAGGTTCTGAAAGAAATTTTGTTGCGGACTCTTGTGGAAAACGTTCTTTCCTCTCATCTGTGGAATCTTTCTGACCGCTCATATTATCGATGAGTCTGAGTGCGAACAAAGGCTGACTCTCCATCTCTCTCTTCTGACAAGGAGTTTTGACTTTTTAATCTATATTTAGATTCACTGCTCATTCTTTTCGTATCAAGAAAGGGAAATCAATCTGCTTACTTGCTTGATGATGAAATTGGACTTGGAAACATGCAATCGCCTTCTTGTCTTCTCTCAATCAAGATTCACTTCGACCTCCGATTCCCTCTTCTTTCGTTTCGCTAAGTTCATCACTTCTTCTAATGTTCCTCAAGATGTTATTGATAATCTTTCCTCTATCACTTATCACTAAATGCTCCGCCCAATAGACTATCCACACGACAGTCTGCCCGGTTACGTTGGGGTTAGGGGTTCGAATTCAGAGCCCTTCTCGCTTGACCTTGTGTCGCGCGCCTCTTCAACTGCAATTGGCCTGTTCACTGTCAAAAGGTCGGAAACCCCATCCCAAGTCGGGTCGGGGCTTTCTGCGGATAATCGATTGAATGCAATCTCTGATTAAAATGAGATTGACGGGGGCCTGCATCTTTTTTGACCATTAAGAAATCGTTCATTCATCTCTTTCTCTTCCTAAAGCAATCATACATCCGCGTCTCTTGCTAGTTCAGTTCGAGGGCGGCACAGACCCCAACCAAGGGAACTGGTTGGGGGAAGCATTCCCTTTGAAGAGTAACCAACCCCAACGGAAAGCTCCAACCTAGAAAAGGTCTCGCAAAAGAAAGCGTCCGTACCTCTCCTTTCATTACCAACCTCACAAAAGCCCTATCTCTTCCACGAGGAGAGAAGCAATTCCTCTGAATGAGATAGAACAACTAAGTTATTTAATAGGCTCGCGTGGGGAGGAGGCCTCTTTTTTGCCCATAACGAGCATCTCACTGCTACCTTCCCCTTAAAATGAAACTTCATTGCGTACTAGCTTCAGTGGGAAAATGATGCCGATTCAGCCTGTGTGGCCTGGTGCAATCTTTCCTTCAGTAGTTTCCATTCGGAGACTCTGGGCATCTAATAGACTGAAAAGGCAGGATCCGATATGTTGTTCCTAGGTTGTATTCGATACCGAGTCAAAATGTAGCTTCTATCTCTATCGCGGCGATCCTCCGCTTGGTGGACGAGATCTTCTCCCCTTTTAGCTCCTCTTGTGCAAGAAGACCCTCCTCTTTGTAGATTCTTGGATTCCGTCCTCCCCCCTGCCTTCACTCAAGAAGAATGCCACGAGTCCCCACTGGGAATAAGCTACCTACTGCCATTGTTGCATCTTCCCGAAACTCGCCTCTTCTCTTGGTGGTATTTCCCTTGGCTTCCATCACAGAAGATGTCAGCAATACCTCATCCTATTATTTATTTTGACGCTATGCGTCATTCTAGGGATCCACTATACTCTTGCCGGCTGGCTCCTTTCTTGTAGAAGCAAAGCTAGGCCATTCCGTTAGGAATGTTCTCACCTGTCCTATCGCTATCAATAATAAGGAATTGCCTTTATGCCTTGAGCCTTTCGCCTGCACTCCTAATAAAGAAATTTTCCATACTTGAAAATTATTAAAGGCTCGCTCCCCATAATCATACTAGAAGGCGCTTTCTTGGGATTCGATTCCTCTCGCTTTGCTCGAGATCATTCTAAACCTCTCGCTCGAAGCGGACTGAAACTCGCAAACACAGTGGGGCTTACACAAAAGATTCTAAAAAAGACTGGCTTTCAATTGAAAATAATACAAAAGCTTACCCGCTTGCACACATACATGGACCCGTGCCTGCAGGAGCAGCTTACCCAAAAGCAGAATTTTTTCCGGTCGAGATCTTTTATTTCATAACCTTTCAGTCGAGATCTTTCAGAGCCTTATCCGGGATCCCTATCCGCTTAGTCTTCCCGATCTTCAAGGAATTCGATATCTGCTACAAGGTAGCTCGCGAATTGGCCTTCATTGCGTACCTACGTCCAGCCAAAGGACTACTACACGGGCAGAATAGTATGTTATGATGTTAGGGCAACCTGGCAGTTTTCTTATACCAGCCTCGTTCTGGTGCAAGGTTCTGCTCTGCTCAGCAGCTAGATTGGTCATTAGTGACAGAGATCCCCGCTTTACGGCGGATTTTCCTAAGGTCTGGCTCCAATATGGCGTCTTCCGCCTCGATAGGCATGAGCGATTAGGGCAACCTGATGCCGCTTTCTCGTTTGCGCACAATCCTAGCGCACCGAAGCGTAGAAAAGAAAGAAATTCTGACACCAATCATTTACTGGTCAGCAGAATTGCGGTAATGGATAAGCCTGCCTGACTGTGAGACTTCCTCCTAGAGGGTCCGTTGAGTTCCCAGGACAGAGAATGGTACGGACAGAGAAGGGAGAATGAGAAAGCTAGGGCCCATAGTGCTCTACCGCCTGGGCGACTTTCCCCAGGAAGGAAAGCTACCACGATTGCTCCGGAAAAGGTCGATTGATCTTTCAGTTCGGTGCCTGTCTCCTTCGCCTTTCGGCTCAGCTCTTCGCCAATCGACTATCGTCTCACCGTGGGTACCCTTCGCCAACTTAAAAGTTCAATTCTTTGAACTTTTGGCTCAGCTCTTCAAATACTGCTGATGGTTTTTTAGGCGACTATCGTCTCACCTATCCAGTGGGTACCCTTCCCTTCGCTCAGCTCTTCGCCAATTCGACTAACGTCTCACCTATCCAGTGGGTACCCTCTCGCATAATATTCGCTCGAGCTCTATCGGGGATACCCTTCAATTCCTTCTTCTTCCTGGTCCTATCGAACCAGACACTGGCCTTACCCCAGCCCTAGTCTAGTTTCGAATCTAGTCTCGGCATCAATCCGTGAAAGCCTTCAAGCTCAATCCCTTCCTTCTAGCCTTCCCCGCTCTTGGGGATAGCAGGAATACTCAAGATCGTGGCATGGCATCTGTCAGTTCCTTATAATAATGAGATTCTATATATAGCCTCCGTTCCTGGTTCTTTCAAACCTGTGACTCCTTCTCGTTCCTGCAATTTGAAAGAGCAGTCGGAAAGATGATCCCTAGGATGGGGCCGCCCATACGACGGTTCCTAGCAGTAAGTTCAACTTTCTTTTTGGGCATGCGAGCGTACCTTCATACCAGTTCTGTTCCCTGGGTGCCCTCCGGTTTTTACCTAGTAAAGGTGCGTACTCTAGCTTCCAACAAAGGTGCTACCTCTAGCCTAGCTTCCAACACATTCAGTTAGACCCCAAGGTATTCGACCGAAGCCAGTCAAGTTTCCACACCGCTCCGTGGGGGTGCATCTGCATCAACCTCTTTTCTTTCATCACAAGAAAGGTTTGGAGGGGACAAGCGAGGCGTCAGGGTTAGGGGAGGAGTGGAAGATATACTTTCCCTTAGATAGGAGAGCTCGCCTAAGCAGGAGCGAAGTCTGCTCGACTAGACTAATTGGTTGTAGGGGGACAGAGGGTAGGTAGACATAGCTACCTTTATGAATACATTATCGAAGTGACAAGGAAGGATATCGACAGAGTGGAAGGGCCTGTGCTCAATAAAAGAAAGCACTCACCCACGCTAGGGCTAAGACTGAAAGTCGCTCTTCTGATTCATCCTGTCTTTCAAGGCGAGGAGTTTAAGGAGGTTCGCAGAGTTGGGGCGTGAAAGAAGAAAGAAGCTCGACAAAGACGGAGACGGGGACGGAGAGGAAAGCTTCTGAGAATATAGGTTTTGAGGTGGCATCAATACCAGAGAAGAGAGTGGGAATCCCCTGTTATGTAAGTTCCCTCCTTCCGAGAATCAGTATTTCGGTGGGGAAGACTCCTGCCCTACGGCTGTAAGGTTTGTGTAGTTTGAGTTTAGGCTGCAAAAGACTGACTTGCCCCCCGTAGCTAAAGGCTTAACCCTGAGTACCCAGATTCTTCAACCCCGACCTCAATAGAGGAAAGCTCCATATCAAAAGATGACCGGTAGCGGTAGGGAGAGAGAAGAAAGGGATATCTTATGAGGGCTAAGGCCTGTAGCTCTCGGAGTTTCACTCTTCTCTTCACCGGAATTTCCACCTACTGAAATAAAGAAAAATGCACCACCAGGCCACCTCAGGGGAAGGAAAGGAATGAGAGGGACGGTAGATCTTTATTCGTTTTGAATATGTTAGACCGGGGCAGAATGTTTTTTATGTCATTTGTTCCTACACCAGCACTCCAAACATTCAACTGAAGCGCATGGGCTATTCTTTCCCAAAGCACCACTCCTTATCTTATCTGACTGAAGGAGTGAAGTTCTTTTGACTGCTTTTGCTGCAAATTTCTATTGCATGCAATAGAATTTAGGGAGCATGTTTAGCCAACAGCTGCTTTAAATAAGATTCATTGCCTTCCTTAGTCGGCAACTTCTCATTCAATCTTTTCCCGTGGGTCTGGGGTTGTGGATGGCGGAGCGTACTTGAATTAGATTCTTGTGCCGAACGAGTACATATTAGTTTTCCCGGCTCGGAAGCCATATCCCTTGTCCGGAGCAGCACTTCCCTTGTTGCCCGGTCTCAGTCAGTGCCTGGATCTGTTGTTCGGGAATCTCCCTTAACTAAACATCAGGTCGAGCGCGTCATTCTTCGCTCCTCTCCCATTGGTCTCCACGTCGTTTCACTCGTTCCTCTCGCAGTAGCTCCAAAGATCAATCTTTGTTTCTCACTCGTTTCTCTTATCATTTCTTATTTGTTTTTTCACGAATGAACGACTGCTGACAATCAAAAGGAGAGCTAACAAAAGCTAACAAAAGAATTCCAAGAGCAGCAAGGGCTGCTAAGTCCCGGGCACCTGCTTATTCTAGTTAATATCCCGAGTAAGTTGCATATGTTGGATGGGCTGTTATGTCTTCCCGTTCCCTTTTCTCCCCTGGGACCCCATACTCAGAATAAGCGTACGAGGAAAGAGAGCTTCATGCGAAAGGTTCGGAAGCAGAGTACTCGGAAGCTCACCTTGGGTTCGGCATGGAAAGAGATGGAAAACCAAGAGAAAGACTGACAGGAGATGAAGAATACTTATTAGCATTAGGCACATGAGAAGTTAGGCACATGAGAAGTGTGATCTGCGGTTAGGTACATACTTCAAACTCACAATGGTGTCCTATTTGTTGAAGGCGTAGCACCAGTTGTTTATTATAATATGGCATGAACGGCTTTGGTGTAAGGCTGAAATCCTTCTCCTTTTGTTCGCGAAAGGCACATATATAATAAGAATAAACGGGAGAGGAGCGAATGAGAAAGTATCTGACGCGCGAGACTGATTAAGGAAAGGGCCGACCATCTGTTTAGAGAGGTACGAGTTATAATGTACGAGTGAATTCCAAGAGTTCATGGAAAGATTCACGACGTAGGCTTAATTTAATGAGTTTTCTTCCCAGTTGAGACGTCGCTTTGCTCGTTCCTTAAAAAACACACTTAAAAGAGATGAAATGTGAAGTATAATGATGACAAGTATTTGAGTCCCTCTCCCTTATTCATTCCTCTCCCTTATGTATGGTCGAGCCCTCCGTCCCTAGTAATGATCAGACAGTGTTCTTTCATTCCAGTTAAAAGTGAACTCATGTAGAGGTACGAGTGAAACGACGTGAGCGAGTTCTAATGTACGAGTTCATGGATTCACGACTGTTCCCGGGAAAGAGTTCATGATGATACTTAAACATTGACTAACATAAGTGCATTTTCCTTCTTGAGCTATCAAGGGCATCGGCATAGTCTCCAATGGCCATTCACTCTTGGAATTAACTCTTTTCTAACTTGAACTCTACTCCTTATCAATGTTGGTATTGAATAGCCCGAGTCAGTAGAAGCTATTTCCGCTCGTCTCATCTTTGGTGACTCATCTCGGTAGTCTCCCTCAGTTCTTGTCCGGGATTCCGTATACTCTCTGTCCCAAACCCTAACGAGAGAACCCGTACTAGAATAATCTCACTTGATCTCCGGGGCACGCTTATGTTAGTTTCAATTCCCGAACCCGAACCAAAGGCCCACGGAGCGGTGAACTCGGATGAACTCGTAAGGGCTTGAACGGGAGGCACCAGCTTCTAAGAAACTCGTAGGGGCAGCTTTTGAACGGGGGGCACCAGCTTCTAATAAATAGTACTTAGTACTGAGTCCCGACCTTCTTTCCATTCTGCATCCGCTAATCGAGAAAGATCTGTTGCGGGCAATCCTTCGTATCTTTGTTCGGTAACACTTCTTTCTTTTCACTCTAGCTCCTAGCTCTACTCTTGCTGTAGTTGGAAACAGGTATCCCATCTCGTAAACCACGTCGTTTCTCCCCGTCGTTACCTCGGGCCTCAGCAACAGTCGTTCATGTTTCACAAAACTACGAAAGATCTTTCCTCTCGCTTTCCTGTTAGTCTGAGGGTTGAATCTTTCAAGAGAGGGGCGAGAGATAACGACGCGGCGAACCTGGGATAGATTAATCAATATCTTTAGTCGCACCTTCTGTTCAAACTAGCCGGTAGCAGCTCCTGGCTCCTATCCTTAAGATGTTGATAGGCCTTCTTGTCCGAGGTAGGAATGATCGTTCCTCTCTGAAAAGGCATAATAACCACCCAAACTTATTAAATATGGCCCATTCCCTTAATATCTCTTCTGTTGCCTATCCCGTGCATAACTTAATATCTCTTCTGTTGCCTATCCCGTGCATAAATAATAAGGGGAATCCTTAGTGGTAGGGGAATCTTTAGAAGTGTTCTTTCTCTTAGAAGTGTTCTTTCTCTCCCTCTAAGCTGGTCGAGTACTAGCCGGGCAAATGTGGACCTTTAAGTCAAAGTGCCTATTACTCTAACCATATTAGACCTACTCTTAGGTAGGTAATGCCTAGAATATCAAGCCTGAACGCAATGTCATTTATTTGTTATATTAGCTAGAGTTCGGGCTACATGCCGGCGAACGAGAAGCATCTCTTTCAAGAGGATAGAAGCCTAAACCGGATTCAACTCATAAAGCAAGGGCACCAGAACCATGAACTTAAACTGGAGCAGCTGCTTCTACTCTTTTAGCCCTTGCCTGAATGTCTGCTTCCTTAAGCGATCTTTTTAACTCGAACTCTTTCTCTGTAGCTCCAATTCAAGGATAGGAAGACTCGTACGTGAAAAGAGCTATCTTAAGAGAAGATCCCACCCGTGCGTGAAAGTCCGAAGTAGGCTGCTTTCTGCGTTCTTCCAAATATATTCTAGGCATTGCGTTCAGGCTTTGAGGCCTAAACTAATGCACTTAAGCAAATCCTATCACTCTTTCCTAGAACTGCTGCTACAACTAATGAACTTGAACCTAGAACTGCTGCTACAACTAATGAACTCTTTCCGGCGAACAGAACTCGAAGAAGGGACGAGCGAAGCGACGTGTGACGTCAGGAAGGGACGAGACGCACTTACTTAGTCTGCGACGTGAGCATAAGACGGAGCATATGCCATTTACTCCACTCATTCCCATATGCCATTTACTCCACTCATTCCCTTTTAGCCCGGTCGGGGGTTCAAGGGACGAGCAAAGCGACGTGTGACGTCAGGAAGGCCCATATATTATACATTGGCAAAGCGACGTGTGACTAAAGGAACGGACGAGCAGCTGCGACGGGGCAGAGAATGCAATGCAAGGGCATGGTACGAGCTATCATTTTATTTGATTTTCATTTATAAAATAATCCAAATGGAAAGCCATTCGCCAAGCTAGCGATCAAGCTTGAAATTTCCAAGAGCCCATCCGCTTCTAGCGATCAGGCGCCGTTAATGAGGAAGAGAATGAGCGGAACGGAGCTAAATGCGATTGCAAGCACGGACAGTCAGGGCATCCGGTGATGGCACCGAACCCGAGACTTGCACTTTCAAGATCGAATCGAACTCTAAAGTAGAGACCGCGACGTGGAGAGCTAGAGATCCTACTACTGTAGAGAGATCCTACTACTGTGGTTTAGTAGATCTTTATATGTAACCCAAAGTACGGACCTTTCATTGACATAGACACTATCACTAAACCAGGATGATGCATGTCAAATAGTGGGGATAGCTCAGTTGGTAGAGCTTCGGACTCATTCTGCTTTCGATCGGGCATGGGCCTTGGCTAGGGAAAACCACATAACACAAACCAGATCGAATTCAAGAATGGCCCGAACTTGAATATAATATAGCTTTGTCGAATGAATGCAGTCACTATTTAGTAATTTAGCCTACTTGACTTCAACACTTCAGTAGTTCAATGAAAGAATTTAGTAACGTAGGTAGAGTGAATGGCGTCCCCGTAGAGATAATGGAAAGAGAGAAGAAACCTGTTGACATCATATATTATATATGATACAAAATCAAGAATCACATCCTACTCCTACTACGCGAGAGGCTAATATCTTTAAAGATGGACACTTCCAAAGTAGATTCAATCGATAGTGAAAAGAGTGATTTGGATTTCTAATTAATCAAATGGTGCCTAGCCCTTCGAAAGGAAGCCGGTCTGTCTGTACACACCTTAAGACTCGAGTGTACCAAATGAGATCGGATCCCACATCAACACATCCGAGATAGGGGGGTGGTGATTAGCTGAGAGCTTCTTCACTCAATGACCAAGATTCAATCTACTTGGGTTTTTCCGCTCGCAGCCCGATGCGTTCTTTAAAGCCCTTCCAGTAGTGCGGGATAGGTGGAAGGCACATGCTTTTCTTTACGACGTAAAGGAAAGACCTCTCTTCTAATTCTATACAAGTTACTGAGGAGACTAGGTAAAGAGTTTGGATAGCTCAGTTGGTAGAGCAGAGGACTCATTCCGATCTCGATCGGGCATGGGCCGGCAGACTTTCAAGATCGAATTAAAGAATGGAGTTCGGGAAGCCAAATTAGTTTATTCGGGGGCTGTTCGTGAGGGCCAGTAACCGGAGGGCCACGGATAACCGAAGGAAAAGTGTAATAAATGCCTTGTGCTACGAACTCTTTTCATAAACTCTTAATAAAGAGGTGCTACGCCGATGTCTCCAACAGCTGGAGTCTCCGTTCTCCCAAGCTCGATCCCAGCAACTTAACTTAATAGTGATTTGCTTTGGGAAAGACCATGCACTCTACCATTCTCACTCGGTCAGACCCTCTCTCTATCTTTCAAACCAACCTTGACTCTTAAGATTCTCCATCTTCATTTCCTAATAGGATCAAAAGTACTCTCAACCTTCCTCCTTTGCCGGTATCCTAAGATCGATCTCTTGACTAAGTCATTTCACACTCAGCACTGAGAACAAGGGACAGATCCCGTACCGTGCTACTGCCTTGACCTAGGATTCTCTTCCTCACATAGCATTCAGAACCATGAGTTGTCAAAGTCCAAAGTGCTTATTTGGGACTCCCATCTGTTCAATATCGAAGATACCGTCTGTTTCAGTCCTATCATAAGTCGTGCATGTCATCGCCATTAGTAAGCGGTTTCTACTGCTTACAATAACTAATCTTCCTGCCGATACGATATAAAAACAGTTGTTCATCTTTAACAGAGTGAATGCGTCTCAAAGCCCTTTGTTGCATCCTTTCGTGACTTTATATTCCAAAGGGTCAAGCCAGAGGTGGAGTCTAGTCGGAGTTGGTAGTCAAAGGTCAACCACTCTCTTTGTTCCAATGTCTCTGTGAAAGATAGATTTGGGTTTCAGTGAAAGATTGTTGTTGATATAGTTCAGATTAGATGCCTTGCCTTGGAAGGCCAACATTTCATCTTGCATAACTTGTGATTCTCTAGGACCACTACCGGCAGATCATAGTTAGAACAGGACGATGATGCATGGTAAATAGTCGGGATAGCTCAGTTGGTAGATCTAATATATTATAAGCAAGATAGAATTAAAGAAAGGGTCTCAAGTAGAGAGAGTTATGCGAGGTGGGCTCTTTCATAAGAAGGTGCGAGAGAATGGGTCTTACCGAGTGAAAAACAAAGAAAAAGCTAGGGACAGAAGGGTAGGTTAGCTTGCATCATCATTCATGATGTTGTATCTGGAAGGATCGATTCGAACAAGAAAGTCTCTAAATATAGATGTGCAGTTTGGGGGTGTGGAAGTCACCTTGACTTTAATATTTGGGGCTACACCTTATGAGATGATCCGAGATGCTCGGTCTGTGCTTGACTATGACTACCGCAACCGCTTCCTTTGAGTGTAGCCTGGAGAGATTCAATGAACATCCAATAGCAGCCCTCTCTTTATCTTTCTCCCTTTGGTCAAATGATACAAATTTAAGTTCAATTTGGAATGCAAATATAGAAGGCCAATCTAAACATTTGAATTAAATGAATGTGAGCTATAATGCGATTTTAACTACAGAAATATTGGTTTTAGAAGCAGACATTGAAAAAAGTGAATTTAATTGTGAGTTTTCCGGCTAGATGCTTCCATAAAGTGAGGAATACTAAGTGGAAATGCATTTTGATTAATGAAGTTGGGCCTTTGAGAAGCCGACATCGACAGATGGAGGTCAAGGAATTGAGTAATGAAGATAATTTGCTACCACTTTTAAACAGAAGCAAGAAACCCTGATGAGGGATCTCACTAATCCCAAGGTGAGTGGAGGGAAGCTAAATCACTTTAGTATTCGTCGGGTTTTCCTTGCAGGCGCACCCTCTACGGGATAGCTGTGCGGTCTGATCAGCGCCGTCCCATCCTTTAGTCACACGTCGCTTTGCTCGTCCCTTTTATTTAAATTAAGACCGGGATGATGCATGGTAAATAGTCGGGATAGCTCAGTTGGTAGTCCCGGTTCTCGTTCTCAAGCAACAAGAGTGAATGGCATTCAAAACGTATATTGATCTAGAAAGATTGACGGCGAGGGCCCTCTTGCTCGAGTACTCCTTGCTCCACTCGTTATCACATAAAGACATAATTCATAGTGGTTCCTAAAAGAAACTCTCTCTCTCTATCCGCAAATGTCTTTCGTTCATGGCTAAAACAAGGGACGAGCAAAGCGACGTGTGACGTCAGGAAGGGACGATCGGCTGCGACGGGGCAGAGAATGCAATGCAAGGGCAAGAGCGATCATTTTCATTATTTTTTATTTGTGTGTGTGTGTGTTTTTTTATTATATTAAATAATCCAAAGACTAAGCCATTTTGCCAAGCTAGCGATCATGAAAGTGCATTCCGAGAGTCCTTATGCGTCTCGCTATCAGGCGCCGTTAAAGAGGAAGAGAGGAACTGAGCTGAACTGAGCAATAAGCGATAGCAAGCAAGGACAGTCAGGGCATCAGGTGATTGCACCGAACCCGAGACTGGATCTTTCAAGATCGAATAGAACTATCAAGTAGAGAGTGCGACGTGGAGAGCTAGAGATCCTACTACAGTCGTATAGTCGATCTTTCGTAGTTTCGTAACCCAGGCCCATTCATTGACAAAGACACTCAACCAGGATGATGCATTGGAAATGGTCAGGATAGCTCAGTTGGTAGAGCAGAGGACTCTTTATTCTGGCATGGGCCGGCTAAGAGAACTTTGAAGATCGAATTACTGAATTGAGTTCGGGAAGCTAAATTACTTATCGGGGGCCTGACATCTTCGTGAGGGCCAGTAACCGGAGGGCCACTGATAACCGATGGAAGAGTTTAAGAATTGCCTTGCGCTACGAACTCTTATCATGAACTCTTAATCAAAGAGGTGCTACGCCGATGTCTCCAACAGCTTGAGTCTCCGTTCACCCAAGCTCGATCCCAGCAACTTAACTAACTTAATATACGAGTGGAGTCAAATCTCAGTAGAGAGGAGTCAAATCTCTTCCAGTGGCATTTGGCGTAGTACCCATTTCTCCAGGTGCATCAATAGTGCTTTAATCTTCAATGAGAATGAAAGTCTAGTCATAATAGATCTTCACGTCCTCCCGTCGACCAAAATCTGTGCCTCTCGTACCTCTCCTTAAAAGACACTAACCTGAGGTGTCTTGCTAAACCAACCACACTTAGATTCGATCAATTTTAAGTAGCTTCCTCTCGTCCCTAGTGTTTAGCAAGGGTGGAGTTCATCGTCTATTCATTCCCAAAGCCATTCATTGACTACTATAAGTTGCTGCTAATTCCTGTATTATAATCTAATGTGAGGATGTCAACTATGTCAATCTCAAAGTACAGTGAGTAGCGCACCATAAGGAAGAGGGATCAGACCACCATTTGTGGTGGGGCCACCCGACCCCATCCACTCACAGAGGAGGACACCTTCGGGCCAACCCCCCCCTCCGTGCTTGAACCTTCCGGGGGGGGCCGGGCAGTTCTTCGTGAGGGCAAAAGGCAAAAAAGAAAGCCATGGACCGAAGGGTTGGATGGCATGCATCATCATTCCTTATGTAGGATCTTGAAGGATCGATTAGCACAATAAAGTATATTCATATATAAGTGCGGTTTGGGGGATGGAAGTTGTACAACCTTAACTGGAAGAATTGGGGCTAGCCACACTCGGAACCGCCTTAGGTCAGCCATTAGAGGTGATCGATCCTACCCTCGTCATTTATTTCGATGGGAGGGATCGACATAAAGTAGGGGAAAGCAGATCCAAGGAGAGGATCTAGCCCCAGCGGGAGAGAGAGGGAGATGCTTTTGCAGACGTGTTGTTAAGGAAGGCACGCTTTACCGTAATTAAGAAAGAGGGTCTAATAGAGAGGCTCGCTTGACTTTTCTTTTGGGAGAGGGAAGACTCTTTATAGCACATTGATGTGATGAATGAAAGTCTAGCAAAGTCTTAAGTATATTCATATAGAAGTTCCGTTTGGGGGGATGGAAGTTGTACCACCTTGACTTTAATCATTGGGGCTGGCTCAACCTTTTGAGATGATCCGAGAGGGTAGGTCAGCGCGTGACTATGACGACCGCATCCTTGGAGTGTTGCCAGGCGAGATTAAATGAACATCAAATGTCAGCCGTCTCTTTATAGAGAGAAGCTCATCACGATGTTTGGGAGACCGTCGATATAAGCGGCTCCGGGTCACTTATATAATTAGGATTAGATGACTCGACTTAATAGGATTTCGGGCGGGGGTCAAATAGAGAGAATATGAGGATGACACCAAAACAGTCGTCTTCGAATTCTCTTTTACTGTAATCTGATCCGGATCTGTGGACGAAGGGATCTGAATCCGCGGTTTTATTATGCTTCAAATAGCAAGTGGGATCTCCACTTATTATAAGATTATGAAAGACAGAATCCGAAAAACAGCACCAACTCTATCCGGGTGCTTTATTAGCAGCGACTTCTTTCTCTAAGCCATATCCTAGAACATCGGATTATGGATTGCTGACCATGGCTTTTCTTTATCTATTGGAAAAGTATATGGCCCATATCCGAAGATCTAAGGCAACTTATATCAAATGCACCTTGGGTTATGGGATTATTTTACCGGATTCCACCGCTTTTTCCTACACACGCTATTCCACTCCTGGATTCAAAGGAGGATAGCATTGATCTAAAGGCGTCGATAAGATTGATGAAATAGTAAGAGGTGAGGCGGATAAATATAAAGATTATAAGGTCAAGAGAGTCAAGATAACTTTCTTCTTCGACAAAATTTCCATTCAATCGTATCCTAAGATTTCGGATGATTAAATCCTACGGAGGATCCAAATGGTATGGGAACAGAGTGATGAACCGGCCGCTCTACCACTTCCCAAATCACTAGCAACTAAAAAGAGCCGTATACCTAAATTCATAACTCCCCCCCTAAGTCGGTATAAATCCCCTCGCCCTTTTATAGTGGCAGATATAGAAACATTACTCGAGGTACATGTGCCTTACGCGGCAGGCTACTTAGTGGTTCAGCCGGGTGACGATCTCTCTTCGATCCCGGAAAATTCCATCAATGTGTTTTTTTGTGAGGAAGAAATCCCATCCAATCCTAACTTTAGGGAAAGGAGTTCTCTAATGTTTTCCCAATTCATCTCTAATATGGAAGAGGCTGTGAAGAAGAATCCATGTCTTCGAACGATCTATTGCCATAACTTTTCCAGGTTCGATGGTATTATTCTTCTGAGGTTTTTTACGGAACAAGGGGAGAGAACTCAATACAGTTATGAGGAATCATCGGATTTACGAGCTTAGAGTCTGTCAAAGGGGTAGGATGCTCTTCCGTTTCAGGGATTCTTATACCTATCTCCCTAACTCATTGGCGACTTTAGCAAGCACGTTATGTCCGCAATTAGGTAGTAAAGGAACAGTCCAACATGAGGAAGTGAATCTCTCTAATCTAATGAGTTATAGGGAGGAATTGAGAACTTATTTAAAACAAGATATCATTCTGTTAGGTGGTGTTATGTTGAAAGCTCAAGAGATCTATTGGAAGAAGTTCAATATCGATATAGAGGAACCTATGACATTGTCATCGCTTGCAATGAAGATCTTTCGTCAACTCTTTTATGATGAGAAGCGTTTTCCTATCTATGTCCCTAATCGTAACGAGGACACGTTCATTCGGCGTGGCTACTATGGAGGTCATGCCGATGTATATGTGCCATATGGAGAGAATCTCCACTATTACGACGTCAACTCCCTTTATCCACACGTGATGAAGAAGTATCCAATGCCAGGTGGGGTCCCTGTTTGGAGGAAGAATGAAGAAGAGGTGGAATTGGACACTTTGTATGGATTTATTGAAGCCTACGTCGTATGCCCAACTCACATAAACCGTCCCTTCTTGCCCTACAAAGATAAGCTTTATCTTCTCTTCCCCACAGGTAGATTTATTGCAGTCTACTATAGCGAGGAGTTGAAGTTTGCCCTTGGGGTACCTAATTCTTCCTCTGAGGGGCTATATGTTTGAGAAGATGAGCAGTCCTTTCGAAGGCTTTATCACCAACCTCTATGAGAGCAGAAAAGAAGCAAGGAGAGCTGGTGATGAAGCAATGGCCTTTGTGTACAAGATTCTTATGAATTCACTTTCAGGGAGATTCGGTATGAATCCGGAGAGTACGGTCTCTGTGGTTTGCAGAGAAGATAAATATCTAGAATTAATGAAGAAGGATACATTTATATCAGCGGATAAGCTAACCGATGATTACTATTTGGTCAATTACACGACCAATAGTAGCAGTGTTAGCGACGAAGAGTGGATAGCGCCAAGATTTACGGCGGTTCAACTGTCCGCGGCTGCTTGCGCTCGTATCGAGATGTATCCATACATATCAAGAGCGGACTGCTTCTATACCGATACCGATTCTATAGTCATAGGACGCCCACTTCCGGATGAATTAGTGTCTTCAACGGAGTTGGGTAAATTTAAACAGGAGAAAAAGATCCTGAAAGGAATATTCTTGGCTCCCAAGAGCTATATGTTGGAATTAGAAGATGATAGAAATATCATCAAGCACAAGGGACCAGCCAACAAATATGTAACTTCCGATTGGTTCCTAAGCGGATCTTTCCCAAACTTTTGTGATCCCTTCTTCAGCGAACTTCAGAATTGATTGGAGTCAGATGCAGATAGTCAAAAAGGATGTTATGATCACTCTCGGTCCTCCAACTAGTACCAAAAGGGAAAACATTTATAACAAAAAGAAAAGAATATCTGGATAGATACAAAACCAAGAGAAGTCATTGACTTAGGTACTAAAGAAGCGACTTTGATCTTCAAGCTGGAAATTTAGAAACTTAATCGTAAAAAAGCCAGAAAGCAATCCGTGAGTCACGCCTCTACAGAGGGGGGGACCATATTAGATCAACCAACTCAGTACAAGAGCAAGGCTGAGGCAAAGCTAGAAAGACGGAGCTACTTAAGCTGCAACCGGAAGAGAAGAGACGGGCACCTTACCAAGTTAGTAGTCGTGCAAATCCGAACCTTTTCTTTCCATTCTTTTCCCGTCCATCTCCTTCACTCTAGAGGTTAGGTTATTCTCTCTCAAAGGGAAAGGGTAGGCCGTGCTGGTACTCGTTTGACCGCAGCTCCGCTCAACGTCTAATCAGTCTCCCCGGAAGGCCTGAGCCCCGAGTGAGCTAGGGACACTCCCCAAGATGCTTCTGCTTTCGGCATCTTCCCCGTTTTCTTCACTAGAGGGATTATATGGAGCTTTATCAGCATCAGCACTAAGAACATCAGAACCCACCTCGTACGTCAAAGAAATAGTTGCTGGTGCTGGTGCGCTTCCGAGTCTCTCATTCACAGTTGGGCCTACCGGCAGATAGAGATGAATGGCATTACGCCTCAACTCTAATAGCATTCACTGCAGCAGTTTATCCTTAGTTTGAGGGCACTGAGGGCACTGAGAAATTCTCCTCCACGTCTAGCCCTTCGAATACAAATACTTTTCACTCGTCCCACGTCGCTTTGCTCGTTCCTTCCATTAACGACTCTTGCTGCGATCCGTATACCTACTTCTACTAGCGACGTGGAGGGATTTCTTATTATGTATTTTTTTCCAGAGAAGCCGGGAAAACTCAACTCATATTATCTATTATCTCGTTCGCGTTATGCATGAAATACATTCAAAAGCGGGTCCCCTCCTGTTACTGCTGTAGTTTAAGTGAATTTCTCGGAGTGGAAGTCAGATCTGTGCTTTGAAAGAGGTTAGACTGGAATGGAGTACTCTAGCCCCTCAACTCATTGAACACCCCGTCACTTCGACGTCGTTTCACTCGCTCCTCCCCTTTGATAGTTATAGTCGAGCCCTCCGTCCGTTCCTTTAGTCACACTAAGCTTTGCTCGTCCCTCAATTTCGAGCACTTTACAGTCCCTGCTTTAATTAGTTGATTGTGCCGAACCAAGGTGCGTAGCCTCTTCTGCCTCTTCGTAGTCTGCTGCTGCTGTTCATTCCTTTCCTTCAAGTAATAGTTAGGGACTGATTGATGCAAACGAGGAGTAGCATTGCCTTCTCGTGAAAGGTTGAAAGTATTCGGCACAACACTTATTCTAGTAAAGGGTACCCTTCTGAGTGTCCCCTTTAGAGCTCAGGTTCATATGAGTGTACGGTTTAGGAAGCAATGCCATGAACTAAAGCAGCTATTGTTTTTGGGAAGTGAGAGGACCAAGAGATTGATTAAGACTGAGGCATAGCACCTGTTGTTTAAAGTAATAAGTACTCATTCGGGACTAATTCCAAGAGATTTCAATAGGCCAAAGAGTCATCGTATGGGAAAGCTATAGCAGGCTGCGGGGAGAGGTTAAGAGGAAGCTTTAGCCCGGGGTACTGGATATGGAGAGGAAGCGACTGAACACTTTCCCAACCCGAACTAATGAATCTTCATGGCATGTAGCCTCAAACAAAATTCCCGGCGAGTACTTATTTCGTAGTTTCATCCAGGTTAGGTACATCCAAATTCAATTAATTAGCAGGTGCTGATGCGGGTGAAGGAGACAAAACCTGAAACAATTTCTTTAGTTCGCGAAAGTGCCTCTTAAAGAATCCCATTAAGCAGCTCTTAATTCAATTCGTGAATGGAAAGAGATTCAGTTCTTTCTTAGTGTTTGGGAGTCCTTAGCTTTGATATGAATGGCATTGCTAAACAACGTCGTGAAAGGCTTGCTCCTTCCTAACCTAACTACAGTGAAAAAGAATGGAAAGAGATTAGAGTTCTTCTTAAAAGAAGGACAGCGAAGCTACAGAGAAGAGTTAATGTAATTAATTAATAAGAGAGCTTGATCGGGACTACTTTAGTGCTATGCCTCTTTCTCTTTCTCTTGTCTTTCCATGAGTCCCGAACGATTATAGTGAGAGGGCTGGAATCTTAAGGCCCTAAAAACCCATCAGCAGTATTTTGCCAAAACCGGAAAAGAGGATCAAACCGGACGGGACTCTAATCTAGCTCAATCAAATGCGATTGGGTCAGTGTTCAGTCTAACCTCCCTAAGACTTAATGGACAGCTTCCTGGAGAAAAGCAAGAGAAAAGAGAAATGAAAGGTGCGAAGCCAACTCCAAGACTATTGAATAAGGCGCCAACTACTGCTTCTACTGACTCTACTGGGACTCTATCTTCATCCCTTTCCGAAGAGTCTTCTTCATATACCGCTCCCGCGTATCCTCTCCCTATTGACATATTTGTTTTAAGTGCAGAACGCGAACAACTAGTTTCAGAGTAAGGGGCGAATGATAATGACGCGCTTCATCAGATGACCGAGAACTCTTAATCTCTCTCCTTGTCAGTCGAGTACGGAAAGAAAGTAGTTCCTCTAATGGAATTGAACGAGAAGCAAGGGCCGACTGATAAGGGCCGACCATAGGAAAGAGAAATAAAGTTAGGAAAGATCTTTCGTAGTTTCGTATTCACGACTATTATTATCTTTTGCGTGCCATTTAGATTGTAGACCTGATGTGCTGCTGCAGGGCCCCATCAAGTCATAAGTAGCCTTTTCTTTCTACGTTTCGTAATTCACAACAACTGTCTTATATGCAATTAAGATAAGAGACGTAGGTCCGAGTGAGAACGATTTCATTTCCGTTTGCTCGCGCGCGTCGAAATGACAAATTCAGTTGTCATCATCTTGGATTCAACTCCCATTCCTTCTTTCCCCCTTAAAAAAGGGGGCCATTCAGAAACCAAAAAACGGGGCCTTTCAGAAACGGGGCCTTTCTTCAACCAAAAAACGGGGCCGCCCGTTGATAAGTTTATTCTTATGAGAAGTGAATACCTTGCTTTGCTGATACAGACCATCTTATACTATATGACAATGCTATTGAGTTCAAGGTGGAAATCCGCTTTACTAATTGACGAAACATATTTACGACACCGATTAATTATCATTATGTAAAAACTGCTTTTGGAGCAGCGGATATCGAGAGTCCTGGATTCCCTTCCTTCGTCACCCTTAAGTTTATGCATGTGTTAAGCAAATTGAATCTGCAACTTCTGTATCCGGAAAGAAACATATGGCTCTTTCAGAGGGGCGAAGAGCTGCCTAAACTAAAGTAATATTGGGAAGGGTACCCACTGGATAGGTGAGACGTTAGTCGAATTGGCGAAGAGCTGAGCCTAAAGAGGTAGGCGAAGGGTACCCACTGGATATAGATAGGTGAGACGTTAGTCGAATTGGCGGAGAGCTGAACGGAAGGGAAGGGGCGGAGCGCGAAGACCAGAAAAAGACTCTGGTAAGACACTCACAAAGAAATTCAATTGAGATAGTGAGAGGGGCTTTGCTTTTCGACAACATTCAAGTATCAACTATAAGTGTGTGCGTCCATTCGCACTGTTCATATTATCTTTGAAGATTCTCTTTCACTTTCAGGCGCTTCAAAGACATGATGCCAAGACAATTTCCCGCTTCTTTGCCCTAAAGAAAAGAAAGAAAAGCCCCCGAAAGAGGACCTAAAGCAGGTTGGAACTATGCTTACAGATAACGTTCTCTCGCCAGCTTCCAGATCTCATTCTTTCGTTTTCCCCTTTATGGCAAGCAGACGATTGAGTGAGAACGTACTACTGCCACTACTGAGAATGAGCCTGCTTCGTTCCCGCTTATATCAAGTGATGGGCTCGCGTACGGAGAATGCGCTTTTTGATCATCCGCTTTTTCCAATCATACTATGGAGCTTGGCTTACCTCCTTCTGGTAAGGAGACCGGGGAAGTTCCCCTTTCGGAACTCCGGGAAAAAGTCAGCATGAGTCGTCAAACATATGATATAAAGCAGAAGTCGTGCTCGCCTTGGACGCTTAGCCGATTCTCTGATCCGACGTTGATTCATGTGCTCTCGCACTATGCTTATGGTCCCGATTGAAAGAGCGGAATGCGTTAGTGGACTGCTAGCGGCTTACTACTCTCTTATTAGAAAGTGGTTATCGGAAATCTATATCCTTTATTGAGATTGAGGAATGAAGCTATCTGAGGTCATAGAATGGCTTTGATTTGACCTCGACTGATGAACAGACGCAAATGACACAATTCACACTGACTGAATCTTCTCATTTAACCAGTCACCGATCAGTACTTCCAATCAAGTTGTGGAATTTCCATGTTGATTGAGCGGAGTTGCTC
Source organism: Zingiber zerumbet (assembly GCA_037833815.1). NCBI lineage: Eukaryota > Viridiplantae > Streptophyta > Magnoliopsida > Zingiberales > Zingiberaceae > Zingiber > Zingiber zerumbet. The sequence continues at coordinate 1,370,717 of JBBMJZ010000083.1, read as the reverse complement.
GCGGGGGGAAAGAAGAACTCAAGACTTCAATTGAGATAGTGAGAGGGGCTTCCTCAGCCCTCAAACCCACACAATGACTTAACCTTTCATTTCTAACTTCGGCAGAACGCGACCTAGAGTGCAAGTCTTAGTTGAACCCTAGCACGGCCCCGGACCAACAGGAGTTCTTGGAGGGCTGCGGTGCGGTCTGGTTCAGATCGTCTTCGTACACGGACGGAGATCAGGAGCTTCCCCCTTCTTTCATGCCTTTTTTTGAGTCCCTGGAATAACGGCCTGGAATAACGGAGAGAAGAGCTTCCTCCTCGTTCAATCTATATTTGAGATTGGCTCGAACCGGGGATGTGAACAGCTATCTTTACCGATGCAAGACCCGGTTATCAATCTCTATCGCAGCAAATCCTTCTCACCACGTCGCTATCGCCTATTACTGAATTAAGGGCCTTCGGCCTTGCTTTTCCTAGCCTTCTGACTTTACCAAGGAAAGATCAGATGGCATCTCAATCCCTAGCTTGAGGACGAGAGCCCCGGGAATACGGGTTTCACCGTCCCACCCTAACCTCGGTTGACGACATAATGCGCATGGTGTAAGAAAGGATAACATAAGCTCCAAGTGCACTTCGCCTCTAGGTTAATCTTCTCTCTTCCGATCCTTCCAGTGAGAGCTTGTGACATCGACTCTCTCTCTACCTTGCAGAACAAGTTCGCACGCACGAAAGGATGATGAATGCCATTGAAAGATAGAGGACCCCTTCGGACCAATCGATGGATAGATCTAGTTCATTCTTTTGCGGAACCGTAGAGTGAATGGCTATCCTCACTTCCGCTGCAGTCGGCATTGCTTCAGCCTATTTGTTATATATGCTATTATTATAAGACACTCTTTTCCCGTACTGCCTTTCTTACCCCAGGAAAAGAACTATAAGAAAGATGGACAGATTCAACTATCAAAGCAACGGGAACAAAAGAAACCATTAAGCTTTAGTGCTAACTCACTCTCACTCAGTTCATTCCCTCATATTCCCGGTAGAGCCCGAGTCAGTTGCATATGTTAGATCCCGTGCCCTTCCAATTTAAACTTGAACCCTCATTAACACTATCTTAATCTCTTTCTTCCCCTCCTTATGAGTACTTGAAGGTGCGGAGCCTACTATGAGGGAGTTCGGAAAGGTATATTAACATATTAGACTCTTCGGGGTGCCTAGAACAATAACCATTCCATGAACTGACACCTATCACAAGCAACAGTCGTGAATGGAAGGAACGAGTGAATAACGACGTGTGAGACCAACGGGAGAGGATAGATCTTTCTCCGTTTCGTAGGCCCAATGCCCCACCCTAAGTAATCTCGCAATTATACTGGTAATAATCTGCTCTGTGGCCCTGAAGGAAAGACCATTGTATACTTGTGCCCGCCGCTAGCTCAGTTTAAGATAGAGCAGATGTAGTTGAACCACTCTTCGGAGTGGGCACCTCCAAGACGGGAGTTACTGGGATTCAATCAACAGCAGCTGGCGGAGCACCGGAAGTGATAGGAAAGAGTTAGCTGTCAGTCTACGAGCTCTCCTTTCCAAGCATTAGAAGGGACGACTGAAATTGAGTGCACTAGACCGGGCTGCAGGGAGAGGAGAGATTCTTCCTAATTCGTCTCCTAAGTTGGCGAGGGCGAGTTAAGGTTCAAGAGAGGATCCAACTGCTGCAGCTGCTGTTCTTATCCTAATGTGAGCGTTACTATTCATTCACTATAACCCTCAAGGAGACGGAAAGGGACTCCAATTCTGTATTATCTTTGGGAGCAGCTGGGAGAGGGGCTAAGTAGGAGAGCTCTCGCTACAGCTATAGAGTATTACATCATTTAAGAGCTCGACCGAAGTCCGAGGAAAAGCTATTAATATAATCAGAGAAACCCGCCTGTAGACCCCCTCTTATGAGTTCTGGTTCAGGTTCCTGTAGAGTTTTTGGTTTAAGTTCCAGGAATTCCAGTTGAAAGAGAGTACTCGTTCAATGAGTTCTAGGAAAGCTGACAAGTGAAGGAAGCCGGGCATGAATATCATTTGAGTTCATGCTTCTCGTTCTAGGCATGAGATTTGGGAAAGGAAGGCGGGCACGGAAGGAGTTCAAAAGAAAGGTATGGCATGACCCGATACGAGGAACGAAATTTTGGGATATTAAAATCAAGGAGTAACTCGACCTTAGGGAGGAATGAATTTCGGGAAAGGAGTAGGGAAAGGTGTACGCGTTCGACACTAATTACTTCTAGAATATCGCTTTCAAGGGAATTTAAACATTTATAAGCTTTTGCCCGGCCATCCTCATCTTCTTATGTTTATATAAAAGAAAGTCAAATACTCGCAAATGCCCTTGAAAGCGGGTCCCCAGGAGAGGAAGAGTTAATGATTTAAAGTCAAAGAGGGGAGCGGATGGGAGCGGAAGAGATTAAGCTAACTGCTGCGGTCCGAGAAGCTTCCGTTGCTCTAGACACTTTTCCGACTGTTATTGTAATGGCACCAGCGTTAACATATAAGCTGTATGTACCAATGATGATTCTAATTCTTTCCTCTCCTTCACCGCTCCGTGGGCTCTGGCACCTGCTTATTAATGTATGTATCTTGTGCCGTACTCCTTGGAATTCCATTTCCTGAACCAGAACTCGTGTAGTGAGAGGGCATCAGCTACTATTTATAATATGTGCTTTCCGGTTGTTAGTGGTTCAACTCTTTATTAATCTGCTCTTCCCTATCCAGCACCAGCAATTATATGATATTTGTTTAGTGCCGAGTCCATTCCAGCCACTCAGCTTATGATAGTTCTTGTATGAGTCTCTCGCTGTCGCTCGAGCCCTCGACGTCGCTCTGCTCGTCCCTCCTCTCGTTGTTAGAGTATGAGTTCCTTCCGGGCCCGAGTCAGTAGTTGCTTCTCCTTCTAGGTTCCATCTTTTGAGTACGCTACTGGGACGGGAAAAGACCCATTCACTGCTGCTGCAGACGTAGGTACTTGAGTTAAGAATGAACTCCTTTCTCTTTCAAGAGGTGAGGAATTTTCTTTCCCGTAGGTCGTTCATATCCTCTCTCTTTCTTGTCTTCTCCCGCGGACGCGTATCCTCTCTCTCTTTCTCCTCTGCCAGGCTGCAGTCTAACACTTCCTTCCGCTACTGCAAAATAGTGAATGGCCCAAAGTCTAACACTTCCTTCCCGCTGCAGTCGGCATTGCAGTAAGTAGTCGAATATCTTCATGGCATATAATACCGTAGTCGTGAATGGAAAGAGTTCATGGACAAACTAATATCTGGAATCTAAAGAGATAGGCGAGTCATCTACCGGGAAAGCCCTCTCAAGCTCATACAGGTCCAAGGGAATCTGAATAAGAGGATTCGTGAGCCTTCCGACCCCCCACAAGAGATTAAGATGAAGAGTTGAACGGCACTACTATAATATAAGAAGAATAAACGTACGAGGAAGAGGAAAAGATAATATGAAGCGTTCAGAAGTTCAGATCCGCATTTTCTAGGTTTATTAATGAGGGCTTGACGGAAGAATCTCATAAGTTTCCGAAAATAGAAAAATGAGGTAGAACCCTTGATAAAGGAAAGAAATGCAGTGTATGAATCACTCACATATTCTTCATCATGAGATGTACCCGCGGGATTCATTTGGAAAAGCGGTAGAGATATGCAAGAAGATAATATATATATTGGAAAGGAAGCAAATTACATATAGTGAATCGTGATCAATGCGGTATTGACTACCGTTCATAATTGGACCATAACGGAATCTCTGTCTATACAAGCACCATAATCTCGGGGTCGAGATTGATAGAAAATCAAGGAGATGGGCCGTAGGAAAGACAGAATCTCTATTCTAGTTCTATCGTCGGCAATGGGTTCGAATCAAAGAGAGATTATGGAGAAAGACCATGATATATTCTTCTCTTTACTGAATGATAAGGAAAAGAGAGTGCTATTTTGGAATTTGATCAACAATGGGCGCGGGGATCCGAGATTATCAGAGTGCTGATGTAAGGAATGTGAAAACACATTGATTCAAGGATTGGTCGACGAAATATGAACCGTAGACTGAATCTTGATATACCTCAGAACAGTGACCACGAGATGTATTGGCTGCTGTGGATCATTTGATCGGAATGAAATTTGGAATGGCTTGATGATATGAATCACTTTATAAAGAAAGGTCTTCGTTGACTTGTGGCTCTTCTTCGTTTATAAAACTTCGAGGAAGGAGCAAATTGATACCGACTCCCGCGATTCCACTTCATTAACATGGCCTACATCCTTTCTCTCAAGTTTTGGATCGAACTAATCGGGTCCTGGAGGACTGCTAGTTTTCGGATAGGAGATCTTCATCCTAGCCACTACGTACGTATTTGTCCAATTGAGACGTCCGAAGGGGACGATCCTTAGCCATTCATGTGAGGATTGGCCATTGGGAAGAGTGAAATATCTGAAAGATCAGGCAGAGAGAGTTTCCGGGTAGCAGCTGGAAATTGGCTCTAGGTCGAGCCGGACGAAGTGCAGATAACGTGACTTGAGAGCCTATGATGAGAGACTCCGTAGCTTACGCGAGAGACAACAAAGGACTTCATAAAGAAAGTCTAATAAAGACAGTGAATGTGCGATATAGTATTAAGATGTGAAAGTGTGAGTTCTCATTATTCATTATATACTTAATATGGTGCCTCGCTGCAAATCCCTTCCTTTCTGAACCAGTCATGTAGGAGCTTCACCTGGGGTCAAACCTATGGGAGGGGTTCAAGGTCCGCCTTTCTTGATGAGCTGCAAGTCCCTCTATCTTCATCCCGTACTTCAGAAAGCCTCTAACCCGAATGAAGAGGAGAAACGTAAGCAGCAGCAGCTGTTCCCTCGGTGTAAGGTTTTTCACTCCTTCAGTTCATTATACTGTAACCCACGTAGCGGTAGGCACCACCGTCAGGGCCGACTATAATATAAGTAAGGATAGGAATTTATATTAATTTACTAATTCTTTATAAATTAAAGTACTCATTATTTAGGGAGAGGGAGAAGAACGAGAGAACTCCTACTCCTAACTCAAAGGAGAGGTACGAGCATCGCGCTATAATATAAGTAAGGTAGATCTTTCGCCCAATAATTCAGAATAATTTTGTCTACAATTGCCCAAAAAACAGCAGTATTTTATTTAATAGTGATTCAAAAAATCAATTCTATTTTTCTTTAAAAAAGTCGAGTCAAATTATTAATGATGTTGAGAGGTCCCCATCAGCATTTATGGCTCTAGCCATTCACGCAATTAATACTGGTAATAATCTGCTTTAAAGAAAGAAAAGACTACTTTATTTTATTGGCCCTACCCCTGCCCCTAATATTCGTTGCTGGGATCGAATTTAAAGAATTTTAAGTCAGGAATTTATTGTAAAGTTGTGAGAACTATAATATAGATTTAGCTCGCCATTTACTAATTATTTAAGGAGAGGGAGGAGCGGAACTCTGAGCCTCTTATAAGTCCGATCCGGTTGCTGCTGGCGTATCATCTGTGCCCGTTGCTTGGGCTGCTTTCCAATGTCGAATAGGAGAATTATCTTACCTACCAACGTCGTGAATTGCATATTTAAATGATCCCGTAGGTAGGAATTAGGAAAAGAAGCCCCCCTTCCGAGCTGCCATAAGAAGAGAAGAAGAGTCCCGACTAACAGAAGAGAGAGTGGAAAGAGCTGCGGAGGACTCGGGATCTAATCAACTCACTTTCCATTCCACTCCCCCTCCTTGGTCGCACCAATTTAACCGAATCAACGAAGCCCCGTCGTTCTCACTCGGGCCTTGCCTTTCACTCGCTCCCTCCTTTGCTTGGTCTAGTCCACCTAAATTAAATGATGGTATGGCTGCTTGATAGGGCAAAGTAGAAGTCTCTCTTGGTGGTCCTATGACCGACTAGTAGGGTTAGGTAACACTATATATACTTAAATTAAAGCTACCTGAACAGAAGATAAGAGTTAAAGGATCTCCTTGCGAAGATCAGGTCTGAGCTACCTGAAGATAGGTCTGAGCTACCTGAAGATAAGAAAGAAGAGGGCGTGCTTAGGCATGCGATACCATCAGTGGGATAGTTGGGGACAGTTCACCGAGTCTGGGCCCATCAAAACAAACCGAGTCTGGTGACGATGAATGAGTTGGATTGGAGTTCAGGTCGAGCTCCATTACTTAATAATGATTCTGTCTCGCTCTAGATAATGGCTACCTCTCGTAGTCACGTGTCAATCAATGTCCGGACCCAGAGCCTCCTAAACCAAACGACGATGCCCATGCTTTGGATTCCTCAGCCCTAACCAATCAACTGATGAAAGGTCTGAGTGAGCTCGTGCTTTGGCTGATTGGTCGATCGGAGTCGTCCCTGTCACGCTCTTCTGCCCTTGCTGTCCCTCCCGAGCTACTCCGGATTCCCTGCTCCTTCTGACATCACGTGCTCTGCCTAGGTAAGTCTACTCAAGTCCAGCTACGCATCCCGACTTCTCTGCCCGGCCAAGGGGAATAGACTCGCCCATGCAACTTAGGTCGGTGAAGCTTCGATAGCGCTCGCTTGGTATTCCGCGGTTGGTGGGCTCATCCGGGAGAGAAGTCCTCTACTGCTCTGCCCTATGTGCTCTGTCCGACTCCTCTCTCTCACTGCCGAGTCCTCCGCCTGGCACTATTGCTTCTCCACTGGCACAAGCCCCTATCTCTCCAGAGCTTGCACCCCCCGCTTCGCATTCAATGGAACCGCAGCAGATTACAGCGTGCCCGGAAGAGAAGTTCTATTCAAAACTACGATATGATTTCTGCCCATGGGCCGTGGACTATTCTTTCTCCGAGTCCCCGAACTCATCCTCGAGGTCGATTGCTCCCACTTCGCATTGCTCCCGGAGATTAGCTCCTGGTCGTTTCGCTCCCCGGTCAACCCATTCTCTTATGAAATATGATGAGCCCTGTCCAAACGACGCCTGCTCTTGTCCCCTCCTCTACAGCTTGGCACGGAGAAATGGCTTCCTTAACCCATTTAAGGTCGGAAATTGACCATTCTATAATGGTCGGCTCCTCCTCATTCGCTTCACTAAACATAGTTCGTCCCTTTTGCCTTTGCTCTCCCACTGCCAGTCACTATTGGAAGGTGCCTTTGTTTTCGTCGAACCTTTGCACTGCACCTTCCATTTCCTACCCTCTTCTTTTCTTTCTTGAATCAACTTCGCTTTGCAGGGCCGGTCATTACTATAAGTTAAGTTGGGGACAGCCTCTGCTTAGTGGGAGCAGTTATCTATCCTGGATTGGCTCACTGGGCTTCTTTCTTCGCTGGTATCCATAGGCGACCAATAGGGAGGAGCTGACATGGCATCGAAAGGTAAGAGTAAATGGCCTAAAGCCTACAAATACTACTGATGGGTTTTGGGGCTGATGGGGATTGGGTGTAAAGTTAATATTAGGGGGCCGAATGCAAGAATAGTTGAGGGATCGCACGTACCTTGAACAGGAGCAGCTGCCGAAACATAGAGGATAAAGAGCAGTCCTATCCTTACGTCGTATATCTCTCTCTCCCAAAGCAGATTACAGTAATTGCGTAAATGGCTTTGAGGCCATGAAATTCCGCTGATGTTAGGGGGTCTGGTCGAGCCCAATAACTTGATTTTAGGGTCGTTTCACTCGGACCTTATGGTAATTTCGAGCCCGTCTAATGTTGTTGCCTGGCGAGATGAAATGCACATCCAATTTAAGCCGTCTCTTTGAATTTCTCCCAATGCAAATTGATTTTTATCAAAATGAAGAAAGAATTTAATTCCCATTACCACAACAAAGAGATTGAAACAAAATGCAAATGAAAGTGAGCTAAAATGCAATTTTCACTAAAGAATTGATCCTGTTTGAAGCTGATATCGATAATAAGGTTGTGCACTAACTGTTTTTTGAACCCTTTTTACCATTTGAACTAGAATTGGAAGAAAACTCAGTTTAAGTGCAATTTAATTAAAGAAGGGGAACCTTTCTGAAGCCTAGATAGAGAGAAATTACATAAAATGAAAATCAAATCTAAATTAAATTACAGAAGCCCGAAACCAGAAGCCAGTTACCCGAAGCCCGAAGCCCGAACCCCGAAGCCCGAAGCCCGAACCCCAGCAACCCAAGATAAGCACTATCAGAAGTAAGGGTCTGCAATTATTGTAATTTCCTTTATAATTCTTATTTTGAGATGCAAATTTAGAGCAAATTCAAGAAGGCCAATCTAAACATTTTAATAAAATGCAAAGATTAAATGCAATTTAAACTAAAGAATTGAGCCGCAGAAATGGAAAAGAATAATATCAGAAACTGTTTCAGGTACATTTGACCATTTGAACTGGAAAATGAGGAAAACGAAGTTGAAATGCAATTGAATTAAAGAAAGGGAACCTTTCTGAAGCCAAGAAAGAGATTCACTATTGAAAACCTAATATCAAATCTGAACCCAGAAGCCAGAAGCCAGAACACAGCCAGCCAAGGGAAGAACTAATTTGAAGTCAGGTATCGACCGATCAGAAAAAAGTCTATTAAGGTATGAGGAAAACGAAGTTGAAATGCAATTTGATTAAAGAACTGGGACCTCTGTGAAGCCGAGATAGGCCAAAGAGCAATAAGGAATGCACCTATAGAATCCCAAGGCCGAAGCCCGAAGCCCATCAAGCCTGGGATGGTACCAATGTAAAGTCAGGTGTCGACCGATCAGTTAGTCTATTCAGGTAAGCCCAGCCAGCCAAGGTAAGAACAATATGAAGTATAACCAATTTTCTCTTTGGTAAGAACAATATGAACTCAGTGGTAGCCTCTCTCAATGAGTATTCTAATTTTAGAAATTCATTTGGCAAGACAATACAATCAGCTCCCAAGCCCAGGCAGCCCAGGAAATGGTAATAGAATCTTCAAAGCAAGCCAATGGCTCGCCAGATCCTAATTTAAATTAAGGTATTCCCATATCCAATTTAACTAGGTTTGGGATATTTTTCTACCTAAGGAAAAAATGACAATTACAATCCTAGTCGTGAACTTCCTTCCCGCTAATGTATTTCTAACATGGTAGAAGATCTTGAGTAGTGAAGAATAGAGATGAAACCAGTTGACTCATTTTCGAATTTGCCTCAGCAGTTCATGCAATTAGAGTAGGTCTTTCGTAGTTTCGTATTCTCGGGACTCTTCAAGAGCCAATTGAATCTGCAACTTAAGTATCCGGTTCAATTGGCTTAACACATGCATCAACAGTTCGCTCATCACGATGTTCGGGAGACTGTCGATATCCGCTGCTCCAAAAGACAATGGTTTAAACGTTGCACTTTCTCTTTCCTTATCGTTATAAGCGGTATTAACTTACTATAGATG
>JBBMJZ010000083.1:1325828-1341538 GCA_037833815.1 Zingiber zerumbet | reverse complement strand
AAAAGTTCAATTCTTTGAACTTTTTAAAAGGCGAAGGGTACCCACGGTGAGACGATAGTCGATTGGCGAAGAGCTGAACAAAAGTTTCATTCTTTGAACTTTTAAGTTGGGAAGGGTCAGCTCATCCAAGCGGAGCTAAGAGGTGGTGCATTTCTGACTCACTGAGGAACCAAGTCTATCCCCGAGTGGCCAACCCTGTTGTTTACTTGAATTGTCTCGTGGATGTCAACCCAGGTCTTGTTTTGTCCAATCGAGTGGTGGTCTTGCCCCCTTAAGCTATAAGGTAGCCCGCCTTCCTTACCTTAATCAATAGATAGGTTTAGTCAAGCCAGCCGTTGAGATCGTTATTTCGTATAGTGAGCGAGCGTCGAAAAACCAGCGCCCAAAGAGCTTTCAACCTTAGGGCGCTGGCTTTTCACTATATAGCTTAATGAGAGACACTAGTCAGATAGAATTCAGATTCCTTGCTTTGCTTACTATAAGCAATTTAGGTATAAGAAATGATGTCTATGATGCGCTGTCGCATATGCGCTGTTAACTGAGATTCTTTCCTTACCTTACAATAGTAATATAGTTAATAAGGGGTTGAGGGGTGTATACCAAAACCCGCGACGGAGGACTGATCTCCTTCTTCCTAGAAGCATCAAATCTTCCGATGTCTTTGTAAGAACAATAGTCAATTGAGCCACGGGAAAGCTTGAAGATCGGAAAAGCACCCTTTTGAATAGCAAATTAAACGCCTCGGACCATTCATTTCTAGCCCCTCCGATCTATAGTAACTAGCCTCTCTGTCCCGCTCCGTGGGCTTCTATACTCTCTCGTCCGCTTAGGTCAATAGTGACTATACTATCCCCTCTGGGCACGGGAAAGACATTTCTTCAATTAACATGACTTCTGGTGACCAAGCAAAAATAGTAATAGAAAAGAACGCAATGGATATTTATTGTTAATTGAAGAAATTCCATCAAGCGAAGATTCCCTTCTCCATGTGTCAAATGAATCAACAATTATCATTGCTTCACTCGCAGGCGCATCCACGGGACACCCATCCCAGACCACAGCTTCGGATTAATTTAGTAGGAGTAGGAGTCGAAAGCAGCACGGGAGCTATTAGCCTTAGGTTCGGAAAGCATATTCTTTATAGAATATTCATATTTTAGGTTGCTTACGCTAATATGAGAAAAGGTTAGGGAATGACTAAAGAAGAACTACATGAATAGGTAAACCCCTTCTTTCTATTCTTTTATTCTTTTTTGTTGATTGGGTTATGCCCTTTTCGTGCTGGCTAAGATTGAGAATACGACTCAAACTCCTAAGCCAACATATTCTGATTGATTGGCTTTCTGGGTCACAGGGTGCTGCGATTGATGACTTTACTGCAGGTGTGCCCTCCCTTTCACTTCTACAGGAAGAAAGATCAGCCGGGATTCAATAGAGAGTTCATGCCAAAGGGTCAAATGACGACAAGAGGTTCAAAATAGCCTGCTAAAGAAAGAAAGCCCGCCACCTGATCTCCTCTTTTCAGGCACACACGAAACCGGGGCTGACTGGTCTAGTCTATTGGCGAAAGGAAGGAATCCACACCCCCCACCCTAACCGTAAATTAGAATGTAAGTATGCTCTCTTGGTCAGTCATCCGTAACCGGCTACAGTCACTCGAGTTAGATCGACTAATAAGTACTCTGTCTTGAACAAGTTGAACTGAACGCTTTGTTCTTTGCTTTTGAGTAGATATCTATAATTATAGTTCTTTATTATTATTGATTTTTTAGGGCTTCTTCCAATCATAAGCCATGACTTTCTTCTTTGCCTAACGAATTGAACGCACAATTCCGTTAATCATAGAATCAATGACTGGACCAATTAGTCAGTGTAGGTCAATTGGTAGGCTAACAACTATATACATAGTCTATCGTTCCCTCTGAGTGAGACGAAGTGCTTACCAGCCCGCCTTTCATTCCTGAATTCACTCTGAAACTAAAGAAAGGGACAGACTCGTTGTGCCTGTCACTCCTACTGAACTAGCCAGGCCTTATGGCCAACCGTTTACTCCTGTTTACTACCAATTGCTACTGCCTTATACCCTCACTTCCTTCAAACTATATATTTCATTCAACAAGCCCTTCTCCTCAAGGAGCACTAGTTGCCTTTCAAGCCCTCTTTCTTCTGTCCGAATTGCTTGCTTCCTTCCCTTCCTGACCATTCGATTCGCCTTGACTCCACAGGGCTCATGCAAAAAAGCGACTGGGTTGGCCGCTGACCGAAACACGTTATACCTAACGAACTAGCGTAGCTGTGGGACTCTCGCTAGTATTGACCTCCTGGACTAGTACCGATGGTGGCTCCTCGGATGAGTCTTTGTTTAGTTAGGAGTAGGTTCTTGCAACCTTAACGCACTAACGAAAAACCGCTTCCAGTTTGCAGCTGATGAAAGTCTGTCCTTTCGGCATCGGGGTGATCCGCTTCGGGACAACCTCGGCCACATGGGCACTGGTAGTGAATTGATCACGGTAATAAGTCCGGATCGAGGCCACTGTCTTCTCTGGGCCTCCTTCCACACTTACCGACCTTCACAGCTAGGGGTAGCAAACTCAACATTAGCGAAGTACATCCTAAGCTCGGGCCGTAGGCCGCTCGCTGCCAAACCCACCATCGTGTCGATCGTCTTCTTGCATCTGCTGCAGACCCACCTTGCAAGGAAGTCAAATTATTCCTCATCCCCTTCCTGGTAAATATTGGAAATATTGGACAGCGTAGCCTCGAAATCAGTTCTGACGAACTCTTCGTGGAACTGGCTTTGCAAGTCCCTCCAATCGCTCACGGAATCCTCCGGTAATCGACAATACCACCGAGGAGCGGATCCCGGAGGAAAACTTGCATAAGAAAATAATCGTCGTGCGGCACTGGGATTTGAACCTTTTAATGTGCTTTCCCCTTAGTGGATCGTGAGTCAAGTAAGAGACCACCCATCGACATCCTTTGCTTCCCTTCAGGAAGAGGAACGAAGGCACTCGCCCATAATTTTTTTGGTGGGAGTTCTTAATAAGGATACTTTTGATCCAAAAGTTGACAACTCCCTTTTTGTTAGTTCACATTTATCCTCACAAGCCCACAAAAAAGTAGTATAGGTCTTATCGAGATTGAGATTCTACTTTTTTTATTTATAGATCAACGTGCTATCCTGATAGCTGAGCAGCAATAGCTTATCCATAACATATTTGCATTTCTAAGACTCGGATCCAAGAGGAAGGCGCCTACGACGCTAGGCTCGGACTTCATAACTGACCTTGTATATCATGGTCGGGCTCTGACTTCCCAGCAAGGAACTCATATACTCCAAGAAAATTATCCCTTATTCCTGGAGTTAGGTCTCCAGGTCTCGGCAAGTCTTCAATGGTGGAAGTAGCGCCTTAATTCAAATAAGAGTCAGACTACGTTTGCTTACTTTACACCAGCCGCTACCAGTGGGACGGGTACCTGTCCCGGAAGATGCCAGCAACTAGGGTAGAGTCGTAATGAATCCCGCGCAAATGATGGGTCCGATAGAAAGCCCTATTCCTGGTATCCAATATCCAATTCAAATAGCATAGTCCAGTCGTGCAAAAGTGTTTTGGTTCACAGGTCGTACAGGCTTTCTTTATGAATTTCTTTCTATGAGCTTTGAAAGGAAGAAGAAGGGCTCTTTCCATCCATGGGTTTTTTTGCCCAGGGTCTTTATCCATGGGGGTGGGTAAGCAGATATACTATTCTCCTTCCTCTTCGGAGGGACTTTTGAGGTGAGGTTTGGAACCCTCGCGTTAGGCTTTCGAGTTCCCTGTTCGAGAGAGCCCCTTGACCTGGGCTCTCGACGCTTATAACCTAGTGGTATAGTTCAGTTCGTACTCGCATCAAGCTGTGGTCTCCGTCCCCTTCGATTATTAGTAGGGGCTCGTGCCTTAGTTCCGTCGGTATAGGTATACCGTCACCACCTCGAAGTCCCGTCAATTGAGTGCCGTCAGTCAGTGTTCTCAAATCCCAGACCCCCCTAGTCTCCGGCGAGTGGAGGACGAAGGACGTTTCCGCTTTTCTGCCAAAGGAGCTCATGTAATTCTCAGAAGAATACACCCACTAGCAGACGTTTTTGCTAAGAAGTGATTTTACCAACAGCGCTCGCTGACTGAAAAGCTTTACTAATAGGGGGGACTGGACACCGATACCGCCAAGATGGCATCAAGGGCGATGTTGTGTGGCTTGCTTGATAAGGCTCTGCAAGACCTCAAAGCCCCGCAAGTCGATCCCTACGTTTTTAAATTACCAGAAGCTCTTAGCTACTCAGCTATACTATAATAAAGGCTAAGGGGTATTACTTGACTGAAAGAGTACTCATATTATGGGAAGCTTCCCAAAAGAACATCTGACTTATATACGGGTCAACATCGACTTAAGAAGCACGAATACATATAGTAGCTACCTCGGGGGAGGGATGAGAGTAGTCTTATTTAGTTTTCTGAGGGTAGCTGCCTATTGCAGGAGTTCCTGACCTGAAGGGACACCAGCAAGCTGCTACTGAATGTAAACAAAGTAAAGGGGCTGGAATCAACTCAATAGAATTAGGTATTTTATATGACTTCTGAAGTGACTAAACGAAGTTAAGGATTGATTCAATACCAAATCCCAGATCCCTATAGACAACTAATGGTAGGGGCCCCAACGCCCATCGTGAACGTAGTTCATTGCTCGGGCAATGAAAGAAAGACCTTGTCTTGTCTCTTTTGAAGGAAGACCTGTGCGCTTTCCCTTTGGCGGGCCTATAATCGCGAGTGAATCCTTTGTGCCCAGAAACTACTACTTCACCTCACCTGATCGGCAACCCAGGGATTCCTAGTAAAAACTACACCTTCATCTCGATCAAAGGTGGGATCCCAGATCGCTTGAAGCTTCCTATTCGCCTTTCGGGGGGTCCCCTGTTGATAGATAGGGGCAATCTAAAGGTAGACAGGACTAAGACTACTCTACGACAGCTCTTCTTTTCGTCCCACTTCTAGATTGAACCACCTGAAAACATCACTTGGCTATGGTGACTCTCTGACTGGCTCTTGCTTTCTCACTCATTGATCAAGAGAAGATCATCTAGATTTGGGGCGGGCACTTGAAAGCTATCGCTTCGAGTATCTTTCAGACCCTCAAAGCTACTGACTTGGCTTATTCCACTGAGGATGTTGGGTTCATAAATTCATTCAATCAGTTACCCTTCGCCTTTCGGCTCAGCTCTTCGCCAATCGACTATCGTCTCACCTATCCAGTGGGTACCCTTCGCCTGTCGGCTCAGCTCTTCGCCAGTCGACTATCGTCTCACGTTATATGATAATCCTTCGCCTACTCTTTCTCCCTCTTGTCTGGCTATCGTAAAGAATCTTTCTGACATCTCTCGGTGCAAGCGCTCCTTATCAACTAGTCTATCCCTAACGCTAACGGTCGAACTTCTGTTCTGTCTGTCTTTCCTCTCTGTAGCTTCTCTTCTTTATATATGATGAGTCTTTCTTCTTTCAGTCTGGCTTCTTGATTGTCTTTATTCTCTTTCTATATTCATTCTGTCTGTCTGGCTTTCCTTTCTGTCGCTTCTCATTAGTGGCTCCGTTTCATTCATCTCACTTGAGCGCTTTCTTCAATCAATCACTTTCGCACTGACTTTAACTTGACTTACATTCATTTTGACTACTATTGTATTGAATTCACTCGTTAGCTGAAGTCGACTACGCCGCGTCATTACATTCGCTCCTGAAGTCGACTACGCAACATGAACTCGCTAAACGAGTCCGCTAAACCGCACCTTGAAGGAGCGAATGATAATGACGCGAACTTCTCTTCTCTTTCTTTAGTCGCTCCGGCGACGTTTCACTTGCTCCTCTTCAGTCGCTACTCATCACTTATATATTAGTATTTGTCGCTCCGAATCTTTAAGTCGCTTCTCTTCCTAGTCGCTCCCGTACGGGTAGTCGCTCCTTTCATTCATCTTTCTCCCGGCCTAACTCATGTCACGATCATTATGATAATGTCTGCCATCGAGAGACCTACTGAAGCGATAGCTACTTCCACTTTGAATGCTTGTCTTCCTCTTCGTTCGCAACTGGAGATCTTTAATTCCCAACCGAGAGTTCTGTCGTGTTACGGTTCTGTTCCGCTTCCAATTGCAACTACCGGTTATTCTGAGAAAGCTGTCTGCGTAAGGCCGGGGGCCGCATATCACTCACTTGTTGCCTTCTTCACACGCGTCACGCTCCTCTGCCTTACCACGGCTGCTGTGAGTTAGCCGATGCTTATTCCTCACTTGCTTCTTTTCCGAGAAAAGAAGTTCACGACCCCACCCATCAGCATATTTTGCAAGATTCATAGCTCTGAAATCAATGGTTGACTTTCCCATACGAGCATTGAGCGCGTACGCGTCATTCAATTCATTCATTATACAATGACTTTCTGGCAACTGAACATGAGGTCCTTTCTCTCATGGGAGGGCAGGATAATTCCAAGAAGGGAGCAATTACTTACTAGATTTCCGGATCTATCTTCGACTAAAAGAGGAGCCATAAGGGAAAAGAATTGACTGTGCCTTCACTCACCTAAGTCAGAGGGGCCATCCAGAGCTCACCGTCACGTGTATTTAAGGCTATTCTCCATAGGAGCAATTAGACTTCTACCGAAGGGTCCGGGAAGGTTGGGTCAAGAGCTGCACTTCAGCCCTATCCTCCGGGTGGAAGTACTCTTCTTTCTTACAAGTATGGATAGTCATTACTAAACTCATATGGCACAGATGGGCGAGCTCCTCATTGGACTCGTGCCAGACTTAAGGGAGAGCGGGGACCTGGGGAAGAAAAGATGATGGGCTACTTTGACCTCGTTCTCGGGGGAAGAATCCATTGGAAAAGGAGATCCACTGTGGTCGTAAATGGAACATGAACTCACTCTTAGGGTCTGGCGCAGGGAGCGGTTAGCTATTGCACACTATACCCTCAGGCAGGCGTAGATCGAGCTAGGTTTGGGGGTATTTATACTCAAAACTCAACAGAGGGTTCTCCCTTTTCTTCTTTATAGTCAAAGGAATCGGAAGTTGAGCTCACTGACAGCAGCAATAGTAGGATTTAGAGAGCTCAAAGCCAAAGAAATTCTACAGAAATTTCGACCATTTGGCTCGGGATGTCCTTCTCCTCTTGAACTAGCCTAGCTCCGCATTAGCTTCCAGGTCCGCTATCTTGGGTGTCGGAGAGGTACCCTCCTACTGAAGAAGAAAACTCTAGATCTTCCACCCCTAGGTCCTCCTAGATCAGATACTAGTCCCTGCATCCCCAGCTAGATGAGTAGGCAAATTCAACAGATGAACTATCCCCCATGGACTAGTTGACCTATCATTATCCTAGAAACCCCTTGACTTGAAGAGTACGTAGCGCATAGGTCATTTCCTCACTCTTCTGAGCATGACTGAACTGCGCTACCGAGCCGGATTCTTCACCCCTTTCTTTTTTTTTGGTCCAGCAGATCTCAGAGAAGCATACCGAGTCTCGAAAGGTATTCGTCCTTGCCTCCCGAGTGAGATTCTGAATAACTCCTAACCCAGCTAGAGCTCTCTTTTATATGACTCCTGGGTGCAAAAGCCCTCGACTTCGCGTCTTGATCTCGCCCTTCTTTATTCCCCGCAGCCGGGCACCAACTTGATTCTTATATAATTAGTAAGTACAGTGTGTGCCATGCAGGAGGATCTCTTCTTTCTCTTGTAGACTGAACTAAGCGTGGCAAGCAAAGGCAATTTAGCCAGGGGGCTATTCATCATGAGATTCCACAGTTTATAGGGGGTCTCAGAGCTTTTCTTTCTTTAGTAGTTCCGCTAGCATGAGTTCGGGCAGATCTGCTTGAAACCCGAGTGCGAACACTCCTGCCTCATTCTCTTTGCCAAGAGCATGAGTTGGGGAATCCGCTCTATCGGCTGCCACTTCTATTTCTTGATTACCTTGAGAAAGTGCTTTCTTTCCTGAAATTCTCATCCTATCAGTCCGGAAGTGAACCTCTGGAAGCTTAACCAATATGAAACCCCGGCGCTGGGAGTCTTGAATTCAAAGGCAGGTTCCAGTTCGAGCTAGTACTTTATTTATCTTAATTAAGCTACTTTCGCAGAGGATTTAAGAGTGATGAATCGGGTTGCGTGGGCAAAGGCTGATCTTTCTTCTAGGTCTGGATGGGTAGTATGGGTTCGCTAGCTCCTTCGCGTCGCGCTAAGCTCTTTGGAGATTATGAATTGACCGGAGAGCATTCTTTATATTAGCTAGAGGAGTGATTCGATTCCCCTTCCTCTTGCTTACTTACGGAAGAGACCTAAGAAGATCAGAATCGGACTCGCATAGGAGGATCAAGAATTTCTTTTATGAACTCGGCCTAGAGGCATGAATCAGCATCGGGTGCGGAGGAGCTAGTCAGATGAACCTCTACTGTAGCTCCGGACTTCTCAAGCGGATCGTCTGACCTTAGGATCTTGAAATGGTACGAGTTGAACACAGTGAAAAAGGAGTCCGAGCCTTGAACTGCTCACTTTCACACAAAAAAAAGGCACTAACCCAGAATTTTTTTGGCTGCCAACAAGAGAAAACTTGGCTTTGCCTCGGTGAGAAAGAATCAGACCCGCAGGAGCTAGAGAGAACTATCTTCTCACTATTCAGGAAGAGTTGCTCCTCAACTATTATAATCTAAGCTAAGATAAATTCACATGCCACAACGAATGAACAGAAGTGCACTCGTCAGTTCCTTCGTCCCCGTTCTTGCTTATTAGAGTATAGAAGAATGAGTCTTGGACAAAGAGAATAGAGCCAATCCAGCAACTACTAGCAAGAGAGAACCCCCGGAAAAGGAGTAGGTAGGTCAAAGGTAGCGACTTGTTTTGATTAATCTGCACTTAGATACTTATAAATTGATCAAAGTAGCCGCCATATAAAAGTAGCCTGAGCCAAGCCATATCCATAAGGAAAGGATAATTCCCGTCGCACCAAGAATTATTCTTTCACTGGTCGTCCCTAACTCAACTCTGAAAGTCAAGTAGGGTGTGAACTATAACTTACTAAGGGAAGGGATTTCTGGATCTAGTCTTCAGCAAAGCTTTTTTTTTTTTTTATCTCTCCGGCCGACAGCAAGAAGTGGTTCGTGCCCGAGAAGGGAGTGCTTTATCTATCAAAGACTCCGAATCTAGCTTATATGTTCGACGCGTACTTTCCTTGAAAAAGCTATGCTCCCGAGAAAGCCCTATTCCTTCTCACTCTTTGTTCAGTACCTCTTCTGAGAAGGTTGAATCTTCTTGGTAGCTGAACTGACCCTTGCAGTCATTTGCCGAGAATAGCCTTCCCTAGCTTGAGTTCTAAAGAATAGAACTCATCCCATTAGTCCTTTCCGTTAGCAGCTTTCCCCACACCCCAAACTGCCTGGGGCTTTGTGCCCTGCTCTGCCTTTGCCTTAAGTGAGACCTAGTATTATAGTTGAGAAGAACTAACGGCTGCTCTAATGTCAGTGGTCTCGCTATCAAGCCTAAGGGTTCAGGGTGCTTGATACGTGTTTTACTTCTGCTTCTAGAACCTACTGCTGAGAAAGAATCAAGCCTAGTTTTTGGCACGCGTACAGGCTTCCATTCCACTCTTCACTTTCCCCAAATCAAGCCCTGTCGAGCATATCGAACTCCTAGGAGAGGGCCTAGTTCAGTATTGTTTGATGCCCGGAGAGGTCAAAGTCAGAGTTGTTTCCGATTCTCATACGAATGAGAGAGGCACGGGAAGGGGAAATGCAGACAAGAAGGAAGGTGGGTCGGCGTCCGCTAGGTTCTCAGTTGGAAAGGGAGAAGTGGAGGATCCGCGTCACTGACGTTCGCTCCTCTCACTTTAATTGAATTCAGTAGGACGGGAGCGACTCGGTAAGGCATCTTCCCCTGTCTTTTTCATTGCAAGGCAAAAACCATGCTATCAAACATATGATGAATGAGTGCTAGTGAATGGACCGGCGGAAGAGGGTTGATCTAGATGCGAGATACACGGAATGGGATTCTGACTTAAAGGATCTGGATGGGGTGTGCGGAAGGGCTTTTCCTAAAGTCTAGATCATCTAACTCAATAAGGAGTAGGAGTATGAAGAAGTGGCTACGCTCCTTGAAGCTGCTTACTCTGTAGAGTGGAGCCTTCTCTGACTTGAACTTGAATTCTTTTGCGGGCCTTTGAGGAATTAGCTTTTTCTAGAGTAGAGTCATCCAATCTTCCGGAGAGTCTTCCATGACAGTCTTCCACTCTTGGTTGCTCGAGCTTAGCCAAAAGGAAGATAAGATAGAATGGGACAAGATAGATAAGATAATCAAGCGTATGCCCTCTAGCTCTTGGACAGGAGAAGAGAGAGATGTTCGAGCAGAGCGTGATAAGGAGAGTACTTGCCGAGGGTCTACCTCGTCCCATGAGCAAGAGTACTGAATGCGATAGGAAAGAAGCAGGAGTGCGATAAACGATTAGACTGACGCAACAGGCGCAAGGGGATCGATCTGACCTTAGTGGATGGTGCGATGGGAGAATTGACTTTTTAATATAATAGAGACTCGGGTCGGGAAAGGGAGTGACTATAAGGATCGTATCTGCTCTCCCTCTCAGTGGGCCCGAACTCAAGGATTGGATGTTCGCAACCTAATAGCATGAGACTTTGAGCGCTTGCTGCTTCGTATGAAGATGGCTACATCAAGGTGTGGGCAAGCTTGATTGGGTAAAGGGAAGAAGACCTTGAGAAGGCATGGTCATTCCTACTACTAGTATGAGAGTCAATTCTGCGCTTTTCCATGCTTGGCATCTTCCCTTGCTTGTCAACAAGTGAAGTAGATGTTGAGAGTTTGGGGTACTTCATAAGTAGCTAATGAGGAAGTGAGACCTTTGACAAGACCGGCTCCTCTGAGGTCTTGAACTAGCTCGGTCTACTTGGGAAAAGAGCTTAGGAATCTATGTTATTTCTTGTGGTTTTGCTCTACCTCGTCCCGCGTCACGGGAAGCTATCTGCCGTTCTGCCGCTATCTGCCGCACGACTACTTTCTCTGCCTTAAACTGCCGCATTCCGCGGGCCCTCATAAAGACAGGGGTGCCGTGAGCTTGCTGGCTCCGCTCCACTACTAACGCATTCCGCTTCGCAGTGAAGTCGCTCTTAATTCCTAATGGTTGGCTCAGCTCCACTCCAAAGACGCTGCAAGCTCAGCATAAATATATTTCTGCCGCACTGCGCTTCGCTCCGTTTGGCCGAATGTTCTCGTTCCGCTTCGCTTCACGTCGTTGCTATCGTTGGCTTGCTCTTTTAAATGCAAGCTTAGCTCCACTCCGACTCCTAATGGTTGGCTCAGCTCCACTCCTAAACGCTGCAAGCTCAGCTCCACCCCGTTCCTCCTCGCTCCTCGCTGCTCAGCTCCACTCCGTTCCGCTTCGCTCCTCGCTCATGTAGCTATCGCTCCATTTGTCGGCCGCTCTGGCTGTTCACTCCACTTCGTTCCGTTTGTCTCTTCTTTTTTCTCTTCTCCTTCCATTCTTCGACTTCGCTTCTCTCCTATGCGCTTCTTTGATCGGGAGCTTGCTTTGCTTGCTTTTCCTATGCTGGATTTGCTTTGCTAAAATCCTTCCCATTCGACTTCGCTTCTTCTCTCCGGGTGGCTAAGCTTGACTCCTATCGGTGAGCCGGTGCCGACCTCTCTTTGCAGAACGGGTCTCAAATTAAGAACCTTTCCGAGTGGTCCGCATCACTCTTATCTGACGTGTCGCTGCGCTCGCTCTTTACCAGACTTCTCCGCCTTACGTTTTATATCGCTTCTCTCCTTCGTCCCTCTAGTCTAGTCATTGAGTTATCTTATCCCTGGGGATTAGGAAATGGCATGTCTATTCCCTAAGACCGCTTCTTTTCCACTGGTTCCGAGGACAGCTTACTACTCATTGGTAGGGTGAGAGGGGCTAGAGTTCATACTATTTAGGACTGACTGTCTATGGCATCTACAGCAACTGCAAGGAGTACAGACTCTGATAGTGTGGAGAACCTATTTATTGACTGTGGGAGTCTGAGTCTTCTTCTACTGAAACATCTTCCGCACACGAAAGTGAATAAAGACTGAACTTTCTTTCTAGCGATAGAGGCAAGAGAACCTTTTTTTTCATTCAAGTCTCCAAGACCTATATTAACCGGAACTCTCATCCTCGAAGAACCTGAATCAGCTGAACGAAGGGGAAGGCATGCGATTCCTACTTAAGGGAAGAAGACAGACAGTGGGAAACCTGCCTCTAGTTCGTGCTTATCTGTGAGCGTCTTGACTCTTCATCTGAATTGAATCTCTTCTTCGCGTAGCACCGCTCCGTGGGCTAGCTATAGCTTGAAACCTCTGACTTAGACTCAGGGAGGCACTCATTTAATGACTGGTGCCCCCTATGAATAATCTTCGGACTAGTAGTGAAAGGGCTTACGCAAGGGAAGCAAAAAAACAAGACCCCACGCCAGTCTCCCACGCATATTCACACAGCATTCCCTTCGCCAGGCAACAACTTCTAAATCATTCCCATCGCTAGCAGAGACATACGGTCTCATTGAACTTTTAACCTTCTAGCCCGACAATTGCCTACGCCTATGGTAGAAAGAATAGAAAGCATGGAATTGAACCAGCACTTCCCAGTAAGAAAGAGCCCCGTCCAGAGCCTAACAATACAATAGTACACAGTCCAAATGAGCCTGACGCATATTCAACAAAGAATCTTCCTGTCGTCCTCCTTAGATTGAAAGAACCTAGCGCTCTGGCTCACAGCTCTGAGCCGCAGACTTCCCTCCCTTATCAGACGTCGTCAGCTCTCTGGTGGGCTCTTCCTTCTGATAGATAGCATAGCCTGCCTGCCCCCTTATCGAAGTTAATTGTAGATAGCTGCCCCTTCGCCAACTTAAAAGTTCAATTCTTTGAACTTTTGGCTCAGCTCTTCGCCAATCGACTATCGTCTCACCTATCCAGTGGGTACCCTTCCTAAGTCGTTCCTCTCCCTCTAGTACCCCAGAAGTGGTTCCTCTATCTCGAGGCCCCCCTAAGTCGTTCCTCTATGTCGAGTACCCCTAGGTCGTTCCTCTATCTGGAGTACCTAAGTTGCTCGTCTGTAACTCGCCCACCTGCGTTTCGCTAAGGATCAACTCAAAAGGCCAAGACCCCGGGTGCTTTCCTTTACCCCGAACCCCTACTCATAAGCCGAAGCCCGCCTCATAAGCCGAAGACCCTGCAACTGCAGCAGCAGCCCTAGGAACAGGAACTGCAGTAGCAGCAGCCCCCGAAAGCAACAATATCAACTGCAACTTTTGCACCAGTGGACTTATCAACAGCAGCAGACTTACTGGACTCGAAAGCAGCAACCGACTTACTAGCAGCGGCATCAACTATAAAAGCACCACCAAGACAAGGGACTTATTCACTACGTACTACTCAAGAGCAAAGGACTTATATTTATTTACTAGCCCCAATGCAGCCCCAGAGGATTCTACTTTAGGAACAACTGCCCGAGCCCTACCTGATGATTCTACTTTAGGAGGAACTTTAGCCGTACCTAATTGATCTACTTTAGGAACGACTCCAACAGCAGCCCCAACTGCACCAGTAGCATCACTAGCTACAGAGTCACTTTTTTTTTCAAGAGCAGGAGTGAAACACCTTTTTCAGCAACAGATTCTTATACTTTAGGAACTACTTTTTCAGCAACGGAAGATTCTACTTTATGACCAACTGCCCCAGCCCGAACAGGCGAAGCCCTATCAACCCTAGTAACTGCACCAGCCTAGTATCGACCGATCTTATTGGGAGATATTGCAGACGAACATGGAAGGAAAGGAGTCAATGGTACACCGAGTGGTGGAGTTCATGGCTGGCCGAGGAGTTCATGGCTGGCCGAGGGGTTAAATAGCGAGCTATGTAATTTCATACGGGCCCGATTCTCCTTTGTCAACAACTTTTCAAGCCCTACCTGATTCTGAAGTGCGAGGTTCAAAAGCCGCGAATGAGTCTACTGAAGCATCACCGGAGTCTTCTACTTTAGGAACTGTTGAAGCAGCTCCATAGGATTCTACTTTATGACCAACTGCCCCATCCCCAACGGAGGATGATACTTGAGGAAGAACTTTTGCATCAGCATAGGATTCTACTTGAGGCACTACTTTAGCATCAGGAAGAACTTTAGCATCAACGAATTTATCTACTTTAGCAGCCCCAGATTCTTCTGCGGCCCCAGATTCTTCTCCTTTATCTGCAGCAGCTTTACTATACTAAAAAGCATCAGCCCCAAGAGCAGCAACAGTCTCACTAAAACAGCTTCACTAGCAGCAGTAGCCAGATAAGTACCTAAGGAAGCAACTAGAAATGCATCAAATGAGAAGTATACAATGATGATGTAAGTCTTTCCTTGAGTCAAACTCAATTCACGGGTCTGAAGACCATTATCTTTCCCTCTCTACTGAAATCAACTCAATGAAAGCAATAAAACAAGTCTTGAACAAAGGTCACCACTCGACTATCAACTCTTTTCAATTGAAGCAATACTAACCCATCTGGGTATACCAAAGACAGGAATACCTAAATACTCCGTTCAATGGTCTTGAAAAGAGTGTTCTACCTATCAACCGTACCCGTGTAATCTGTCTGTTGAAATTCCATACCCTCCTTACCCTACTCAATGAATGTGGATCTGGTCGTCAAGCAAGCCAATGGTGTGAACCATTCCCAAGTCAATCGTCAAAAGGGTATACTACTGACAGGAAGACCCTAATTCGGTGAGTCCACAAAGTCATTCCGCAGCCTTCCCTTCGAGTAATGCTTCCTTTGGAGCTTTTTCTAGCTGCTGTTCGATGCCTAATGCTTCCATTGCCGCTTTTCTAGCTGCTGTTCGATGCCTCTATAAAAGAATGTTTTTACTCTAGGCCCCGCCAACAACAAGGGATTCGATTGATGCTTTTGCCAGGCGAATTAACTCTTTCGATGCCGTAGCAAGGGCTGAGGCTGAGTCCTTCTCTTCTATGTCAAATGGGTCTCCAATCCTTCTCTCTCTTCTATGTCAAATGGGTCTCCAATCCTTCTCTCTCTTCTATGTCAAATGGGTCTGTCTCCAAACTGGTGTTCGATGACCTATCTCATGCTTCCCCTAGCGCATATGAAAGGGTTCTTTCGGCTGCTGTTGCCAATCAAATCTTTGTTACTCCGTTATAACCTGGGGTCACCCCTTCGTTCTTTACTTGGTCTGTCCTACGCCCTTACCCTACCGCTCTGCTGTGGATCTTCTCTGCCCTTACCCTACCGCTCTGCTTTGGATCTTCTCTTTCTTCAGTGCCACCCCTTCTTCAACTTCTACTTGTACTTGTAAGTTCTACTTCTAATAGTAGAAAGTCTTTAAAAGTAAAGGATGTACCAGCCTTCTGCATCCGAAGCAGTAGCTCTTGTCGAGGCTTCAGTGTACTCATCACTAGCTACAGTAACTGCAGGAGCAACTTTAGCAACTAAAGGAGCACCAATAGCAACTTCAACAACAGCTGCACTAGGAACTCCTAAAGTCGAAGACCCAGGAACAGTGGACTCACCACCAACTGCATCCCTAGGAACTTCAAAGGCATTACCAGAGTCTGAAGTTACTTTGGCATCAACACTAGGAACACCCGAAGTGGGAGGGGCAGGAACACTAGACTCGAAAGCT
>JBBMJZ010000083.1:1309576-1325728 GCA_037833815.1 Zingiber zerumbet | reverse complement strand
CTTTCCTTTAAAGAAGAACTATTGCATCTGTACGTCAGTGGACAGCTCGGGTTCCTTGCTCTGCTTCCCTTTGTTGGCTTAACTCCTCTGTTCTTCTAGTATTTCAGGTATTCGTCTTTTGTTGTGTTAAGTTAATGTATCAGCTCTAAACAGCTTGTCGTTACTTTATGTATAATTTCGTTTTGCCTTTGTCGTTACTTGTTGTATGTATAATTCTCTTTTGTCGTTACTTTAAGTAGTGATCATTCTCTTTTGCCATTGTTGTATTGACTCCTCAGGTCTTGTATTGACTCCTTCTGGTCTGTAGTTGATCTCTTTCTTCTGTCGCTTGCTATATCGCATTCTTCTTTAAGGCCGCTGTGCTGTTCTTTAGTTTCTCTTTAACCGTGCTGTTCTGTAGCTTCTTTAAGGCCGCTGTTCTGTTCTTTAGTTTTGTTTCATCTCTTTCTTCTGTCGCTTGCTATATCCGCTCTCTTCTTTAAGGCCGCGCTTGGTATATCGCACTCTTTCTTTAACCCCTAAGTGCTGGTGTCTTTAGTTTTGTTTCATCTTTCTTCCTTCTGTCGCTGGCTATATCGCACTCTTTCTTTAACGCCTAAGTGCTCTAGCTAAAGTTGTTTGAGCGAGTGGTTGGCTAGTCGCCAGCCACGAAGCTAGTATTAATGGTTTTTCCTTTCTCGCTAAGATTACATCTAAGCATTCTCGCTAAGATTATATCCAAGCATAGGTCATCAAAGCCCCCCGCTCATAGCTTCTTTGAATAGGTCATCAAAGCCTCCCGCTCATACTTTAACGAAAGCCTCCCGCTCATACTTGAAGCTGTTTTAACGAAAGCCTCCCGCTCCTAGCTTACTATAAGCTGTTTTAACGTCAGTTGTTGTGTCAACTCTTTTAACGTCTGTTGTTGTGTCAACTGGGCTCACTTCTGTTGTTGTGTCAACTCTTTTGGTGTACTAAGGCCTTTAGTTTCCCGGTTCCTCTTTGTTGTCTTCAAAGGTACGGATGTTCTTATCCTGTTTAGTTTTAATCTTCCCTCATGATTGAGTTTTCTTCGGTTTCTCTACGCGCGCCTGTGCTTTTCTCTATTTGATGGCGTCTACCCTTTCAAGTGCTTTTCTCTATTTGATGGCGTATGTGTTTGTTTCTGTATTTTCCGTCTGTCATTTCGCTCTCTTTCCGTACTCTCTTTGATGGGATATGTGTTTCTTTCTTGTAGGGTGTTATTTTGTTGTATTGGTTGGGATATGTGTTTCTTTCTTTCCGTTTGTTTGAACGAGGGTTGCCAGGCTGTTACCCGAGTGGTGTAGAGAATTTTGTTTGAGCGAGTGGTTGTCTAGTCGCCAGCCACGATGCGAGGATGGAACATACTTAGTGTAATGCCAAAGAAAGGAATACCCCAATACAATAGAACCATCAAGCCCTGTGAAATATAAATAGAATCACTCATCTCGACTGAACAACCAGTAATCTTTAATCCTGGAATCATAAACTACCCCGTACGGGTATACTATAAATATGTATACCAAAATACTCTAATCCTGGAATACATCCATACAAGACTCACCTCAATTGAAGGGTTACTAAATCTCTATACTCAACCGCTAAGAATCGGAATTCTGTCTTCTTTCTTTAAGAATCGGAATTCTGTCTTCTTTCTTTCTATACTATATTAAATTCAAGCAAAAGAGGTTACGAAATGACTGCACTACTCTCTGGTGTCCTACCCGTGCTCTATTATTCCCGTTCTGTAACTGCCCTACTATGTCTGTGCCTTCTTTCTAATCCATGTTGCGCTACCTCTGTGCTTTCTGTTGCGCTACCTCTGTGTATGTAATCCTTACTCTTTCTGTTGCGCTACCTCTGTGTCGGTCTTTTTCCTCTCCTCCTACTTTCATTCCTGAATGTGTGTTTTCCTCTCCTCCTACTTTCTTCTCTGTGCTTCTCTGTGATATTCCCCTTCCTTTCTATGAATGGTGACTTTGCCTCCCTATGGTGACTTCAATTACGCTGAGTGGAGGTGCATTTTCTTTCCCGAAGCTCATACATTAACCGAAGTGTTCAAGTAGCTAAGATATACGTTCCCTGCTTGAATATGTGCTTTATGTGCTTTCCGAACCTTAATAAGAGTTAATTGAATGTGATCTCCTGAAGACAAAGATTCAAGGGGTTTTCATTAGGCTCACTATACACTTTGGATAACGTCTTCAATAGAGCTAAAAGAATAGAATGCAAGGGTGTCATTTTGATTATATGCATTTCCCCGCTTCTTAGCCCCTCCCATATTTTCTAGGGCTTCGCTGAATTCCTTCCATGTAATTCCGCTCACTTCTTCCCGGGTTTCCGTTTCGTTGACCGATCCCGCCCAGTCACTATCATAAGTAAGGAGTGGTAGGCAGTGAGGAGTGGTAGGCCTCAGACCTCGATCTCGGTCTGCTCGAATACCTCTCGGATCTCTGTATACTTTGCCCCACCTTTACTTAGCTTGCTTTGACCCACCTTTACTTAGCTTGCGCTGGTTCATAGGGCTTCATTTAGGTTCGCTCTATTTATTTCATTCCTTTACTTAGCTCTTGCTTGTTCGACGCAACTTAGCCCCTCTTATTTATTGATTGTCGGGTCTTTCCTCCAACCTGGCTCTACTTATCAGCTATCGGACCCTGTACTTGTACTAGGAATAATGGATATCGGAATCCAGCTATCAAGCAAGGTAGCCAGCCCTCGCTCAACATTCAATCAGAAGCTAAGCTGCGTCGCTATCCGAGGTGAGGGGACAACGACAACAACGCTATCCGAGGAACAAGCGATAGCGTCGTAAAGCGACCGATAGGTTCGAGCAACGCGACGAAATTCTTACTAGCTCGCAACGACATAAAGTGACCAATGTGTTGAGTTTATGCTCTTTTAGTAATTAGCTCATAAAGAAGCGACATAAAATGACCAATGTGTTGAGGTTCGGTTTTGCCTAATCCAACGGGAGAAGCTTTAAGCAAACGGTCAAGCCAGATAATTGAAGCGAGACTTGTTCCTTAGTGAGTGAAGGAGAGTGAACGGGACAGTGCTGGTGCCCGATAGAGAAGTGCTTAACCTTAAGGAAATCAGGAAGACGACTCTGGAAATGGAACCCGTGGGAGTCGTCCCGCCGATCCATATCTATACCTGAGGTCCAGGCAATCTATACCTGAGTGCGATTCAGCAGTTCTTGACTTTACATAGACTGTGCTCTTCCTAAGCTGTGGCGCAGATTTGCCAGAAGGTGAGGGAGGTCTTCTTTCACAAAGAATTGATTCCCTTCCCAGTTGCTTCACATACTGAAGGCATGCGCATATGTTATGAGTTTCTTTCCCAGCCCTTACGTACGCTAATAGGAAGAGTAGGTATTCGCTACTTCCCTCCTTCCTACTACCCAACTTCGAAACCACTCAACTCGGGCAAAGCTTTGATCGCTATTATCAAGACAAGGGCTTACTGAGCTGGATTCGTTCGAAGCTCACTTTTAAGGATCAAGAATGGCACTCGGTGAGATACTGTTCAGGGCATGCATGGCTATCTTGATTACGGGTCCGCTGGCAATAAATATGTAGGACACTTATCGTTCGATTCCACCAACTGGTCAGTCAAGAATGATTCTGCATCCCCGGTGCTGATAAAACTCACTCCGCTACCCTCTGATCAAGCTAATAAATAGGAACTAGAACCGAAAAGCGGCAGGCACTCTACCACACCACCTCCCTCCAGCGAGGGAACTCAGCTCTCACGGATGTTAACAAGTTATTGCCATACGAAGACTACCTTCCTAGCTGATGCTGTCTGCTATGTGGACTCTCTCCCTTCTAATCCCTCTGCTTATCTTACTTTTTATAAGAGCTTATCTTCTTCTTTGTAGAAAGAGAATGAAAGTATCGGACAAAGCAAAGATCAAACGAGATGCTGTTCACATGCAATGCAGATAGGGAGCAAGCTCACTCCACATGCTTTCAAGGACAGGACAGAGGGAAGTGGAAATGGAAAGAAAGTGCCCCAATCCAACATATACGAGACCGTCACCCTTCAAGTCAAGAGATCCTCTGAACGGTAGCGAATAGCTAGACGCATGAGTGGCCTCAATCATAGCTTCGCACACGCTGCTCTTCAATCCTTACTCTACAGACAGGCGGTTCTTTCTCTCAATTAGGAAGAGGAGAAGAAGAAGAATGAGAAGATTCACAGGCCTCGGCACATTCCTGGCTGGCAAGTATGTAATGTAATTCGTCCCCCCTCATCCCTTTTGGATCCGTACCTCTATTGCTCTTTTGAATGCGTTGATTCTCCCAGCCGTGCCATATTTCTCTTAGGTCGCATGTAGAAGAGTAGTTCCAAGAGTTCAGTGCTACTTGTGCTCTATGGAAATGGAGAGAATGGTGCTCCTCGGGATTCTTTTTCCTACTGCTGCGTGTGCTAATCCACAGTCTAGTCAGCTGTCTTGGATTCCCAGAACAGTCGCTATAGGCTCTCTACGTGGGGAGAACCGCTTGATTTGGGCCCTGATCCTCATAATCAAAGTGAAAGTCCATCATAGAATCATTCCCGAATTGGCTTCTATCTCATGAAGAAAGAGGAGGTGCTAGGCTTGGACCGATGGAAGAGGAAGGTCCGAGCAGAGCTAGAGCTCGGTTATCCGACTAAGCGCAAGTCAATCAATCCTGGGTTTTGTGTTGGTATGCCACTCTTTCCCAAGTACGATGAGCTCTGCAATTGGAAAGAGGGGGACCGCTTCTTCCTACTATATATAGGCACGATAGGCACGGAAAAACTCAAGGTAAAGGGCACTTGGAGTGAGCTGCGAACGTAAAGTAGATGCCCCTTCGGCCCTTGGTGGAGAACATGGTGGACGGTCAATCGATAATGAGTGCACTTTCCCGGTAATAGAGCAGCTCTTATATGCAGCTGGGCTGCTCAATGTATTTTCGCTCCGCACCTTCGATCTTTGAGGTGGACAAGAATGAGAACACTAAGACGATTCAAGCGAAAGTACTCTTGTCTCATGTCAAATTCATACCGCTAAGCTGACACCAGTGCCTTCGGTTGAAACTCGGAATGGGATTGCCACCGATGAAAGGAAGATGAGCAGTCATATTCTTTTCCAATTGATAAAGTAGCACCGTCTTGATAGATCTTCTCTCTTTTCTCTTATATCCCGGACATCAGAACTGAGCTACCATAGAATGGGAATACTCCACTGATAGGCTAAGCCCATTGAGATATAGAGAGTTCTTTCCCGTTTGAAGAGGCAAGGGAAAGTGGGAATCGGCATAGGGCGCTGGTCATCCTTTAAAAGGGATGCGGTCCTACGATAAGTTCAGTGCTTTGGGACGGGCTGCAGAAGATTGGATAAGAGCTTCTTTACAATTGTCTCCTCTTGGGGCTCAGTCAGGAAGCGGTTAGCGGGTCAGTTCCGTAGTGAACCTCTACCCCTACTATTTGGGCAGGTGAGTTCGGTAGTCTCTGTCTGTGAAATTCTTTCAGTATAAGTTCTCTGTCCCTATTCAAATGCGCTTGACTGAGAAAAAGGAATGACTAGAATTCTGCCAATGGAAAGAATAGGAGTGGAGATAGTCAGTAAGAAAGAGGTGAGAAAGGAGAATCGACCTCCTTGCATGTAGCAAAAGAGGTCAGACAGTTGATCAGTCTTGGTTGGGTCTTCCCTAACCTTCGACCTGCTACGACGTCTCGCAGTCCTCTCGAGTATGGAAAGTCTCCCTTCTACAACCGATAAGTTGAAGTTCCCATTTATTTGAAAATGTAAAATCATCGAAAGCGCCCAAGCCATTCATTCCTATTCTAGCAAAGAAAGAAGACTCGTGCATTTCTTTCCCTTCGCTCGTGACCAGACAGATCGGTAAGCATTCTAGTAGGGCGGATAAGTAAGTTGGCTTTGTCTACCCTACTTTCCAAGCTGGCCAGGAGAGGTGGAAGAATCAAACTCGTGTGGGCGGGCTAATCCTATTTCTTACCCTTGCTTCATGCTCTGGGCAATGATCTTCCATCCTCCGAACGCGACTTCTTGAAAAAGAGAGATCAAAGGAAAGGAATAAGAGAAAAGATATCGACGAGTAGACCGCCCAGACCCACTCCCTTTGCTTCGGGATCCACTCAATCAATAATCTTTCACCAGAGCTCCGTCCTTTCCGCCATGCCATGCGATCAGGTCCCGCCAAAGCCTCTGCCCGACCAAAGAGTAAGTAACTAGGAGAGTAGAAAGGGATCGACTACGTGTACTGTGCCTATTCGCTCATCCTAAGGCAATCCTTCCTACATTGATCTGAGATTCCAGGAATAGGAAAGGAAGAGAGGTCCTCTGAGTAAGAAAGCCCTCAGACCACTACGGACGAAAGGCGATCTGATCATAAGAATCATTCCCGTCCACGCACTGCATAGGTATACTCTGCCCTGTGAGTCATGAGACCTAGAAGTAAAGACGACAGACACCAGCCAGATCTTGATCCTTCCGGGCCTATCCGATTGATTGACAAGAAATGCTATCCTTGAAAGGAGTATGAGGGGGTCCCAGGCCGAGGCCCATCCCGCACTTGGCCCTTCTAGGCATCTACTTTTTATCCATTCCAGTCACTATCTAGAGTAGAGGAAAGGAGTCACCACCGTCTATCAGTAAGAAAGGGATCGTAGTGGGGCTGTAGAACTCGGATAAAGACCCCCGTCCGGCCCCGCTCCGCACCTGCTGGTTTCAGTGAGTGATGATCGAGCATTCTTTCCATTTGCATTACTCTCTAGCTTTACACTATGAAGTAAGTAAGACAGAGCATTTGCGGCTATAGGACCTCGTGCAAGGCACCAAGCAAATGCAAATCCAATCCAAAAGAGATTGACTCAACCAACGAAGATCCCATACATAAGCTCGTTGGTACCGAGAAAACCCACTCCTATCCCCTCCAGGTTTCTATTGGGTTAAGCTAGTGTCCTCTGAGTGTAGAGTTGACCTCCCCTTGCACCACTAAGAGTATAGGGTGTCATTTGGCTCTTGGGCATTTGCGTACTATTAGAGCTCAAAAAAAGACCACGTTGGATCCCTTATGATAACTTATGGTGCTACGCCTGCCGAGTACTCACTCTACTAAGTCTGGACTTTGCTTCCCTTTCGTACGGGTCATAGTCCAATTCTCTGAGTTCGCTCTCCTATGACGCTTGAACTTCTGATGACAAGCCAGGCAAAGGGCTCTGAGTTAGATATCAAAGAGAAGGGTGTGGTCCATATCTCTCTGTACCTGTCTACCTCCCGGTGGTGATGTTAGGTTTTATTCCAACTGACCCACCGAGTTAAATAAAGAAAGTATACCGAGGGAATTGAGGAAGAAGGAAAGGGTCCAGCTTTAGACCTCCTCCTTTACCGAATTGAAGCTGACGATAAGTTCTAGAAGACAGACAGATAGCTGGCGAGCTATTCAACTAAAGTGGACGGGCAAGGAAGGGGGAAAGACCAAGGAGATGCAGGCTCGGCTAAGAGATTCAGTTGACCGCTTAGCAGGGAGGCTTCGCAGGAGGTCATGTACTCCAGTTAATGACATAGTTCAGATAATAAGTTCTCCTTTGGAATCTGCACACTCATCAAATCAACTCGGGAATTGATAATGACCCTTTTCCCTTATCTCTAGTAGTGCTTTATTTAAAATATGAATAAAGAAGGAACCTTCCAAATGAGTGAGCCCATTCAGAAGAGGCAAGGTACAAACTTAGAGTAATGCCTTACGTAGTCAAGAGAGCTTAGCGTGGACAGACCGAATAGCACAGCACTCCGTGTGTGCGGTGGCAGAGTTTGTGCTTCAGCTTGGGCTTTGGTCTGAGGGCTACTACCCAGAGTGCTACCCCGGACCGCTTCGTTCTTCTTCCCACAGTTGAAGCAAATCAGAGTGGTTCTAAGAGAGAGAGTATGTGCAATTACTAGCTGTGCAATGCTTTTTCTCTCTGTCGAGCAGTACATCTATCCATTTGAAATAGCATGCTTATCCGAGTAGACTAAGAGCACAATCCCTCGGGAGCTTCCTAATTCTGCTTCGAACGTCCCTCAGAAAGTAGCTCGTGCAATTCTAATCATTCATTCAGTACGCAATCTAAGTTCGATCCAAAGAGGTCAAGGTCAAATAGAGATTGTTCCACCTCTCCTCACTTCACACACACGATAGCTCTTACTTCCAACTCAAGAAGAGGACTCGGAAGATGGGATTAGATGCAAAAAAACCAGTAGAATCATCAGCCTCTTTGCAGGGAGGTACTCAGACCCCACAGTTGCCTTTGATAAGGTCAGCACTCATTTATCATTCAGCAATAGTTGGAGCGGGAATTGATTCTTCTAACTAAATGGACTCTGCTCAAGAAGTCAATCATTCCTGCCAGGTCTGGAAAAGATTACAAACCTGCTAGGAGGGGGAATTGGTACGTAACCGCGGGCTTCTCATTGGGCTTCTTTGCCTCTGAGTCTGAATAGCCAGGAAGATACTTGGAATTCGTCCTCTACTCGATTTAGAGAATTCCTTTTATTAAGTAAGATTATGTTAGGTGAACTCGAAAACTTATACCTAGTTCAATCTACTCGAAACCAGTGGCATAGACATCAGCTATTTTAGGAACGTGTCTGATCAGTGCCCCTCCTGTGTCTAGGTAAATAGTATCTTATGGGGAAACTTCCAATGTTCCCAATTCACAACTAGGGTGAGGCAATGAGAATAGGAGTGTGAGCTCGGCAGCGCCCTTGTTGAACTTACCATGAACATAGCCTTAAGCCCACCTAAGCGAACCTAGCTTTGTTTTCCCTGATTGAAGTAGGCCAACTTAGCTCAAGGGGTTGACCTCCCTGCAACTAAGATTGTATGCCTGGAGAAGTAGCCTCCTAGAAAGACCGGGGCCCTCTCTTTGGTTCAATGAAGTGTATTGTTTGGCATCTTGCGAGACGGAAGCTGTTGTCTGCCTGGACCGAAGATGGATTTCCTGGCATGAGAGTACCTAGTTTAGCCCGCAGCCAGCAGTGAACTACTTGAATAGTGCGGATAACAATACCTACGTTACCCTAAGGCCAATATCTATGATCATCGCAGCCAATTCAGTTTAAGACTGTGCCTGCCGGATCGTACCTATCTTATCTATCCCGGAGCCACGGCAGAATCATACTTCTATACTTCACACACGGAATAGAACTCCCAGCACCCAGATGCCTACACCTCTCCTCTTCTCTCTTGCACTTATTCGTCGGCTATGAGTGAAATCCCAGGTTGACTCTTTTCAGTTCGTCCGTCACTATACGCTCACACCTCGTACGCTGGACTGCTTCACTAGTTGCCGACCACGGAGTGGGGATCATTCTCAATCAAAACCCCGCCTTATTAGCATATCTGCCCCGAGTGCGAAGACGGACTTCCCATAGCTCGATCGGTCTGCCGGCATTGTCTTGTGCTTCCTAATAGTACATAAGCACTGAGTGACTCTCTACGCTTTGATCGTTAGTGGTCGAGTCCCTCTAGGTTCAAGTTGGAAAGAGAACACCCTTTAGTGCACGAGAAAGATTTCAAATGAAGCGGGGACAGTTCGATTCTTGAATCCATCTGAATTCCCCTTCGTTGCAATCCGAAGCGGCATACTCATCCGAATCTGGGAGCGAGGTGCGGAGAGAGTTAACAGACTGAAACTGGCTGCTGAGGTCGGTGCCTGAGATCCGTGATAGGAAGGTTTGGTCGGTTAAGAGAGAAAAGAGTAGAAGAAAGAACACTAGACAGGTAGAGCACCCATGTAGCACTACTGTGCCAGACTAGCAAGATTGAACCGCATGAGTTGGCTCAACATTTATGCAGCGAGGCTCATCCCCCACCCCAATAGGGGAAGCTAGTTAGAGTTCCGGTACCGTCACGGATCTCAGGTTCCTTAGTGGATTGCAAAGAAGTAGCTACTGCAGGCGTAGAGTTTTCGTTGGCACCGGCAGAGTCAAGCGGAGTGCGATCTCAGCAAAGCAAGGGCATGCATAGGGAGTAGGCGGATCAGAAGACCAATTCAAGGTGCTAAGAGGCAAGTCTCATAAGCGAAAGATCAACCGGCATAGAGACTCAGAGCTGATCTACCATGCATCACTGATCGACTAATCGACGGTTCGAATTGGTTTTAGTAGGTTGGTCCAGTGGTCTAGCACCCTTTCTTCCCGAAGAGGCAATAGGAGGGGAGGGGCTAGAAGGCAGAGATTCAGATCAGCAGCCGACAAGAGTTCTTCTCATGCCAGGCCAGCTTTCCTTTACTTGAATGAAGGCCGAGCTCTTTTCCTTTATAGTAAACGCATCTTCGGAAGAGCAAGAGAGCCTACCCTCTCATTAAGTAAGCACTCACTCGCTTCAACTCATTTTATTATCATTTGTACAAATATCGCAGCTTCCGTCAGAGAAGTGGTAGTATTCGGAGCTCGGAGGACCCTTTGTCAACCAATGCTCGAGAGTATGGGACAGTTCAGCGGACCCTTTGTCAACCAATTCAGTTCAGTAAGCCAAGCCGACGAAGAATCAAGATCAGAAAGTGGAGAGGACAAGTTGGGCGAGAGGCAGGGAGCTTCCTTCACCCCTATATTCGGTAGGGAGCCAGAACTCAATTGAATATAACGTCGTACTCGGCACTCACGCTAGACCAAAACTCCAGGCAGGCATGAAATAATAGGCATGGCAGAGTAGTAGCGACTGAGAAGGACAGGGGATATGAGATCATCAGTCCGGGACAGGCTCTGCTAGCCCAGCCCACTCATAATCAATCGAAGAAAGAAGAGACTATAGAGGAGATAAAGCAACTGCGAAGCGAAGGGAAGCAGAGTCTAATACGGTGCAAAGAATCGACGTAAGGTGACGGAGACTAAGAAAGAAAGATCTAGCTCGCCTTTCTTATATGCTCTTACTGAAGGTACCAAGCATAGTGGAAACTGGAACTAACGAATTCCCTACCACTGCTACAGGCCCCCTTTGAAACCCCTATCTATAGCATAGGAAAAAAGCATCGCCCCTCACTTGCTGGACAAGAAATGGGCACAGGGAAGATAGTTTCTATACCGAGTCTTCTTTCTGGCAAGACTGTCTACGGACTGAAAGCAAGACACCGGCGTCAGAGTTTGGATAGCTACTACTGGATGTCACAGTAACGCGCTATCCAACTAGCGTAACTGGTAAAAAGTTGAGCTAACGCTTTTTTAATTTTATTTTTCAAATTGCACCATTTCTTCTTTATAGGCAATCAAGACCCCGGAGCTCCCTTTCTAAGCTCGAAGAAAGGGCACCTATTTCTTTCTAGATAAATCCATGCACCGCACCTATTTCTTTCTAGATAAATCCATGCACCTTGCAATCAATCAATGCACCGCACCTATTTCTTTCTTCATATGCCCTCTTCCGTGCGAGTTTGCTTTGATACTTTCCGTCGAGCCAGAACACTCGTCATTTCTCTTCCTGGCAGCAACAACTAATTCACTGAAGGACAATCTTTATTCACTCCGAATCTCCGTACGGGATAAAAAAGAAATTGAAGTGCAAATTTAAGAAAAATTGAACATCCCCATCAGCAGTTTTCTTTCCTTTTAATACTTGACTCAATTATTCAATTCAAATCTTTAGTTAAGGGCCGAACCCATCAGCAGTATTTAAAGAATATACTGTTTTAATTATTCTTCCCTAAACCTAAAAACCCATCAGCATTTGGGCGAGCTCTGATCAAGCACAAATTGCATAGTAGACGAACTGGTCAATCGATGATGAGTGAACCTTCCCCTCTAGGGAATGCACCACACGAGCTTCTTTCAACTATTCTTTGCTGGCACACGCTAATGGGATGCTCAATGGTACCATTTTCTTCCTTCCTGCCTGCGATGTTGGAGGTGGCCTGGACAAGACATCTTGACTTTGCAACAAACAATTAAGATAAGACGAATCAAGCAAAACATCGTACTCTCCGGAGGGACCGTGTCATGTCAAATTCATAGCTAAGCTGACCAAAGCAAGAGCTTGGTGCCTTCGGTTGAAACTCGGAATAGGGTAGTCAGTTCATACTTTGGGCGCCACCGATTCAAGGAAGATTCCCAGTCATGTAATGAAAAAGAAATTGAGAAAGAAAAAGCCCATGCTTTAGTGTAGCACCGGTTTCGGCAACTCTTGATAGATGTTATTTCCAATATCCTGGACTCCTGAAAGGAATGAACAACTGAGCGACTATATCATGGGAATATTCCACTGCTGAAGGGCGGTTCTCACCCTAAAGAAAGAAGAGAGGGTTCTAACCCTGGTTTAGCCTACCCGCCCCTATTACCCGGATATTAGCAGGAGAGCAGAATGTAATCTGTGGGACAACACTACTTGAGTTTCATAGTCGCATGTGTTACGCTGTGGGACAACCCAAACAGTACTTTTATATTTAAATACTTATCGGGAATTAGTTATTTTAGACTTTGAAAGTTGAAAGTCAAAGAGTAAATGGTACACCATTGTAGACCTGTTGCTGCTTTTCTTTCGTAGTTTTCCCCAAAGGCAATGTTAGACGTCACTATATTATATGTTATTGGCCATGAACTCCAAGATCTTTCGTAGTTTTGAATGCCATTCACTCCTGGTGCTAGCTTAATCCGTTAATGGCTTTGGGCCATGAACTCTTGTTGCTGAGAGAGGGGCGAGTCATAAGTGAGAAAAGATTATTAGTGGGCAGATCTTGAGTAGTTTTGAATAGTGAATGGCAACATGAACGACTACGGTATGCAATGCCATGAAAGTATTCGACAACGCGGTTGGGACGAGCAATATTGGTTTCTACTAGCGACGTGGCCTAGAGAATTGGACGTCTGAGCCTAGCCTATTATTATGAAAGAGAGGGACCTCTTTTACTGATCCTCATCCCACGGTAGGAAACTCCTTTTAACCCGGGCACGCCATAGGTCTCATAAAAAGTATGAACGGATATCCACGTAAATCAAAGTGCATGGCATCGAGGTCCTTCCTGTCGGTAAGATGATGATACTGATGAGCCTAACTAGACTAGTTTAGCAGAGAGGGTTGGAGGAGAGGATTCCGTCAACAGAAGGAGGAGCATGGGCAGATCTGAAATGCGAGTGCGTTGTCTTACTTCTGTAAGCACGAGGAAGGCTCTCTACCTTAGCACTCTCCCTCTAGCATTAAGAGCCCTCTTTATTGTAGTCCTCAACTCTATCTAGTAAGAGAGGCTTGCGCCCAGCACTAGTCTTAGACTCTCTATTTTCAACTCTGAGTGGTGCCCGCTAGCTCCTAGTAGTAGATCTGGGCCTCATAAAGAAGGCAAGACCGGATCCTCTCCTACGCCGATACCTAGTTTACTTCAATCGTATGCTACTTTAAGGGTACAGGGAGGCGAATGAGTCATCTGCCTTTCCTACATTCACTTTCAACCCACACCGTCTGCTTCTACTAATGAATAAATCCCCGCATCAGAACTCAAGAAAAAAGGTACTCCCCCAACTCTTCTTTCGAACCTTTAACTGTCAGCTGAGCTCTTTTATAAGAAATCGTCTAACCAGCGAATAGGCTAAAATAGCTTTAAACAAGCTAGAAGAGAGGAGGTAGGGCTCGCACCGAATGCTGAGAAAGAGCTTCGACACTCGATCAGATTCAGGGCTTTCACGTACTCTCAGGCAATGAAAGTAAATTGAGTTACTTCGGGACCTAGAAGAACTAGATTCAGAACTAGTAGCCGTGCACCTGCTCTTTATAGTGAGATCCCTCTAGCACAGATCCAACCAAAAGGATTCGCACCTTTTAATCTAACTTCAGGAGAAGGGCAAGTCTCTTTCTCGCCCCACTACCGCGCACAAACTAAACTAAGATGGATCGGTGCCTATGCCTAGGCCCTAACCTGGCTGCTAAAGCAGAATCATGATTGACGAAAGAGGTCGGTACGCCTATCGCCCACGAAACCCGATTCATATGCATCTGAAAGGAGCGAACGACAGTGACGCAGAAGTGAAGACAAGCGACGGGAGCGCATAGACTCGGAGGGTCCGGTGAAGACAAGCGACGGGAGCGCATAGACATATGATTGGAAAGCCGACGTTCCTAAGCTCCGGGTTCCATGAATGTCTAGACTAGAGCAAGGAGCCAGCGATAGCGACCAAGTACCAGTACCTTGGTTGAGGCTGTCTATCTTCCTGAATTGGAAGAGTGCCAGACAGCCGTAAGGGTTGTTCATGGAAGCTGATTCAATAGTGGAGAAGGAGAAGAAAGGCATAGAAGTAGCAGGAACGGATGTGGCTACCTTCGAGGCAGGCAACTAGCTAGTAAGTGCACTAAGAGAAGAGTTCTCTTTCTTACAAGAGTGGAGTGGATCTCGGCACCTATACTTATAAGTAAAGTAACCTGGCAAGAGAATACGAAAGAGCAAGGGACTTTCTCCAGCTCTTGTTCGCGCGAGAGCTCTGATCAAGGGTAGATCCCTACGGTCGGGAGAGATCTTTATTTAAAATAAAAAGGTTAATGTGAGCCTCATCATTTTCATTCCCTCCTTTCGTTAGAGATAGGATTTCTTTCTATAGGGCCCTCTTCCACTTAGGCTTTAGAAGGCAGGTCTACCGCCACTCTACACATACTGGCACAGCATCAGAAAGCGCTTCCGCAATGCAAAATAAGAAAGTTTCCTGAAAGTTTCCTCTCCTTGCAGGCATGGTGAGTTCCATTTAAGCCCTTCGAGCAGGGTCCCGCTCCTACTTACTAAAGAAAGGGTTGAAGAGTTGAGCTTGGTCTAGTTAGCTGCCCTCCCTCCTTCTTTCTCTAGGGAGTGAATCCCTTTGGGACGGTAGAACTGGAATAGGCTTTCTTTGCTTTGTCCATTCAGATAACAGGAAGAGTATAGGTTGAGCTCGGGAAGCATATCTCTTGAACATTGCGATCGAAGAAAGATATAGAATGAGTAGTGAGTCCCGCTTATCAAAGTCTCATTTATTAAAGCGAAGTCGAAGACCGGATGAAACCAGAGAACACGAAGGCTACTTTAATAGCTATTGCAGAGAGAGGTCCTTGCTCGCCACGTGGGAGCAATAGAGATTAGCAGTCTTCACAAGAGAGCCGACCTCTTTCCCTAGTCTGACTCTAGCTGCAAGTCCCATCGCACCGGCATTATCAATTCGTAGCTTCATCAGGGCACAAGTCAAAGATACGCTTGATTCTGCCCGAACCCAATGCTGTAAAGAAATGTAATGTAGCGCTTCGGAGTAAAAAAGGAAAAGATGTGAACAATAAGCTTTGGTGTGGCTTTACTTAACGTCTCTAGTTCGAGATAGTCTCCTCCTATATCTATAGGAATGAGCAGACCTAGATCTAGAAAGAAATAAGCAAATGAGGACCCTAAGAGCTCTTGGAACATGAAGGACCCAGATTTTGAGATCTCATTGTGTGGGCCAGTAGAAGAATATGAATTAGTTGATAGCGAACTCCACTTTTCAGGCTAAGCTCTAAGCATCGATCTTTTTTTGGGGGTACAGCTAGAGGAGTTCTTCAAGACGACCAAGAAAGATGAAGATCTTGAGTACGATGAGGAATAAAAAAATCCGCCGGTTCAAGAGAATCTCCTCTGTCTTCATGCCAGGCGATTGATGGGGCTCAGCTTAGGAGGGGCAGAGCTATGCGTACAACTGGCTACAAAGGAGAATAGAATAATGCTGCCTGTCGTCTAAAGTTTGATTCAAGGTTCAATGAAAGAGAAATAGAGCAACTCGGAACGGGAAGTCCTCAATTAAACCTTGATTAGGGGCCATAGGTAGAGGAATGAACTTCTTCAGTGTTCACTGACCTTGAGGGCTGGTTTCATAATGAAAGTTGCGGCAGGGATTCGGATACGCTGGTGATCGGCAGTTGAGTATAGTCAGATCTTTCTTTCCTGTGGACAATGGCATCTTTCCTTTTTCTCTCATTGCATTGGACGAGGAGGGGAGAGATCAAAGTTGGTCAACCTACCAAGGGAATTGGATCGGGAGAGGAAGAATAGTAGTCAATCGAGTGTGTGATTCGAGTCGGGAAGGGGCGAAGAGCTGAGCCGACAGGCGAAGGGTACCCACTGGATATGGATAGGTGAGCCAAAAGTTTAAATTCTTTGAACTTTTAAGTTGGCGAAGGGTACCCACTGGATAGGTGAGCCAAA
>JBBMJZ010000083.1:1277716-1309476 GCA_037833815.1 Zingiber zerumbet | reverse complement strand
CAGCTCTTCGCCAATCGACTATCGTCTCACCTATCCAGTGGGTACCCTCTTCTTTTGGATGACTGATCAACACCTGGTACTGACGAGCTACCCCCCTGACGAAAGCACAGACCTCTCTCCGGCTGACTCTCCTGGTCACCGAAACACAGACGAGGGCTTCCCTTACCTTATTCACCCCTTTCTGTGGGTCAGGATCAACAGGATTGGTTGGATGGCTGGAAGCTGACTGATCAGCTCGAAAGAAGAACGCAACGAATTCTGAATGATTAGGAAGGGCTGGACCCCTCTTGGTTGACTGAAGGCCTTACTTCTCTTCTCGAGCTCATGGACTCTGTTCATGGGAGGGAGCGAATCGACTACACGGAACAATCAAGCCCGAATTCCCCTAGATGGAAGGGAAGAATGTGGACAGATGGAACCAAAGAGGAGCTCACCCTGCTTAGCGCAGGCTACATTTGACCCCTAGATCATGAAGAAGGTGTCCCCTACACCGGACCTGAATCTCCATCCCGATTAGGAACCACAAAAGTGATTATCAATGGCTGGTTGAGCTCAAGCTCCTGCTTCTTGGTCACCACAGAAGCGAGCTGGACCAGTACCATTAGTTGTTCAATACCTTGCAGGAGAAGGATTCAAGTACCCATTCGGGGATGAAGTTGCTTGCATATTGCCCCAAAATGCAACTCTCTTTGAGTCTGATGCCACAGGAGCTGCTCAACAATTCCTTAGTAAAGGAATAGTTAAGAGTTACGCTGTAAATTATTACCCAGATAAGGAAAGGACATATGTGAGGCCAATAAGCAGGGTAAAGAAGATGAGTAGCTAAGGGAGCTGATGGGGAGAAAAACAAAATCTGGTGATTTTTCTCATCTCGAACCAGAGTGATGACTTTCAGGAAGGCTACGAAACCGATTCCTGCCTTGCACAATTGTTCGGGGTCACACCCGTCTTGCACGACCAACGAATAGCATATTCCGACGATTTCCCGTATAATAATACGAAAGACTGGTTCAGTAGTAGGTGACCGATTCATTCGAGTGGCATAGCAGCAGCTAGTCCAGCCTTTGAAGCCTCAATCCCTCGCTACTACATTGGGACGGGGGGACGGGATATGACCCTTCTTTCGGATGAAACCTCCCGTCTTCAGAGAGATGTAGTACGCTCGAAATCTCTTTCTGCCTTCCTCCTCTCCAGCTGCTAAAAAGAGTGTCACGAGTGAAGAAGTTGAAGCCAAAGATAGCCCCTTTTAGCAATAATGCTCAACCTTTGTTGGACTTCATGGATGATGCTCTAGAACACTACAAGTTAGGGCTTTTTCGGTCAGTCCGATAGGTATACTTGGTCTCATCCTCTGCCGAGCCAGCCTTTTTAGTTCTTTTGCGGGATAACCGTTCTTAGGGTAATTAGTTGACAGTCTTCCCTCATTTCTATAGCCACTTCCAAACTCAGCAGCTACAGACGGATCCCGACAAGAGCTTTCTCTAGGGGGTCGAGCCCTCTCTTTTACAACTGACAATGAGGAAGTGCCAACAACGTTCATTAGGGGATTCCCCTGAGAATGCCTGGATTTCCCTCGAGTGCCTCTCCCGCCCAATCCTTGACAGAGTTTCAGCGCAGTTCTTTCAGAACCTCCGTACCAACGTAGTAGTATGAACTCATCATCGGGTTTCGGTGCCATGGAGTGGAGCTAGACTTCCCCGTAAAAGAGAGAGGGTAAAGGTGGAGCATGTGGCGGGGATTGTAGACTTCCTACTCGATTGGTCAGCTTCATGTCTTCTTTACCCTTCCAGTATTCCTCGTAAAAACCCAGATTAATTCTTTCAGAACCTTTCTCGGTGAGAGTCATCTATCGATAAATGGCAAGAACTCCCGTCAAGTCAAGAATTCCGAGATGCTTTTTCTCGTCACGCGGGAGCATTCTTCGGCTTTACCAAGGGGCTCGGTAGACGTGAGATCTTCTTTTCAATCCTTTCGGAACCTCCTATTCCGTCTTTCTTTTTGGGTTAGACCTCCGTCTAAGTCAAGTCCATACCACACTCCTCGGTCTCGTTTCAAACATCTCCTACCCGCTGTCTCCGACATGGAATAGCAGAGGAAAGAGAGAAAAGATGTGAAAAAGCAGGTCCACCCCGACCCAAACGGATAGGTTTCCAAGCTCCGCTGTCTACTTCCTTGAGAATACCTCATCACTGATGAACGGGTCGCGAGGCTTCAGATTGATGGACACAACAGCAAGCTATCTTTACACCCCGAAAGGGCTGCCGTCCGATACAGCAACGGGCACTACGGGTACTAGTCGGAATGAAAGTTGACGAATTCTGTAAAGATGCGGTGAATCAATACGAGTATGCCAACGAGGGCAAGACAGGAGGCATACATCTTTGAAAGCGTAATTGTTTCGTTTGGGACACTACGATAATCCTTTC
This sequence comes from Zingiber zerumbet, assembly GCA_037833815.1. Classification (NCBI taxonomy): domain Eukaryota; kingdom Viridiplantae; phylum Streptophyta; class Magnoliopsida; order Zingiberales; family Zingiberaceae; genus Zingiber; species Zingiber zerumbet. The sequence goes on along the minus strand of JBBMJZ010000083.1, from coordinate 1,307,050 downwards.
TCTTCATCATTTTCTTTCTCTTTTGGTCATGCCTCGTGGGTAGGTCCCGTTACTTTTATTGCCGAGCGGAAATGTCTTACTCCTAATGGTCTTCTTTTAAGCATGCCCACTCCTACTCGATTTCCTTAATCGCGTGAGTGAAGAAGGGAAAAAAAAACGGATTTGCTCAGCAAGATGCAAGCTAGATTGTCAGAAGGGGAGGGTCTAGTATATGGAAGACTCTGGCTTTTTCTTTAACGCAGTACTCCCTCGTACGGCTATAATCGTTAGGCCTTTCTTTGTTCGGGAGACATGGTACTCCTGCCTTACGCCCCTTACTTGGCTTATAAGAGCCGATTTGGGAACATTCGGGGGCTAGAACTTGGGGAGTAGGTCTTGCAGAGCCTTGCGCCGATTCAAGTGGTACGTGAGTTGGGTTTAGAACGTCGTGAGACAGTTCGGTTCCTATTCGCGTAGGTGTGGGATTCTCTTGCGAGGCCGTAGAGTCGGTATGGGACTGAGACACGGCCCGGACTCCCACGGGGGGGCAGCTGTGGGGAAAATGGTCTCGCGAGAGCCGTTGTCAAACTGAATTTCAAGGTGTCTGCCCTTTTACTTGCATTTTAAGCTATGAGTATGACTTGAAGGCGGGTACGGTTGTAGATAAGCTCCATCCAGTGCACACGTCTCTGGAATGGGTGTCACAAGGGGTGCTTCCTGAAGTGGGCTTCCGCTTTCGGATTTCATCCTTACTAAAAGCATTTTACGTGTCAGTGAGAGCCATTCAGTTCATTTTGCCGATTTTAACGAAGGTTGTTTTCGGGGAGCGTTGAAGAAGGAAAAGAGGCTCCTAGCTAAAGTTGTCTCGCCCACTCATAAGGCCAAAAACTTGACTTTACTAAACAATAACTCACCACATGTCATGATGACTCATTTTCAAAGGATTGAGAGAACTAAATCTCATCGAGTTGCCAGACTCTAAACGTCCACATGAAGCAGATCGTGTATTAACACAGGCAGAAAGAACTTGGCCTACCTAAGGTTATGTTAACTAGAAATATCATAAGAGAAGAATGAACTAACAATATCATTGTTGAAGAATGAACTAGGCGTTTTGAAATTCTTGCAGACTCGGGTTGAGTAAACGAAAGAAAAATTGATCGTTATTTTTAACACAAAATAATGACAAAGCGTCCGTGTAAGGAAGAGTTGTTGTTGATCTATGCAATCTTTCTCCTGCGCTTACGCGCTAGTTGCTCAATCCGTTGCTTGTTCCTTCGCCTATCATATGCGAGACTTTCACTTCCTCGAGTGGAGTTGGCAAGATCCCGAAGCTAATAAAGGCAGGGGTGAAAGGTAGCTCGATCGTAAGGGGTTGAGTTAACCCGGGTAAAGCTCTCAGCTAGATGTTGAAAGTTTGGCACTTAGCTCTTAGGGCTACCGGGAAGGTCAGATTCCCGGCATACCCTCAATGTCTACTCGTAGGAAAGACAAGATCAGATAGTAACAAATATGAAAACAAAGGTACGAAAGTCAGAAGGGTACGAAAGGACGGCATGGCTGACTAGTGAGGATAGACGAAGATATTACATTACTTACGATATTCTATATTCGAATATCATGCCATACGGACAGAGAGGACCAGTGGAAAGAATGACGAAAATAAAGAATAGAATAGAAAGAAGAAAGACTTTAGAAAATTCACCTAACAGAACAACTACTGAGACGAGTAGACTATCAGGTTAACAAGAATTGGGGAGACACCCTGCTTAAGGGATAAATCCTACACACCTTAGACAGGGTGGGAAGAGTTTTCTTAAAACATCAAGCTCTCAAACTCAATTACATCGAGCCTTAGCCTTAAACACTGCCTTATGAAGGGCCCTCCTCACAGCCAGGATAATTCATTTACCTCCCGAGAAAGAGTACTTTCACCCTTTTCCCTTAAAGAAGATAATGGAGGACTCATTTACTTTTACACAAAAGCTAAACTAAACAAGGGATAAGAAGTCATTCTATTAGAGCAACTGTAATTGGATTGGGTGGATCGACATCATCGAAAGCAACCCCGGTTGATAATTCTCAAGAGAACAGGATGAGCTCAGCTTATGATTGCAACTTCCACTCCTTCTCAATACCCATCCAAAGCAGAAGCAGGGGGCAGAAGCACTCGACAAGATAGGAGAGGAAAGAGCTGGAGGTGAAATCCCAATAGCGTAAGCAAACTAACTCTTCTTAGCCTTCTTTATTGCCTCGAATAGACCGCCTTGGAACGGAACTACAAAGAAAAATAGGAGATTTTCCGATAGTTTTTTTTCCATTCCGCCATAAGCCTATTTGAAAGTCTTAAGCTAAAGCTTATTCTCTTGCGGGCTCGCTGGAGAGGGGATTAATGTACTTTATAATAAGATTGAAGGATTGCAAAATCATGCAGGGGAGTTCTTCCAATCACTTTATACATAGGAGAATCCTCATATTTCCACTGGATGGATCGATAAATCAAGGGACCGAGACTGGATCGAGTGTGGAAGTTGCCCAAATATCCCGAAAGCGATCGATCTAGCGTTGAGAGCTCTAACAGGCATCTTCGGCCGTCTTGTCCACTACACCACGTATGTGGCCAACTCTTCGTATAGTAGCTCCCCTTGGAATTCAGTAGATCAGGTAGGCAAGGGTTACCGATCCATAAACTAGACACCGATGGTTATCTGAAATGGTTCGCTTTCGCCCCTCCCATGCTACCTTTAATAGGTCAATGTTCTCTTTAAATCGTGGAAAGGAATTGGATGTTCACGAAGTTGACTTCCCCAAGGCAATGTCTTAGTCGAAAAGTCTTAATCGGCTGTAGATCAATGGGCTATAGTGAAATGGCCACATTCCCGACCTAATGCTATTGATCCCCCCATCAGCAGTATTTTGTTTACCGGGGCAACTGATGTTGGTTTAAGATCAACTACAACAATTGCTGAGTCGACGAAGCCAACTGGCCCTGATACTGGCTTAGATGTTGCTACCTCTGCCGCCACTGGAAGTTCACTTGCTTACCTTGTCGCCTGGAGTTGGAGACTTTCCTTTCACATTGGATTCCAGGACGTAGAAGGATAGAGTTAGCTGTCCTGCCGGTTCTGTTCTTGAAGTAAGGAGATCACGCATAAGCGAACTTGTTGTCAATACTGGGCTGGAGCACAGATGCAGCAAGGGTCGGAAGAGCTGAGCCGATAGGGTTCATCTTGCCCAAGCCCACGAATTTCAGGCTTTTTCTTTCAGAACCTGTAGGGATGGTACCCGGTTCACTGACAAATGGACGGTCTCTCCATCCATCGGAACTGTAACTTCCTTCTTCAACCCCAGCCAAGCCAAGGAGCTTGGAGTTTACGGTGGGGCAGTCTGAGAGGGTGGGGCAGGGGGTTCATGTAGAGCTGGAGAGGTAGGGGTCAAGTCCTGAGGGTCTAAGCCGAAGGACCCCATGTGGTCACTCAGCCGGGAGATCTCATCTCGAACCTGGCCAATGGAGGCATCCATATACTGTCGGAGGGCCTGAACAGAAGCGTCTACGTGCTGAGTCAATCTAGCCTCCGAAGCCTCCATATACTGCCTCATGCCCACCATAGTCTCCTGAAGCTGCCTGAATTCATCATCATTGTCACCATGTATTCTGGCATCGCCCGAGGTAGAGGTGGAGCTCGCTGTGGTGGGGCCTGGGGTGCTGGTGGTGCCTGATCACCAGCTGCCTGCTCTCGTGCAGCTGCAGCAGCTGCATCTACCTCTCGCTCAATCTCATCCACGGCCTCCTGCTGAGGTCGTCTGGCAGGCAACTGTCGAGTCCTCTTCTCCCACTTAGCCATGTCGTGCACCCACTCGCCATTCTCAAATGAAATAACGGGAACGAACATTCGGCAGTTCGTCCCTCCTTTACTAAATTTCCTTTCTACGAGTAGAGTCGCACCCTTACACATAAAGCAAAAACGGCTCCCATTATCGCTTCTTCCTACCTCGAACACGGATCTTGCCTGTGACACCCCCTAGAGACCTTTTCTCGAAAAACAAAACTCTTAAAACTCTTTTGTTTTGGGCGGAGGTTCTGAACTTCTTTACTATTTGACTTCGGGGTTACAGTTCCGTGTCTCACTCATCTCCCCAAGGGCCCCACCTCTTGATAACCGAAACGAGATTTGGAGGGAGTCTCCTCTCCTTATACTAGCTCGATTTACGCACCGGCCTCCAAACTCAATTCGCTGACAGCACTATCCGCCAAAAGCAACCAAATGTTTTTCACGGAAAGACGCAAGATGAGTTGTTACCGTCTAGCCGTTCCTTCTTAATCGTCTTCCCCTTATCTAATGATTCTACTACGGTGAAATCAATCTATGATTTGGAATTTCTCTTTGCTTATCCGGAGCCTTATCAAAAAAATAAAGACCAAATTTACCAGAGCTGGATTATTTCCCCGTTAATTCTCCTCGTTCTCTGAGCTATAGCTCATAAAAGCAGGCATCTCAGCAACACAAAACGAGGGTTTCCCTCGTTTAGAATAGTGGTCGTTAGTTGAAGCGACTTAACCAGGGAATTTCCAACGTATTCCATCTCTTTACGGGACTCCTCTAGAGGAACTCTCTTTCTTCGGAACCTGATTAGTAAAGCGCGCTAGTTAACTTAGAAAGAAGACCGACTACTCCAAGAGCACTCATCCTAGTCCCAGTGTGGCTGATCATCCGAAAAGACCAGCTAAGCATCATTGGCTTGGTCAGCCTTTACCTGACCAACTACCTAATACTACGCAGGGGTGTACTCTTTCTATGCTTCGCCCTCGTTCGAACAGAGAGTTGCACCAACAGAACCCACATCCTTTCTCCTCTCTTCATCTTTAGCCACCGCTGAATTAACACTTGCAGATTCTGCCGCTTGCTTAACCAAACAATTCTCCACCCGGTGACCCACCACACCACAGTGGAAACAAATTGTTAAAATGGATTCATACTCTATCCTCTGCACAACTCCATCAATTATCATCTTGGGAATTAATGGCTTGGCTAAATCCACCTCAACACATATTCGTGCAAATTTTCCCCGTAATGCTAAACTTGTGTTTGCATCAATCCTTAAGGGCTTTCCAATTGCCTTACCAATATTCATGAGCACTTCTTCTCTAAAATACTCAATTTGTAATTCTGGCAAACGTATCCAAATTGCTGAGACTCCCAAAGCAGCCGTAGATGGCTTGAAATTTGGCTTCCACCTTTGCACCAAAACATAATGCCCAAGAATTCTCCAAGGGCCTTCAGTTAACACCTTAATCATATCATGTTTGGAATTAAACTTAACAATATAGTAACCCACACCAAGGTCAATGAATTCAATGTCTTAATCCAGAGCCCAAAGTCTCAACAACCTAGCGCGCAAATTATTGAAAGCCAATGATTTACCCAGGAGCTTGATAATCAAGCATGATTTCCATGGAAAGCGCAACTCTCTCTTCTGTTCTTTTTCAATATGAATCCTGGGAATACCATCATCTTCCCCCTCAATCACCATTTCTTCATCAGGCCATTCATCATCCTCATCAAACGTAATTTTATCGATATTACCCGCATCAGCCATCAAAGCACCACCAGGGCCCCCATTAACATGTCCTTGAAAGACTTCGCTGCATCTCCAGCAGCCTTGTTTGTATTTTCCGCTGGGTTAGCACTCTCCGATGAGCCATCTTTCACCCGTCTCGTGCTCCTATCCAAGCAATCTTGTTCCTCGGTTGAGAGCGCCGTCGCCTCAGAGCTCATTTTAGAGTTTTGACCAATCCTAACTAGTAACTAGTAATGAGATTCTATGGCCATTATTTGACGATTAGGAAATGGCAGCCAAATTTTGATGCGACGATACTGAATAGCTAAAGGAAGGACTCTGACCTCTTACTCGGTGAGCTGGGCTGGTCAGGTTTGGGATCGTGAAGTCTGACTGGCCCATTTTCTTCGAGCGTTCTTAGGGGCGTGGAAGGCGAAGACTCTTCAGTGGGCGAATGGCATCTCCTCTGTCGGCTAGAATACCACTTCGTCTTGCCGTATAAGGAGCGAGTCAGAGTTAGGCGGCAGTTGAAAGAGCTGCTCGAAAGCTTGACGAAGAGAAGCAAGCTATGCATTCCCTTCCTTCTCATTTCGCTGCGCTCTTAATAGGTCGGACGCTTGCGCGAATTCGGGTAAACTCGTCGTTGTCGGTCGTGCGATGCCTAGCATCAGTGTCAGTGCCAACGCTTGGGGTTGGACTGAGGAGTGGTACCAGAAAAAGCTAAAGCCTTCTTGAATACGTAATCTAAACGCCTAATTCATAGAATGATTGAAGATACTGCTGGAGTTCTTAATGCGGATAAATGGAGATGGTGAGTTCGACGGAAAAGAGCTCGATTGGTCAGACAACCTTCTGCATGTTGCTTAACCTGCCGCTGAGTTGGAATCGCTGATGCGCTTACCTAAGGGCTAATGGGAAATAGAGAAGGAAAGGATACGTACGAGGAAGCGATCAAACCATAATGTACCAATTCCATCTTATAAAAGCTTCTGTGCACCTTAAGTAATTAACTGCAGCAGCTAGAAGAGAATCCCGACTAAGGGGAAGGTATAGCGAGGTGTGAGAACTTCTATACAATAGAAAGAGAATGCATTAACTCTCTCCATACTGACCTGAGACGTGCTCTCGCCTAGCCTACTCAATGGATGGCTGCTCTGTCATGGGCATCGGATTAGGCATCTTCACATGAGATCTCTGTATACCACTAAAAATTCAATGAAATAAGAATAGTTGAGTACGCTAGGCGAGAGCACGTCTCAGGGAAGAAAAATTCAAACAAAATACAAAGATATTCTGGGTTCGGGTAGGCTCCCTAAACTCATACTGTTTGGGAATAGAAAGAGGTGGGAAATGGTGAGAAGCTAAGCCAGCCTCTCCATAAGGCATTAAGAATTAGGTTTCAAAGTGTTAAGCATTTTCTCTTTGGGAGTTTCTTTCTTTCAGTTTCTTTTCCAATCGACTATCGTCTCACCTATAGAATAGCCTTCCCTTACGTTCAGCTCTCCGCCCCTAAAGAGGCAAATACTGCTGATGGGCTTGGTAGGCATTTATTTGAACTTCAATAAACTAAGGTTTACCAATGCCCTCCCATAGTGATAGGGACTTCGTCAACCCTTTCATTAAGAGCTGTAAGGTCCGTTAATTGGTGTTTGGAGACATAGATCCTTGTTCCCCCTATCGACTGATTCTAAGGTTCGTAAAAGGACGCTTTTCACATCCACTTTTTGAGTTCCGAGACTCATCTACTGAAAAAGATCTTAGGAAATTACAAGTATCATGATGCATATCTCATTCCTCTCCCGACGAGCAAAGCGACGGGGGAAAGAAAAGACTACTTTTTTTATTGGAAAGGCAACTTACTTTTTTCAGGGGCCCTACCCAACGCAGTATCAGTCGAGCCTATCTTTTATACAATCTCCCTTACTATAAAATAAAACGATCCCTCAACTATTCTTGTAGTCGGCCCAAGCAGATTACCCGATCCCCATCATAAGTATTTTATGGCTTCAAAACTAATACGGAGAAAGTACTGTAATCTACTTGAAAGCAAAAGATCACTTTTGTATTTATATACTCTCTTTATCCGAACATCTTGCATATTAAGTCTGCCCTTCATATTATATAAAGAATTTCTATTCACGCTGTTCCAGCTTCTCCTGATTTCCAGGACAAAGACAAAGGGGATATGCATTTCTTGAAGAGCATTTAATTCTTGTATTCTATTCCCCTAAAGGTGCGCTGTATGTGGATATGCATTTCTTTCCATTCAAAATACTGCTGATGGGTTTTTAGGGCCTATGAATTAGCTGGAAATAGATTAGTGAATGGGCCTACCCGAACCCAGAATATCTTTGTATTTTGAAAAATTCAAAAATTGATTAAAATAACTAATTTCTTCTTTAGGCTCCCTTCATTGTCCCCGAGCCTAGCGGAGGACCGGCGTGAGCGGGATGGCCTAGAGTCCGGGTCGCATAGAAGAGGGGGGGAACTGTAGGTCGAGCTTAGCCTCGACCGGCTAATGAAATAAGGGAGGAGACCGACCGATCTTCAACTCTTTAGGTCGCTCTAGTTCGGTTCCCTTTGGGTGCAGTAAGGTCGAATTAGCGGTTTAATAGAGGTGAGCGGGGAGCGAGAGTAGCTGCTGCTTCTGCCCTTCCTCTTTAGTCGCTCTGGTTGAGTCCATTTGCCGCTTATCCCTACCGGAGCTAAGCAGAGACCTCCAGCTAGGTGGTCCAGCCAGACATATATTATTCCAGTAGTCAGTCTCAGTCCCTCCCCCTCACTAGGAAGATTATCCGGTCCGGGTTCGCCCTACCAAATCCCCAGACGAGGGCACATAACCTCTGGTACATTACTTCTGAAGTAGATCGGGAGGCTACCTTGGAGAGGATAGGGACACCTTCCACTCTAAAGAAAAGAGTCTCTGTCTTCTTGGACGAGGAAATCCGGATCGGGATTCACTTTACCGAATAAATAGCTGATCGCCAGAAGCCCCCTGAGGTAGCAAGCCTCTTGTAATCAAGTAGAGTAGAGGCGGACGAGAAGTCAGTTGAGTGGTTCTCGGAGCCATCTCTTTCTTTCCACATCGAACGACAACGACAAGGAACGAGGTGCGAACAACGTGACGATCTTGATTTATATTTAGGAGCGAACCGAACAGACAAATGAAGCGAAGCTACATGCGGCAGCAGCGAGCCTACTATTTCATTATTGAGCAAGCTGATCCGTGACCCAAAGAACTAGACCGAAGTCGGGCGTACTCATATCAGGCTAGCAGTCAATCAAAGCAGTCCAACCGGGGCCTAGAAGCGAGGGGAGCTCACGTGTCTTTGGCTCTATCAAATGCTAGCGCTCTTTGATTTTTGAATGAATCTCTGGTGTCGGTCGTCTGTCTTAGGCCAGTCTGCCGGCCAGGTGCCGGTCGTCTGTCTGCCGGCCAGGTGCCGGTCGTCTGTCTTAGCTGCCACATAAGATTCACTTTCTGCGTCGAGGTCTGGAAAGCGCTTCGGGACTCTTTGGACCCTTCCCTTTTCGGTGAGCGCTCTGAGTCGGATAGTATGGTTCGTACCCACACCCATGCAGAACTACTCCAACTATAGTTCTCGACCATTCACTATTAGAGCCGGGTTCAATTCCATGCCGACTTCGGGACAGGTGCTACGCGGTACGAAAGCGCAGTGACGGTCTAAGTTAGGGTACCGAAGACCGAAGCAGCGGGAAGAAGGAGAGGACGTACCCATCATTTGATGCAGAGCTATAAAACTACCTCCATTCGTAACCATTCATAGCTTGCCGTGCCCTATTCTCTTTTTTAATAAAGAAAGATAAAGTAGTCGCTCCCGTTGGTCGCTCTGCTAAACTAGGCTCTCCTATTCAATAGTTGGCTCCTTTCCTTTCTCGTGATGAAGCGGTCGGGAAGGCAAGAACTACCGACCTCCTTCTTGGGGAAGTATCCCACTGCAGCGCTTCGCACCTCAGTATACCTTCCGAGCTAGCCAGATCTTCGACCATTCATATGCATTGGCCCGATACAAGATCTTGGCTGGCCAGAAATAGATGGCGACTGCGCCCTCCTCAGATTCTATGGCGGAGACAGGCTCTCTTATTTCCCTCGCTTCCCCGCTGACCTTATGAGCCCGGATCTGACTTCAGACTAGGATAGAGTCTCCTGCTTGAGTGCGCTTTCGAACCTGTGGCTAAGCAATACATTTCTAAGGCCTTCCCTCACGAGCACTTACTGTCCTTCGTTCGTCTCTGAGCTCTCGTTCGCCCCTACGCTCTGTCCCGACTTTACTCATTCCTGGCCATGACTATACTCTAAAACCTGAGCCACGAGACAGAGGAAGAATCCCCTGACTGACGGCAGAAACCAATCCACTTCAACTCCGAAGACTTTTTCCTTTTTTTGCCCCGAGAACTACTTCCTGATGCTGTTAGGCGGGACCGAGCGAGACCCCGTAGAGGCCCCGTGACGTACTCGTTCGTACCTTTGTTGGCACCGGCAACTTATTCGATCCCAACTATTGTATTGAAAGACATTCACTCTTGACCGATGAGGACTGATGAAAGGAGTGGTTGAAGTGGAGAATAAAGTAGCACTCGTCATTACTATATAAGTGGAGCGAACGAAAATGAAGTGACTTTAGAGCTATGCGACATAGCAAGAGCAAGCGATAATAGAAAGAAGATGCGGAGCGACTACAGGAATGCTCGACCCACGGAGCGGTACGAAGGGGAGTCGTTAAGTATGTCCTTTGTTTAGTGGCTATAGCACGTCCTTCCTCGTTGCAGTCGGGTGTAGCAGGGCAGGTGCGATATGGGATGACTGTAACGCAGTGATTGGTCTAGCTCGTTCATTCCACTCGCTTCGTTGCACTCGTTCGTGACGCGGAGCGGTTAAGCGGGAATCGAGCCGCCTGGCCTAGACCGACTATCCGGATCTTGGTGACGGGAAGAGATTCAAGTCAGATATCATTGAATGTGTCTTCGTAAGCGTGATCTAAGCGAAGTCGACTCAATCAATCTTTCTCTCAATGAGATCTTCAGTGCAATTGTTTTGTTCCATTCATTTCTCCCTTCGCTATTCTGATTTGATTGAATTGATGAAGTGAAAAGTGAGTGCAACTTAATTAGGCAGGCCCGCGAGTGACAATGACCAAAAAGGATTAGAATGACGGGAGCCTACATGGGTTCGGGATGAGGAAGGGCGAAGTGAAAGGAGCAGAAGTGGGATAGGGCTCCTACCTCTCTTCTCTTTACCAAAGACGGAGAGCGCTCGAAAGGACGCGGAGCTCCCCATTGGCATTCACGAGTAGACAGATAGGTGACTAGAAAGATGGGGGGTCCTTCGACCTTAAATCATGCAAGAGTACCCTTCCTTACACTCTAACTTGATCCTTAATTCCACTACTGGGAAGCGCTCTCCTTCCTACTAGAGAGGATTCCGCGACCTACTCGATCGGGTCTCGCGGTCTACTCTGGCCTCTTCTCAATTCCGAATGAGCGGCAACTACGAAAAACTAGTCTTTGCTAGCTGTGCGTAAGAGCTCTCCATTCTAATTCTTCTGATCTCTCACTTAAGGATCCTCCGCCTCACTCCCCTTCCTCCTGAACGGATATGAACCTCCGCCTCACTCCTTAGCCGGTGCTCTTTCCTATCATTCCCTACCCCTAAGCCCTCCAGTAGTCCACCGCTCCTCCTGGGTGGATTCCCCTCTCCACCTCTGGCAACCACTACTTATTGATCTAGGCCTCTCTTCGCCTATCTTGAATAGGGCAGCCATGCTTCCGCGTAGTGGGAATGTAGAGCCCGACGAAAGAGCAGACCAAAGAAAAAGAGAAAGAATCATCTCAAGTAGGAGAAAGGAAGAGTTCTGTGAATCAAGATAAGAGTCAGTAGTCGACGAGGTGCGGTAATTCACTAATCTTCTTCCTCCCGGTGCGAACGACAAGAGATGGACTACGAATCTCAGGCACTTTCAGTCAGAAGCGGAATAGCAGATCTGATCGAATTGTTCAAGTCCCGTCTTCGAAGTTCAAGTTCTTGGCTCAGAGGGAGGAATCAGATTAGGATGGCCCATGCGATAGCTGGTCCTGCTATTGATTGGCCCATGAGCGAGCGGACTACCTGCTGACAGCAGCGAGAACGACAGGGATGACAAAGAGCGGAACGACCTGCATTCAGCGAATGAGCGAGAGCCATGAGCGAACCCAACTTCCTTGATTGAACGACAGACTAGACTCTAACTACCGCTAAAACACCTTGTTTCAACCAACTTTGACAATTAAGGTACGAGAGCGAACTAAAGAGCCCAATTGCTGACAGAAGAGCTGACAATCCGACCTTGAGCGAGCATGCCAGGGCTGACATGAACGAGCTAACTCCTGACTGCCTGGGATGAAATGAACGAGCGACTTGAGCGAGCCAGCTATGACAGGAACCAGTGACTTGAGCCAGCCCTCACTGGAAGAGATGAGAACATGAGCGAGCAGACCTTAGAAGAATGTTCTCTCCCGCCTCATCTCATATCATGAATGACTAGTGACACGAAGATTAGCAACTATAGATGAATGAGTAGTGAAATAATTTTTATGGGGCTCACGAAGCAAAGTGAACTTGTCTCCCATTGGGCCTATATCTCTCTCGCTGGTCGCCCGTCAACTGATGTAGCTCCCACTCATAGCACATAGTTTGACTCCTCCTCTACGTCACTTTAGTTTAGTTTCTTCCTTGCCTTCCCTACAAGGAAGTGAGAAGTTCGCAAGCCCTCACTAGCATACTAATGGTAGATAAGATCCTCAGCCCCGCCCTTAGGAATCATAGTTAAGTGGTAAAGTTCTCGCGGCTACAGATGTGAGGTTAAGAAGACGAAGGCGAACTAGACTGATCAGGACTATGCCCCTCTACCGAATCTTTCCCGATCTTGGACGGAGAGACCCTGGGCCCTTGCACCTTTCCGGAGTCGGATGACCACCACTCACTTAATGAAGAGCTGGCCCAGCCAAGTCAATGAATCAATAGCGGAGCCCTAGCAGAGACACCCATTAAATTTAGTCCAGTTTACATCTCCCTCCTCGCCACATGCATCCATTCTCCTCCAGTGGTAGCCAATACATATTATTTGCCATAGGGTCGGTCTATCTTTCCGGCACTACTCTTTCTTCATAGTCTGAGTCCTCTAGGAGCGTTAGATAGTGACGAACGAGCTAAAGTAGACGTATGGGCTTCTTTGCTTGATGCTCCCACATTCTGGACTGATTGGTTTCCGACGGAAGATCTTGTGGAAAGAAGGGCCAAGAGGATGCCCCTGCTGCTTATCTGCCCCATAGACAGATCTCTCCATAAAGAGAGCAGTACAAGAGAAGAGGTCATCCCACCTCCATAGAAAGAAGGGAAGTTCAGCCAGATTAGCGAACCCAGAGATCAGTCACTTGAAGCAGGAATAGAGGAAGAAAGGAATGGTCACAGTCATACAGAGGTTGTCCAGTAAGCTAGCTCGGGAACTAGGTCAAACTCTTCCTCTCCTTATCGAAAGATTTGGCAGCTGCGAGTGCAAGGTACGCCCTCCGTAGTCCCTTTCAAGCTCAGAAGCCGGGAGCTGGGAGTTCCACGCCATGAAGGAGTCTGATTCAAAACCTGACTCGGAAGAATAAGTAGGGCCTCAGACATTATTGTAGACTAAAAAAAACCTTCCTGGCATTAGCCAGCCTAATGCGAGATAGTTGGAACCGGCTCCGTGGGCTTTATCTCGTCACCGGGAAATGGTGGTGGATAGGCGGAGCGAATGAAGCGTGATGGGGAGATAGGCGAGAGAGAGATGTAGATTCAAGCATCTACTACTGGTTTTGCCTTTCTTTGGTCAAATATTTGCTCTTTCATTAGCGGTTAGGGGACGAGTCGGATCGAACCGGCTCTACGTCAGTCACTGGGGCTTAGTAAAGTTCCTCACCTCATTTATCTTTCACTCACCGCTCTCAACCTATAGTATAGCAGCATAAGGTAGAGTGAAAGCAAGCAGAGCATCAAGCATGAGTTCGGAGCCTGTCCGACAGAGGCCGAGCCCGGATGAGCTTGGTTGGATCTCCTCCGAGCAGATTCTATCTGTCCTGTGGAGGTCTCCCTTGCCGAAGGATAGACCAGTCCAGTGTTGGAGGCAGACCGAGCAGCAGGAGAGCTCATTCGATCTGTCCACATCTCCGTCCCAGCAGCTCATCAAAATAGACCTGGACAGGACTCTACTCTACTGTCCCAGCAGCTCATCAGCAACTGTCCCTTGCATCGGTAGACATGGCCCGGATCGGATTTCTCGTCTGAGGGAAGGAGGCATTAGACCAGAGGAGGCATTAGGCCTTTCAACCTTGGATAGGAGGGCTGAGTTGGCATGGCTACGAGTACAATTAGATACTGGAAGCTACGAGTACAAGTACAATTAGTAGATACTGGCTCCAAGAACATTCAAAGTAGTGAAGGGAAAGAAAGAGGGACTTTCTTAATTTCTTAATTCTAGTGTGAAGCACCTCCAAGAACATGACTCGTAGTGAAGGACGGGAAAAGAAAAGAATGACTGGTAGGGGAAAGAGCATTAGCCCATCCAATAGCCGAGCTCCCCCTTCCCTTCTTAATAGAAAGAAAGCTCACTGGGCGGAGAACCATGGGAGAGCTAAGCCCTACCCCTACTGATAGGGGACGAAAGATAGGTGCCCCGGGGATCTCCTCCGGTGGGACCTCGGAACTTGATCTTATGTCTCTGACTTGGGAATAGAAAGAGTATGGGGGCAAGCAGTAGAGCCCTAGCGCCGTGAGATGGATGGAAAAGCTTCCTTCCCATGCTCGTCTCTAGCTCGTCCCCCTCATTCCTAGCTCGCCCTCTTGTTCGCAGGCATTGCCCTCCTGACTCCCCATCCTAGCCAGTAAGCTAGACTCCGCTCCGCACTCCAATGAGCCGACTGACGAGACTACCGGGAATGAAGACTTAGCTTCTTATCACTGCGCTCAAGTTCCTTAGTCGCTACTTTCAGTCTTTCGTCTTGGTCAAGCCTTCTACGAGCTTAGCTTAGCCGACCCAAGGAGTATAGTTGTGAAACGAAGATTACCAACCAACTTCAATAAGTATTCACGAAGATTACCAGTTCAATTCATAGTTCAATGAGATTCTTTCATGTATGAAATTCAATGATAAATAAGTGCCTTAGCAAGGAGGCGGAAGAAAAGAGTGAAAGGAGCGAGTGATAACGACGCGGGAGGGACAAGCGGGAAGATTGCATTGGACCACTTATAAGTAAAGCACGTTAGGTCAGACGTCGCACTGAATGAACTACTGACTTATTGCACTTGCCGTCTAGTCCGCCTTCCTAGTGATTGGGAACAAGTAAAGAGGTCAGAGGCAAGAGGACGGGTTACTAATGAGGCTTAGCCATACGGGGCAGAGGTAGAAGGGAGGCTTATGCCCCCCCTAGAAGAGAAGGGGCCCTATACCCGACTTATGTGTCCACTCACTCTACTCTGTCCGACCGTAGCGGAGGTGCTCCACTCGAACCCTCTGTGCTGGCCGGGGGAGGTAGGTCGAACTGATCTCTTCAGCCACTTCCACAACCTTGATCTCATACTTAGATAAGCGCATCGTTGCTCGGGTTCCTCCCTTACGCGTCTTCCTCGATGCTATCTCCTTCTATGAATTAGACGAGAATTGGTTCTCCATCTCATATGAGTAGTTCTTTCGACTTCGCTTATTTAATATTTAATGCTTCGTGAAGGTGAGGTGAACTTGAGTCGAATGAAGGAGCGAAAAGAGTCCCCCTTTAATTGTATTTTTAGGCAGCTACGTAGATATGGGAGGAGCTGGTCTTCAGGAATAGGCCTCTGCCAAGCCTTCATACCTGTTCAGAGTTCAACTATTCGGCTACTTTGGATAGGAAGGAGTCTACTACTACTTTATATTTAATTGACATAACAAAGACTAGACCAGGATGATGCAAATATCTTTTTTTTGGGATAGCATCTAAGGTAGAGCTTCGGACTTCAGATCCGGCCTCTGCTCTGCTATCGCACCTCACTGAACAAAGAGAACTCAACTGCAGTCATAAGAGAAGTAGCTCCCCTAGTCACTCGTTCGTCAATTCAGAGCTGGCCCAATCCTTTTCATAAAAGCTAAGCCTACTTCTGATCTATTTGCAAGATGCTTAGCCAGAAATTCCCGGAGCTAGGGCAGTAGATAGACCTACTTCTGATCATAGTGTAGTTGCCTACCGATTGAAGCTCTTTTGTATGATAGTCCCATTCTTCTTATTTCTCTACTTAGGTTATAGGCATGGAAGCCTACTTCCCTTGCTTCGGTTCAACTACTTCCTCATAGTCGTCTGCATTTCTTCGCTCCTCGGCATCTGCCCGTCCTACTAGTCAAGACTGCGTGGTTCTGGCTTTCCCCGTACTGAATTAATCGACAGTGAGCCCCTAACCCCTACGAGATAGGACTCCCGAGCGTGCACTCTACTCTATGAGCATTGTCATAGTCACCTTAGGCCTATTCTTTCTCGCTCCAACTTCGCGTCGTGCCATTCTCAGTCCTTCCTTCCTGAGTTGAGTAGGTGCTTGATCAACTTGGAATAGCATTCCTGCAGCTTCGGTCCATTCCCCCGACCTCGGATGAGATACTGCTTTCTTTGCGCTCTACTTTTGATAGGCGAGAGAGCAGACATACTTTCCCTTCCCTTATCGCATTGGCTAGAGAGAGAGACTATAAGTGGTGGGCTCCCAAGAGTAGCTGGGCAAGGAATCCCTAGTGGGAAAAATTCCATTAGGGACAGGAGTTGAACGCGAAGAGGGGGCCCATAGCTAGGGTAGCAGTCAAAGACCCATTCGATACCGTAGCCTTCCGAGACTAATTAGCCCGCAGCCTGCCTTTCAATTCTTTCCGGAGTGGAAGATCTTCGCTTTCTAATTCTCAATTGCACCTATCGAATGATGGAAGAGTTCCTCTATAGGACTTGATCTTCGACTTCGCATATGATATGATGGCTGAGTTGCCTTTGGAATGTGATGCCGCACGAGCTCTATTCTCTATTGTTCGATAGTAAGATGGGACGGCACTATTGCAGTTCTATACATATGACCTGCGATCAGGAAAAGAATAGCAATAGCCAGCCTATGTTGGATCTTGGCTTCCCCGGTCGAGTACCTTTCGACCTCTTTCATTCAAGTCCTGGCCCTATGTCCAAAACGCTTCACCTCTTTGCAGTCCCAGGTGCCATATATTTTATGCTAGGCAGCGTATCCAATGCAGAGAAAGAAAGGGACCTCCCATCGGGCACTTACATTTGAATTGAATATCTTGCCTGGATCGAAGCCCTTGAAGTTCATCGGTCGGCTCCGCTCCACTTAATTGCACTCGCTCGTTCCGCTCCGCTCCACTTGTCCGGTAGGCATGTCAAATTCTCATCCCATTTATTCAGAAAGCGAAGGGAGAAGCGAGTGAAACGACGAACGCGAAATTGGCGATCAGACCCGGGATCCGGACTCTACAGAAAGCCTACCATTGTAGGCAGGTATATATCCCTCGCGTGCCGGAGAATCTTCTGTGTCAGGGGCCAGTTCTTCGCTATTTCATTTGTCTGATCCGATCCCATCCCAAGTAGATCCTACAAATAGTGGATGCGTACTTCTTTTCTTCCATAGTATAGAGAGCAATAAGACGAGAAAGAAAGAACGCTGCCCAGCATCAGCTGTAAAGCAGCACATCCATGCATGTCCAAGAGCTCCATTAAGTAACATGTGTATTCAAGAATGTGATCTTGTCCGGTGTCGGCTCGAATAATCTTCCTTATATGGTAGGCGTCACTTTAGTTTAGTTCGCTCCGATCGAATCACTAGTCCTTCTCAAGTGCGGGCAAGACCTAACGGACCCATCGACTGCGAACAATGGCACTTGCTTGTCTAAGCTCCCTCCGGATCCACATTAGCGATTATCTTAAGTATGATGTAGCTTCTTTCTCATCTTTCGACTTCGCTTTCTCTTCGTTCCTTGAATGAAAATCTGGTTCAGTTCACTACTCTACGTCGCGGGCATTCTATCTAATTCAATAAAGAGTTCTATTATTATTCCAAAAGCTGCATGAATATATTCATTAAGGAGGAGCTCTATAGTCCTTCGCTTGGTCGCACCAAGAGCACAGACCGATTTCAATATTCTATCTAGTCGGCGGCGAAAGAGGACGACAGAGAACAGAGTAGAGTAAGGAAGGCTTTCGGGATAGGGAACTGTCTCCACGCTCTACCGGTCCCTGCGGCTTCTCGGCTTCAGGACCTGCCCCCATGCTGCTCAGCTCTGCATCTACAGTGATCGGGAGGACGGACTAGGCGGGCATCGGGCAATGGATGCGGGAACAGAGGACTGTCCGGGATACGAGTCAACGAATATGCCGGTGAGGAGGCCCCGGTCTCTAGCTCCATAGCGATTACTATACATTACTATATAGTAGTGGTTGTATCGGATCATCATCTGCACTTCTTTCTCTTATTTTAAAAGGTTGACCCAGGTTTCGAGCTCTTCTCTACTCTATCAGGTTCTTATCTTGTCTTGCTATTAGTGAGTTCTTCGACTTCGCATAAGATCTTTTATTTGAACTTTTATTTGAAAGGTCTCATACTTCTTTTCTTATTCTTAACTACCTCTATTGCGAGAACAGAACAGAATAGGATAGGTCTTCCTTTGCAGCGGGACTGGACTCAAGAAAGCTACTCCGCTGACCACGACTGAGAGCTCGATTTACTTTTCAAGTCAGAAAGAGCAGTCTCTAATCCAAGGCCACTAACTATAATTAAGTCGCTCGTACCTTCCCTCAAGCACTGGGAGAATTTCCTAGGCCGGTCCACTGCTTGCTAGTGAAAGTCCTCGGGCCCTTTTCCGAGCCTACCGACTTCCAATTGATTGGGACGATGGGCCGGGCAGAATCTCTGGGTGGGCCTCGCACCTCTGATCTTCAGCCCTCGCTCACCGAACCGAACCTGATTATGCTTCCCCGAGACTCTTCCTAGCGCTGATTCACTCCTCGCATATCCAGTCCTTTCGCTCCGCACCTCTCGACTTCGCATTTAAGAAAGATGCAGTCAATATTGCATTTAATTAGTTATTCCTCCTCCTTCCCTTCCTCCGAGTAATGTGATTCCGGTCTCGGGATGGCATAGGACCCGTGCGACTAGGAAGCTCCGGTCCCATGGCTCTGACTCGTAACCAGACCAATGAACGAATCAAAGAACAGAGAGATCGATCGAACACTTAAGACCACAAACGTAGTCGAGGATAGAAATTAACTTAAATTGGAGGAGCGAACGAGTTATTTTCTTTTTCAGAGATTGAGAAGCGGAGTCGAGAGACCTTCCTATCTCTGATCATCTCATATATAAAGAGTCGTGCCGTCAATAGCATCTCGGACTATCAGTCAATTGATTGGTGCACTAAAGTAATAGTAGTTAATTCATCCGGTAGGTCTTTCCACTCTACTGCTATAGCAATAGGGAATGCGGTCGCCATTCGTCCGATCTCAGCCGGGAAAGACAAACGAGTGAATGGGAGAGGAAAGGTAGCCCGTGGGTGAAGCCAAGAAAGTAGGTTCTGGAGGGCTGTGGTATAAGGAAGGAGGGACTATTGAGTGAAGCTGCTCTGACTCGACTTCGCATCTCACGCGTAGCACCTCTTCTTACTCGTCTTTCTGCCCCGGAATAGGAATGAATTTGACTAAGCTTCCCATCTCGACCAATCCAGCATCTCTGCTCGGTTAGAGAATAAAGGCAGCTCGGTCGGAGCAAGAAGAAAGTCGATCGGGTCTCGCCACGTCGCTATCGCTCGTCCCTTCTCCTTCTGTCCTTATCTCTAATCTCTCTTCAACACACGATTTGGAATTAAACTGATAGCAGGTACTTTACTTAGAAAGGGAGAGAGTGGGCCCAAGTCAGTGGATCGGCCATAGGAGAGGGGGATGCGATCCGTGCTCGCCATCTCGCCTGGGGTAGGCTGACTGGGACTGAGGGTTCTAGTTCTCTTCGTCAGTAGTGACAGGAAGATGATAAGGCGGTGGGAAGACTATGGAGAAGGGAGCGGTAAGAATGAAGCCCCTACCTAATATGAGCTCTAGTTAGGGCTTCAGCAGAGTAGCATACTCCTGATTGGCACTCCCTTATTGATAGTACAAGTCCGTACTTCTCTATCTTTCTCATAGGGTGCGTGAATTAACGAAGTCCAGACCAACCATCTTCAGTCAGCAAATTCATGTAGAATAAGTCCTTAGGCAAAAGGGGCGCAAGAAGGTAGGAGATGTGGCGGATAGCGAGTCATGCGGACTTGAGTATAGAGGGCAGCGTCCAGTGGAGTGGGGCTAGTGCGAGCTCTTCTTCGTCCATGCGCTCTGTCAATTCTTCGTCTAGTCTGTCTAGCCGTCTTTCTGTCAGTCTTCTAGATGGGAAGAGAGAGTATGAAGAGTTGGGAATGAGGTCATAGCGCCCAGCACCCAGATCGGATTCTCCATCCATCCCGCCCGGCAGATCTTTGGCGACTAGGAGAAGGCTCAGTCTAAGGTACCATGCCTACCCTAATCTAGTAAAGGTGCCGTCGAAGAGCAAGGAGCGAACTCAAGTTAAGCAGAAACGAAGAGAGCTCCCGTGACGCAGGGCGAAGAGAGGAGCTCTCTTCCTAATATTTCCTAGTGAAGCAGATCAGATTGGAAAAGCATTCAAAAGCAAGCAATGCAGAAAAAGCAATAGTGGCTATAGCAAGCAAGCATGAAGACATAGTGGGATCAGTTGATGCTGCAAAGGAGAACTATGATTGGTGCGTACGAGCCGACACCCTACTTGCTGACTGGGTAAGAGATGCTTCTAATATTCTTTCGGCCGGCATTCTCTCTCCGTACGGGCTTCGAGCACTGAACTTCCCGGTGGCCGTGCAGAAGAAGTCTGGTAAGGGAGGCTTCATCATTACCATTCTCTCTTTAGATAAGTGCGATGCGCATGGAATCTTTGGTCCCTACCGCCTCACTAATAATATCTTAAGTCGAGTTGAAGGCAAAGGAGCTTATCCGTCCCCCATAAGGTAAGGAGGTCTGGGAAGGACATGAAAACAGAGGAGCGCGCTAGATTGGCACCATTCACTCGCTGCCCTGGGGGATCATTCAATATAGCCAGGTGGTATTCGCCAGATTCTTGGGCTCAGAGGCAAGTCTGACATAAGGACAGAGGCAAAGAAAGGCTAGGAATCTAGTTCATGCTACTCTTAGGGAAGAGCAGTCCTGTCAGAGGAGGGATGAGGTGCGACCAGACAAAAGTCTTCCTGCTGGAGCGAAGCAACCTACAAGGAAGAGACAGCCAATTGCAGCGAAGCAACGAGGTGAAGCGGCCGACATTCGATCTGATTCTCGCGTGCAAGGCAGTAGGTGGGCAGAGTTTCTTATTTCTCCCGAGCTCAGGCCATCAGAATCAGATAGCAGATAGAATAGAATAAGTACTTGACTTCTGAACCATCCGTTCCCGAGATGACGAGTCAGCCCTTACCTTGAACCGACAAGTGGAGCAGCTTTAGGGATAAAGAAAAGGACATTAGGGAGAGCCCTTCGCTTGTGTCTATCTTTATTTGTCCCTCCTCTCCTATCTGTCTGAAGGACCGCATACAGTAGTCGGGTGCCCTAATCCACTACAACACCTACTTCCGATTTCATCCCTCTCCCCGACTGACCACGAGAGTCTCTCCTCTGACTTAGGTGCCTATATCGCTCCGACTTCGCTTCCAATGGCATAGAGAAAGAGTAGTCGATGGAATGAAGCTCACCCATCATTTCCCGTCCTGAACTACGATCCGGTCCTGAACCGCGGAGTGGGTTGAGCCCGGCCCAGCCACCTAACATTATCTCGATTCTGAACCATTAGGAGATCCACGAAGGGGACCCTCAACCGAGCCGTTCAGAGTCCGCGACATTGACATTTGCCCCGGGAGCGACATTGAAAGAAAGACCCGTGACGCAAAGGCAATGCGAGAATCAAGAGGGGGGGGGGAGGCCCTCATTTGTGTATGGTTTAGTCTTCCTCGACTAGGAGTGATTTGGATATGCAGTTGCCAGCCCATGTATTGGGCACTCGCCTATGTCAGTGGTTGATAGCAATGACCGAGTGGCGAGTAGATGCTTTAGCTTCCTATGCCAGGCAGGTTAGATGACCAAATTGAGTCTCTCAGCAGATCCTAGCAACATATGGTCTGTATTAGTCTTCCCGCTTCTTCTTTCTCTTCTCTTTCTTCTTTTCTTTTAGTGTGAGCAGTCGCCTTTGAGTTTAGGCCTTGGGACCTCCGTCTGCCGAAGACCCAATCATCTGCCTTTCACTACAGAGGTAGGTTCTGCCCGGGTTCTCTTTCCCTTCCTCTCCCGCCTCATCTCATTAATCTAAATAAGTGAAGCGAGCAAAGAGTAAGGATTCATGAAGAGCAGAATATGTCATTAGAAGGCAAGATCGAATCAGCGAGCGGGATGGATGAGCTCCGCCAACCAAACCATTAGTTGTCAAAAAGGAGAATAGAGAAAGCGGACGAAAAGAGAGCTAGCGAAGATAGAGGCAATGGGGCGAGACTGATTGGTTTCCGACGGAAGACACGAAATATAGTTGATGACAGACGGTAGACTACCTACCCGGCGAGTATGAGTATAGAAGGTCAGTTCCAGCCCGAGCACCTAGAGCACCTAACCCAACTAACTCACTAAACTAAGGGATAGGCATGAAAGAAAGAGGAAAAGTAATTAATTGGTCGATGATGGGCCTAGGAATTCCCCACCAATAGCTCCGATAGCAGACTTTGACTATCCTTACATCCATCTAGAGCTTCCCAACTATAATTAAGTTGGCCTAGCTTCCCAACCAATGGCATTTATTAAGGAGCCTGGTGGGCATGAATAGTGCATCATCTGCAAGCATCACTTCCTCGAAAGCACCACCCCGGCCCGGTCTTATATTGAAAAGATGATCCGGTCTGGTGTACGATGAAGAACCTCCGAGAAGACTTCGGTCGTCTTGTAATATGAGAGATGAGCTCTTTCTCCCTAGTTTAAGGGCTCAGAATTTGTTGATGGCGAACTAGTCCGGAATCATCAGGTTACACGTTGGGACTCACTACTTCTATTCTTTCTGCTCGTACACAACTTGAACGCTCTCACGTCGTTGTCACTGCTTCGCACCTCACTTCCGGAAGGGCTTGAAGAGAAGAGAGGCAAACAGGGCGGGACCTCTGTGATAGGCTGAAATAAGTGGCATATTCAAGGCTAGGTGCGGAGCGATTCAGAGAATTGAATTCAAGGAACCGCAGAAGGAAAAGAGTGAGTCTAGTTCACAGCCTATTCCAATCCTCTTAAGAGAGAGAGATGAATAACCATTCGGAGAACCTATTGCACTCCTCTTTCTTAGTCCTGTCTGTCCTCTTCCGTTCCGCATCATGAGTTCTGTTCTACTTGAGTCTAATTCATAGCTCGTAGGGACTGTAGAGGTCAGAAGTGAATGACACCTCACCGAATGTGGGGAAGTCTCTCCCGTGTCGCCCAACCAATGCTTGGCATTGAGAAGTTAAAGATGGACCCCATGATCGTAGAGCAGAAAGAAGACACCCTCTCACTCTAATCTAAAGCCTATAGGTTCAAGCTATGCAGAGTAGCCGGTCTTGCTCTTACTATACTATCAATCAGTTTTGTGCGATTCAGGACAGGAGTTGGAGACACTAAACTAAGCTAGCCTTGCCTTCTTTTAATAAAGAACTACGATCTGTGGCGTAGAGAGTTCTTCCTCCAGCAGATGGGCTACTTGACTCCTGCCCAGCCAATGACTAGACTAGATGCCCTCCGAGTCAGGCTCCTATGATAGAATAACTCCGCGGAAGTGCTTTCTTTGACTCTGCTCCACCAGTTGTTGTCTCGGATAGATGCGATGCCAAGGTGCGTAGCGGAAGAGTGCAGGCTTTCAAGGTGCTACGCGGGAAGGGTTCGAGATGCAAGAAAGTAGGAATTGACTCCGCAGCCGCTCTTTGTGGTTTAGGTTTAGTAGAATTTCTATCCCGGGGCCTATAAATGATGCAGCCGATCTGGTAGCGGGCTAGTACGGGACAGGCAGACTGAGGCGAAGAATTGCGACCAAAGGGAGGAAAGAATCTCTAATCAAGCTTGAGCTTGACTGAAAGGAACGGGCCTCTTTCCAAGCAGTAACTAATATTAAGTTGAAGGAAGGGCGGTGGAGCTTTCTTCCAAGGGCGGGATATGCTCCTTCATCCGTTGCTAGACCAGGAGACTAAGGAAATTGACTTGCTGAGTACGCATTGCCCCATCTTCGGTCGATCGCTACTACTTCTGCTTATCTTGACCGGGTGAGGTAGCCCGGAATCCATACAGAGAGGCATTCATCATATAAAGAGAAATATATAAATAATACAACTACATGAAAAGAGAAAGATCATTCATCGGACACCTTCCTGCGGGGCCAAGAACAACTGAGAGATTCCCCGTTGAGTGAATGGCACCGGTCCTGCTTGGCAATGAGTACCGGCCTTATTCGCCCCTCCGATCGAATGTCTCTTCCTCCCAGCGGTCGCCTCTAGTTTTTCTGCTGACTCGAGGATCTCGGCCACTTCCTGGAAAACAAAAGATAAGTCTCGCTCTTCCCGGGGAGGGGTAATTAGATTGAATGGTTCATCCCCGTAGTAAGATGAAATAATGAATTTGATCTCTAGAACTTGATCCGAACACGTACTTCTTTTATGCCTTTCAGAGGCGGCACAAAGAATAGCGAATATTGCCTCGAGCCCGGGGATTCTTTCCTCTAACTCTGAGGGATGATTGTGATCGTGAAGATTGTAAAAGGGAATTGTTTCAAAGAATTCGTTTCGTCCTTCAGTCTCTTTTTCTGATGTCTCCCAAACATTTAAAAACCATTTTCATATTGAGTCGCGTATGGAATTAGATTCTCCGGGGGGGCGCAGCTTCCAGAGCAGAGTAAGGGCTCGTCAGAAGATGTGCATCATATGCTATAATAGGCTCCTTCAAAAGCAAAGTAATCACCAAAGAACCATCATCTCCAGAGTCAGAACCAAACTTGTCTATCCTATTTTCCAAAATAGCAAAGTCTGAGTTGGAGAAGTGAGGGAGCTGACCTCCAAACCTTGATAGCAAGAGCGACTAATAATAATTGAAGGAGAAGCCCGCAAAGAAAAGTTGACGCGCCCGGATTTGTCCGACCCTAATCAGTTTGTTTAGTAAGCATGCCTTACTCATTCATAAGAAAGAAAGAGATCAATCCCATGAATCTTGTCTATTAAGTAAGAGAAAGAACACCTCCGACCCCAACATTTGTTAAGGCGCCACCCCGGCTATGATAGGGCCAACCATGCATCCTCACTCACCCTTCTTGAAAAAGAATTGAATGAGGAAAGAACCGGAGAAAGGGACCCACCAAGCGAAACGGAACATGAAAGCAAATGAACGGAGCAATCAACCAAACTAAGTTGAAAGAAAGAAAGACTTTACAATAAAGAATCACATACGACCGAGACACGAGCGGAAGAATTCCCAACATAGACATGGACGGAACAGGGAACTACGAGCGGGATCAGAGGGAGATTACATAATCTCGAGACCAATTTACATAACACTTTATCCTTGTCGCTAAAAATGCTACTTTGGAGGGAAAGAAGTTGAAAGAAAGAAAAACCCTTCGGTCCACATAGACCAACCGGACGCATGAGGATGATTCAACCATCCATCCAATCGAGTAGTGCATTCCAGTTGACACTCTTCTCATTAAGTAAGATAAAACGATGTGTGCTACTCTCGCTACTCATTCAAGGAAGAATGCCAATTCTCGAAACTCATTCCAAGATTCGCTACTCATGATATGATTACGAGATGGCGAAGTGGGAGATTAGGCTTTATCGAACCCATTTGACCAACTTAGACATTGCGCAACCAATTCAAGCAATGAGGCGAGCAGGAAGTTCAGATAAAGTCCCTCACCCCCCGAAGCTGTGACGAGACAGGCGAGCCCCCGCCCGAAGTGAGCCACTTAATTTAATTGCCCGCCGCGTCATTATCATTCGCGCCTTCCGTCTTTAGGTTCAGGTTATGAAATGAACTCGACAGGAATCCGATAAAGCCCTTTTACGCTCAGCAGCAGGGTACGGAAGACTCCTTGACTTAATAGTTGCTCGACAAGAAGGAACGACGGAAGCAGATGCCCGGGGCTGCCCGTGACTTTGCTGCCCGTACCCCAGAGTTGAAGCTGCCCTAACCTTTCTTTTCTCCCCACCCGAATACTCAATAAGCAATAAGGGAGGAGCCTCTTCTTGTTAGGACTCTTTTCTCGGCGAGTACTCTACTCCAAATGCAAAGGAGATAAAAAGAACCGAACAACCGGAAAACAAGGAGTGGAACCTACTTATACAGACGAGGGAGTATAGTTATTTTCAAGGCCTTTGATCTAATTGTTTAGTGAGGGACGAGTGCAACGACGTGACGTGTTAGACCTCTTGCTGCGATAGCGACGCCCGAGGAACGAGCGATAGCGACGTAGAGGGGTGACGTGAAGGGTTCGACCATAGGGGAGAGTGAGTTAGACGGGGCAAGAAAATGGTTCGGAACGACTAAACCTTCTAGGAGTAGCTCGACCGGGAAAACAAACACCAAACTGCTTAAGAATCCGAGGTACGAGTGCAACGACGGGGCGAAAGCTGGCTCACTGAGAAATACAACAATACGAATGAATAAGGCTGATTCAGGCTCTGACCTATTTAGAAATTCTTTAGCCTCTTTATCCGTTTGATCTACTTCTCTTTTGGAGTTCACGAATGAGCTTTCATGAAAGATCTTAGGCTGCCGGAGCACTTACTAAGTACTTCACGGGACCTCAGCCCACTATTGTGAAGCGCTATTGGAACTTACTTAACTTGGCTCGATCAACTTTCATTCAATTTATTCGTGTTCTGGGACGTAGGGCTCGACCTAAAGGGACGAGAGAAGCGACGTGGAGACCTTAAGGAACGAGGGCACCGACGTACTCGAGCGATAGCGAGAGGGACCAGTGAAATGACGGGAGAGGGACGAGTGAAACGACGAACAAGTGCTCGACCATAGGGGCCGGAACCCATCAGCAGTATTTTGAAAGTAGTGAAGTTGTTCATAATACTTTACAACTCATTGAATTTGCTAACATCTTGAAAAAGACACTTGTTCAGTAGAGTTCATTCCAAGAGTGAGCTGATTATGGCTCAGACCTCTGAATCCTCTTTATCCGGGGCGGGGTTAAGGTGAAACTCACCCCCTTGGCTTCTCTTGCCTTTGCTTATCCTGCCTTGGCTGAAGACCAAGACTGACTCTCGTACTTCTCTTGAACCACGTCGCAAAACTATTCTTATAATTAAATGCGTCCCTTCCAAATTAGATTTGATAAAAGCGAATTTTAAGTTAGTCACACGTCGCTTTGCTCGTCCGTTCCGTCACACGTCGCTGTCGCTCGTCCGTTCCAAATTTGATTTGATAAAAGCGAATTTTAAGTCACACGTCGCTGTCGCTCGTCCCTGACTTGAGTTAACGAATGAGCTTTCATTCCAGATCTTAGGCCCCGGAGCACTTACTTAAGTACTTCGCGGGCCCGACCACTGACGGCCTTGCTCTATTGTTGGAGCTTTCTCGATCAACTTTCATTCGTCGTCTTCTCATGAAATATTGAATTCAGATATTCGATCTATTCTTATACCATGTAATTCAGATGAAGATCGACCGGTATCTTTAGATAGCTCGAAATTAGACCTTGTTCCCCGTATTCTGCACCAAGAGTTCATGGCCCAAAGCCATAAAATACTGCTGATGGGGATCGGGGTGTTGCTGCGAGTGATAATGACGCGTATCAAATTCGTTTCTTCTGGATCGAAGCTCTATGTCTAATTCAGTCCTTCGCAAGCTTCCTTCAAAGGGAGAGTCCATAGGCGCGAATACTCGGATTTGGCTTGGAAGTGCTCGCTGAGCGGTCTGTCTATTGATGCACCGGATGTCTGTCCGAAAGCTCTGTTATCTCTATCTTCTTTTGACTCCTAGGTACTCTATCACTTCATTCGTTCGTTTGGTACACTCCACTTGCTTGAGTGCTCGCTCCGGTACACTCGTCGGGTTTGATATAAAGAAATTGAAACTAGGATTGAAGACAGCATGAAAGATTCCCTTGAGAAGACCGATCCTCAAGCGTCACTATCCCCTCTTTATGGTAGAAAGAAGCCCCCTTCTCGTCGATCCTTGGCTTTAAGTTGAGTTTCTTTCTGGTCCTCGTCCTCCCGGGATTGAAGTTAAGCGGTCTCCGGATATGCATCTAACTCAGCATAAGTATGCCATTGCCATGGAATATTTCTTTCGTTGCCCTGTGTGACTCCAGCACTACGCGAGCCATGAGCAAAGCATGCAATTAGCACTGGTAGAGCGGGGAGGTACTTGCCAGAAAGAAAGAGAGGGGAGCCAACCGAAAGGGAGAGAATAGACTTATAACGAACCCAATCATTATCATTATAATATCTTTCTCTTTCTTCACCTGTCATGTAGGAGGCGGATCCTAAAGTGCTTCTTTCTTCTTCTTTTTCTTCTTAGGTTTTTGTTTCTTTGGTGGGTACTTGTATAGTAAAGGCAGGTAGTACCCAATGACTTTAAAAAGGCTGCTATCTTAATCACGACGTTCTTAAAGGTTGGAGAGCCTACACGCCTACACAGAGTTTAAAAAAGGTTGGTATTAGCACTCGCTTAGGTGCTAAAGGTGGAAAGGTAGATAGATATGTGAGCCAATTAGTCCTTGAACTAGGGAGAGGAACGAGGGATACCGACGTCTCGACCAACGGGAGAGGGCATATTAATCCAATTCCAATAGAGTACTATACTTGACTTGTGAAGGAGGAAATCGTAGTCCCACAGGATTCAAGAAAACCGGTAGACGTGTCGTTGACCAGCTCTTTTGGTCCCTCCTTTCCTCTGTCGCTCGAAAGCCTCCGCTTGCTTCTGTTGTTAAGCTTATTCCACCAGCTCCAACTAAACCATCTAGGTAATTAAGTACTCTTTGAGGATCGCTAGACAAGTCGGGGGCCGGCTCTCTTTCTCTTTAAAACAAGAATGAACAAAGAAAGAGTGAAAGGAGAAAAATAGATATTGACTAACTTTTTGCCCAGCATGCTATTCTCCACGCCCAATCATATATCGACGAAGCGGGGGGCTCCCACAAAGAAAGTCTTTATAAAACATGAAGAAGGCTTTCAGTCGAAGGAAAGAAATGATTCTTATTGGGGTCTATTGTATGGGCCCAAAGGTATCCCAAGACCTAACAAAGGATCTAGTGGTTACCTTGGAGTGGATAGCAAGAAACCTATCCATGCTGGGACACTGAGATGCACTAGCGTTCGAAAACCTGCACCTCTTATAATTAACTCAACTCAGAAGATCTATCCTAGAACATCTTGCGAAGCCGGTTCGGTAGTTCTTGCATCGAACTATGTTAATGAACTCATAGGAACTGGCCTCATTCTCATTCGCTGCAACTGACTTATAGTACTAGAGTGATATCGCTATAGTTATGAGAAACTACGAAAGATCCACTCGACTATACAATAATCTATATCTCGATCTCTCTATCGCGTATCCGCTCGAGCCTATCCTTATATAATCTTTGCCCTGACTCTATTTAGAGCTATCTGACTCGTAAATCCCCCTCGCCCTTCGGGCGAGCTCAATCGGTTGATTCCCTAACTAAATGATGGTATGGCG
>JBBMJZ010000083.1:1253496-1277616 GCA_037833815.1 Zingiber zerumbet | reverse complement strand
GATACTTTATGACCCTTCCCAACTTAAAAGTTCAAAGAATGAAACTTTTGTTCAGCTCTTCGCCCCTAATCTTAACTATAAAACGATCCCACAGCAACTTATAGTACCAAGTTCATGGCTATTCAAAACTACGAAAGATCTGCCCTCGGCCCTCTGTCTTAACAAAGAAAGATTTGCCAATCAAGTTAGGAATCAATCTAGACTAGCTGCCATAAAGAGCGGAAGAGACTCGGATTAGTTCAAACACTCGGTACCAAGGGGCGTAGCTGCTATTTCACCGGGAGTGAATCGTAGAACAGCAGGTATACTAGTAGATTCTTCTGCCTTTGAAGGCTTGTCTGCGGAATAAGAGCAGTTAGGAGTTAGCAGGACAGCACATTCATATGACGATTTTATCCATTTCGCCTAGTAGGCTGTGGCACTTTCTTAAAAGAGAGAATAAGTTCTTTGACTTGACAGAATGCCCCATTTCGGGACCTAGTCAGCTGCACATTCATCTCTAGAATAGAAGGGCTTTCGGAAGAGAATACGGCCTTTGATTGAAAGTCAACTAGTAGTCTTGTTGTCGGAAAGAGCTTTCACATCTCATATGACATCTGTACCAACAGACTTCTTCGGACACCAGTAAGGTAAGTAGCTACGGAAGCCGATCTCACTCCTGAGGATCCTGCTTTCGCTACGCACCGCTCCGTGGGGGTCTCAGAAAGGGTATGTGGTCGACCTCTCTTGCCTCGCTGAAATCAAGGATTTTCACTACCTCAGGCCCCCCCTTGTCCAGTCACCATTCTGAGGGAAGTTAGGGAATGACTAGCTAAAGGCCCTGACGGAAGTCTGGTTTTGTGCTCTCCAAGAGTCAGAAAGTCAAGTAGGCAAGCGCGCCTCGTCTATGTACTCGGTTGGGCGGTCTGGATCAACTAACTGACTTGAATGAAGAAGAACCAGATTCTTTTCTTCTTCTTATACTTGTACTCTACCAGTAGACTGAACACCAACTCAACTTAAAAAAGAGAATGACTACCATCATGAAAGAAGGTACGAGCATCGCGACGTGTAGACGGGGCGACGTGATAACGACGGGGTGAACTCTAGTTCTAGTCGCTCTCTATGTTCAAATCTCTTTTGCAAGAAGCCCTGTGAAAGCTATCTCATATAAGATAGGGGATAGTATACCTTGAATCAGTTTTGAGATGCAAGAAAGCAAAGAGGTAATAGGCGCAATCAGGCAAGCAGTTAAGCGACTTCTGTCTTCTATCTATGCCTTTTCTCTAGAAGACTATTGGTGAGTAAGGAAGTGTCGTAAAGCTCCTGCCTTTGTTTGGATGGACCATAGGCCTGATGCTAGGAAGCTTCAAGCTAGGATAGTGTAGTTCGAGCATTAGAAGGAGGCAAGCAATCATTACACGAATCCCCGTCCTTTAGAAAGAGATGCCCGCCCCCTCTCAACACTCTAAGACACTGGTGACGTGACTAAGAGACTATATTAAAGTGGAGTGAAGCCAGCACGCGGTACACAGCATACAGGGGGACGAAATCAATACAAGGGAAGCCGGCCAATCAGTAGACACAGAAAATCTTGCAAACTAGCTCATCAGTACAGCTAATTGATTCGTTAGGTGACATGAGTGACACAAGCTGCAAGGAAATCGGCACGTGCCTCGCTTTCGCTACGCACCTCTGGTTGAGTCAATTTAGCTGCTACTTTGAAACTAGACTGATGTAGTGGTGGGGGAAGCACAGAGAGGGCCGAAGCAATCCCCAAGCATCATTTTAGAGCTCATTAGTCTGAGTGTGAAACCTGGGGTGCGTCACTATAGGAACATGAACCCTCCGTAGCTTCTTTTAGGCTGCAAAGGGGAATTCCACTTATAGATAGGAATAGGCCCATGAACAAAAATTAGCGATTCAACCATATGTAGGGCCGGAGATAGAACTAAACAACTACTAAGTAGGGGCCCAGGTACTCAGCCATGGTGGACTCTACAAAAAGGGATTCCAAAGATAAGAAGAGGAGACTCATGTTGGAACGGTTATATAGATGTCTTGCTAATGAAACGTATTCTACTTTACCCGGATGGGCTAAGCTGAATACAGATGGCTCTTGTCAGGGAAATCCTTGACCTGGAGGCGCAGGAGGAGTACTTAGTCAAGGTCAATGGAAAGGTGCTTTCTCAAGCAAATTACCATGGTGTACTAGCGTACAAGCTGAATGAAAAGCTCTTCGGGATGGCCTACAGATTTCACTAGCAAAGAAAATAGCCTCGAGATACATCGAGATTCCAAAGTGGTAATTAACATTATACACACTCGGTGCAACTCACGAGACTCTACTATTGCCGATGGCTCATAACTCAATTCAAAGAAGTTAATATGATACACACATATAGGGAGAGCAAGGACGTAGCTAATGCATTAGAAAATGAGGGGCGGGACCAATTCAACATACTCACTATGTATACTACCCTTCCCCTGCCACTTCCAAGCGTTGCGAAGGGTTTTGACTCAAATTATATAAACTTGAACCAATTCGTGAATATGTGGAGGTTCCGCTCCTCTCCTTTCTTTATTCGATAAGGCGAGACTTTCAGTACCTTTCTTTAGTCTTTACCTGTGAATCGGGGAAGTTTATCTGCAAAGGTTATTCTACCTACCTGACCTAGGAAAAGCCCATCCAGTCTAACATAATTTCAATCAGTTGAAAGCTTTCTTTAAGGTAGTAGTGAGTGGTAAGTGCTTCTATGTCCTTCCATAGTCGTGAGTAGGATCCATAGGCGGTAGGTAATGGGTTGCAGGCCCTAGCCCAGGCCCTTTTTTATTCTATGCGCTCACAGCTGCTCCTTTACTTGACTAGCTCACAGCTTCCCCTTTACCACATATGCTCTCCATACCCAAGCCTAGATCAACCCTTCCTTCATTCTCGTTGTAGAGATTGATTATCTGAGAGAGGCGCTACAAGCTTCTCTATTCAGGGCGGGGGAAATGGGAAAGGGGGTCCCTTAGCATAGCAGCGCTAGGAGCACACGGGGAGGATTCATCCATCGAATGCAAGAGGTAATTCGGGTGTGAGGGATAAGACAGAAGCAACTGACATAGTCCCTGTCCGAAGTGCCACTCCGACGGTAGACCCTCTCTCTAAAGGAGAATCTCCACGACTGTCTTATGGTTATGTTGAAGAAGAGGGTTAGCTTCATAGCTTAAACCTATCAAAGCAAAGGCGGAACAGCTGGAAAGGTCATCACTCCACCTCTTTGAAGGCGTGTCGATTGGGTTTGGTTGGGAGAGGAATAAAAGTAGCTCGACTAAAAGGAGAGGAAGAGCGAGATGATCGGCTACGAAAAAGGGCCGCGTTTTACCGTCTTTTTTGTCGTCTAGGAAGGGAATATGAGAAAGAACCCAATTTTTTGAGTCCAAACAAAGTAAACTGGAGTGATCTGTATAGGGAGGTTCTATCTCTGTCTCGAGAAAGGCCTCTCTTATTTTTGTATAAAGTATAAACGAAAATGGAAATAAATCAAATTAGAAGAATAGGAGGCACATGCGGTTCACACGATATCTTTCAAGAAAAAGATGGGAAGGAGCAAAAAAGCAATAGGATTTCAGATTTTGAAGCTTTATCACTTCCTGGAATAGAAGGGAAATGAGATAACTCACTGAAAGTGGAACGTCCAGCACCAAAGGCTCAGCAGAAGTCAGCTTTCTCAGCTCCGTAATAATATTCTATTAGTAATCTTGTAAGAGAAGGGTAAGACAAGACGGAAGAAGATTACATACATAGTTAGCTGTTTTCCTCAGTAGTAAGAAGCAGTACATCCAGAACGGGTAACTCAATCACGGTTGACGGGGGTAGATCCTAACCTATAGCTAAAAGCTTCGATGGTCCCTGACATTCTACCCGTCTTTAAGGGTCGTCTCCAAAGTCAAGTTCCGACTCTCTCTTTCTATACGCAAAAATGGGAATCACCTACTACTTGATACGCCTCTTCTGGCACAACACAGACTCCCACTCAAAGAGCACACCACCCTAATCTCTAAACCAAGGCAAGGAAAGGCTTTTTTCTTTACATAAAGCGAAAGCTCAAGCGGGGCCAATTGACCACTTTAGAGACCGGTGCGAGACCTTCCCTTCTTCTGTTCTGACTTTCAAGTTGATGACAAAAGGTGTGTTAATACAAATAAAGACCTTCTTTTCTTGGCAAAAAGTGGTAGGAATCAGTCAGTTGTTTATTTAAGTCATTTTTTTTTTTCTAACTATGATTGACTCTTTTTCTTTTTCTGTTTGTATTCCTGCAAAAAAAAGTGTTTTACGCCTTAATCTGATTCTTCACAGTAACCCCATAATAGCGTTTAGCGTTACTTGCACCATAACGCTTGCGCTTACTGATACTACATTAGCTACTACAGAAAAAGGAAAAGTCATAATCCCATCCTGCGGTTCAGCAGTAGTGGAAACAAGAGCATCCCCGGACACAGCGAGAAGTGAAAAAGATTTCAATCCTTTTTTTTTAGTCGAGGAAGCCTTTGCCTTTAGTTTAGACTCTTTTCCTCCTGCCTTCAAGTAAGGAATCCTTTTTCGCTTCGCACCTTTAGTGGTTGAGCTGACCAAGCAAGTCATTTGTTTTTCTTTCTCTGTAATAGCACCTAGGGTAAACCTACTTTTCTTCCTTCGGGTTGTGAAGTGAAGCAGGCATTGCTCAAGGTTTCAACGCTTCTCCAGCAAGAAACGTATTATTAAAGGGAAAGGAAAAGAGAAGCTCCATGCTAGAAAGAAAAAGCGTAGCAGTAGGGTAACTAAGCATCTATATCTCTACTTCACCCCAGTCCTTCCTCGTCGATTAGCAATCGATCCAATGTGGATTGTATCCGGCGAGGTTTGGAACCCTCAAAAACAAGGTTTAAGTACCTAGTCCACTATATCTGTGCTTTTCGCTAGGATCTTCCCGTATGTACAGTAGCCCCGACCCTATCTGATCTTAGTCTCGAGTAGAGTCTGACGCTTCAGAATCGGATTTTTCTTGGTACCGATCACACGAGACCAGACCTTGAGCCAGGGATAGTCAGCGCTGAAGACCTTTCTGCACGGGGCAGCGACCATAACTGAAACTAGACATGAAGGTAGGCTGGCGTTAAGGGAAGGGGCCAAGAGAAGAATCTTTGCCAATGGCTACTCTCTTCTCTGCTTTTCCTATACTAAACACTACCAGCCGCGTTTCCCCCTAGCTCTTCTGTTCATGCTTGCTTCTCCCACTCATCTTGCTTATAACTAGAAAAAAGAGACTATATACTCTACTTCGTACTCTAGCTACTAGAATTCATATATCTATTTTCTAACTTCTACTTAAAACGACTTTGTTACAAGACAAGTTACATTTAGGTGGGAGATAAGCGGTATTACCACTAGGATAGAGTTAGGTTTTTATTCCTCCTTCCGGTTAATAGACACGGACCTTTAGAAGTTTCTCGAGCCAGTCAGTCCGGGGGTAGGAACATGCCTACAACCCCTCCTTTGGAGGGGGTTGACCTGGCGTGCATCGATCGAGTTTCCCCCCTTCTTGACTTAGGTTGAGGTTGGGGGGCTATAAAGGAAAAGACCCAGAGGTTATAGAGGCGTAGTCCTTCGGATAGAGTCTACTAATCCTATCTCTTCTTCCTTGATCCGAGATTATCTTGTTCTTATGGCCATCTGGATCCTGAGTAAATCTTCCTATGCCTTCATGCCAGGGAGTTCTCTATCGATCTAGCTCGGGAGGTAACTTGAAACTTCTTATCTTCCTCTTGGTTGTTATCTTCCCTACAGTCCTTTCTTTATTGTTTAGTGGGTCTGCCCGTTCGGCGTCGGTACCTCACATTCTTTAATTAGGGCTGCACCCCGCTTTCTTTTCTGAGTGCCACCCGTAACAGTAAGAAAGAGAAAAGTATTATGGTACGTCGTCCACGGGGTTTGGGAAGTGCCTTTGCTCCCTTGCTAAATCATTGACCCTGACAGTGAACGCGTAGACGAGGCTTTGACCCGAATTGTTCAAGGAATCTCGGTTCTTTGAAACGTAATCGAGATAGTCATTCTTTCGAATTCCGGGGAAGCTTTTTATAGCCTAAGAGACAAGAGGATCTTTTTCATAACGTCAGAGCGAAGCTTTCGATGATCACGTAAAACTCGTTTCTATACTCCTCATTCCGCTCGTTGGATTTGACTTCTAATTAATCTGGCGTTCGCTAGGCATGCGGGAGAAGGAGAAAAGTGCTCTTCTGCGTCTTCGAGATATGGTCTTGCTTGGGATTGCAATATATCTAATCTTATAGATTCATGTTCTAAGTTAGACTTCTCAGTTGATACTAGTTGTTGTTTACAGCTTGATAGAGCTTCAATCTCTCCCTGGTCTAAGCCTGTCAATCCAGTAGGCCGGTTCCGCGATAAGTCTTCCTCTATATCAGCCGCATTGGAAATGCTTGCGCCCACTTCCCCTATTGCTGAGAGTGCTTACCCGCCCCCCTGACTACTTTAGTAGGACCTTCTTTCTTTAGAGTTAGAGAAAGGAGCCCTTCCAGAAAACCAAGAAAAAAGAGTATAGGTACCATTCTTTGAGGACCCGTTCTCGATGACCACTCCCTTGCTTAGGGCTCGGTATGCGGTCTTCAAGGCTTTTTGATCGGGCGAGTGGAAGAAAAAGAAAGTGGAAAATGCTAGCTTCATTCCATAGTAGACAGCCCATGTGTAGGCTTGGGTTCGTTCCTCAAAACAAAATAGGCAACTGGGAAGGCGCTCTTTTGATTTCTCGTAGTTTAAGTAATTAACCAACTTCTCTGGTCAGATCTCAGTCGATGCCAAGCATGACACCTCGCATCATCGTTGATCCGCTCGGTATTACTCAGCTGTAAGAAGACAATAGGATCGGAACCGTAAACCCTAATACTATTCTGTACGAGATTTCCTATTTCTCCTTAACGGCCTTCCTTCCATAAACCTAGGCAACACCAGAAGTTTCTCTATCCGCAAAGGAAGCGGTCGTCTTATAACTCGACTTCCGCTGCGAGTCTCATTGCGGCTCTCTCCTGCAGTAGTGATGATGGTTCGCCACACCAGACATCACATCCCCGGAACTTCAATTGCCACAAGAAAGCATCATGGCATTTCCGTCGTATGAGTGAGCTCTATAGCTCGACCACCCCACTTCTGCACATTGAGTCTTTTGGCACCGGCAGGCAACGCAGTTCTTCACCGCATTCGTGGTAACAGCACTCGTTCTCGGTCTACCACGCTAAATGTCCCAGCCTGTTCACGTTCACTGCGGGAAGCATCAAAAGAAAAGGCTCACCATAACGAATTTGTCTTTACTCCCTCCTCGGAAGTGTGGTTTGTCCAACTTCTTTCTATTGAATATCGGAGGAACGAAGCCAACGACTTCAAACCGACTCGGTGAGGAGATCAGACTTAGCTTCCTAGGCTGCTTCCTTCTGCGCGAGAAGAGAAGCGCTTAGATAGCGCATTGAGCTACTCAGCATGTGGTAAGCATAAACCATTTGAAATAGATCACATGGAACATCGAATGAGGAGCTATCAGCCGCTCAGGGGTATTTCATTTGAGACTTGTCCTACTTGTTGGCTACGTTCAGCAGCTACAGAGCATCGAGTTCGGATTAGTTGATGGCTTGGTTTGAGCTTGGTGCACGGTTGAATGAAGTATTCAGGGGCTTTCAGAGACTGAGTTATCAGCAAAATACACATATACTATTAATGAGCCGAGGGAAGACTTCTCAAATTGGTCCAAAGTTAGATAAAGAAGTGTCAGTAAGAACTAGCACAGATGGTCAAATTCGTAGGTTTAACGCCATTTCGAGGTGCCTCACTCTCACCATTGACGCATCCAAACGTGGCTTTTTTCGGTCTTTTATCGCTTCCATTTAGACAGCCTCACCGGGCTGGCGCCCCAGGATCCCTTACTTGAGCTGAGCTTTAGGAGAAGACTTTCAAGCTAAAGCTCCATCTCTCCTTCTCGGCCTTACTTCACTTCCTTCCGCTCTCTTCTTCAAACCCCCCGGGGGGGGGACAGTTTCTTACTGGCCCGTAAAAGGCGAGCGTAGTGAGAGCAAAGATAGAAGTTTGGTACACTCAATGCTCAATAGAATCCACTCTCCCTGCTCAATATAGATCTCTCGTCCCGATGGTTTCTAGACAGACTAGTATCCCTGTTGCTCTTTCGCTCTGGAGTGAGAATTGTCCTGGCCGGATAGAATCAAGACAGACGAATAGAAATATCGCCAACCGTGTAACGATAGTGAAACGAACATGAGAAAGGGAATGCGGTTATTTAATGCAGACAAAGATGAATTAACTAGCGTTGTACTACTCCTCTGAGAAAAGAAGGGAGAAATATACCAATCCAAATCAAAGAGCTGATTCTATCACCCGCCCTGCGAAAAGGTATAACGGTAAACAAACTATCCCCGCAGGGGAAATGCTATCTCACTCACGACGGGTATAACAGTATATTCTCTATCTTCCGACCGGGGATAGTCTAGCTACACTACCCACCGCTACTGGTAATAGAACTATCTCTCCACATGTGGCTAGTGGTCTAATTGGGTATTCAGCTAGAGTTTCGGAAGGCGGTCTTTTGGTCTTGAGAGAAGAGAATCCTTTCGGAATAGAAGGACAGACAGCTTGGCTCGCAGTTCTTGGATTAGAGGGCAGGCAGACGATCAGGCTTGGAGGCAAACAAAGCTCATAATAGGGTGCGTCGCGAGAAAGATAAACAGGAGCGACGAAGGAGCTGAGAAGTCAACATCTTTCTAGTATGTTGCGAACATAAGGCGCTATTGCACTCGATAGACATGCCACAGCCAACAGTGTTGTAGCGGTAGAAATCGAAGGGATAGCTCCTAGCAAGATGTGGATCAGGATTAGCACCCGGGGTCCTGTGAAACGGATTACGAGTGTATGGTATGCTGAACACATGAACTAGGGGGCCTCTGCTTTCTTTTAGCATTCAAAAAAACATTCTGCCAAGTGAGAAGATCAGTAGAACCAATATCAAAGTCAACACTGTTCATCAGAGTCTTCAACATCAGAAAAACAGCATTCGAAGAAGGTCCCTGGTTTCAACAACAGTCTGACAGAGCACACAACAGTCATCCTAAACCAAATGCATTTTGACCAAGCAATCAAAAAAAAAGACTAGGCTCTGATAAGACCACACAAGCACAGACCAAGGCGTTACAGGCGAGAGAGAATGAAAGCGCTGAACCATTGAATTCAAACACTGCCAGTGAAAGTGCTTAACTAACCGATCTCAGAAAGAGAACACTGCTGCTGAAGCTCATTTCACAAATGTTTAGACCTTGGAACCACCAAGAATCAGTGGATTTGGGGCGACTAAAAGGAGCGATAGAAAGGTTTCGTTGTTGATATTACCCGGAATCACAATCAAACAAATCAGAGTTTACACACTGCAGATTTCTTCCAAGCCAGCAACTCCTTAAAGCAAGCCCCACTAACTTCCTGCATTACCCCCGATGGATTTTCCATCTATCTCCATTTGAACCCCGCCCCGATAAAGCTTGGCTAGTTCATCCGTAACGTTATACTACTTTGGTTTGATGTGGACTGCATCGTGAGTGTAATTCGTCCTGCCAGTGACAAAGTAGCTGCTTGCCAGCCCTCCAACTCTATTAACATAGACCCTTGCTCTGTTACACATCCTTCTATTCCGCTTTGGAAACCCTTTCATTAATGAAGCAATGGCACACCACCAGCCCAAGATCCGATAGTTGTGCGATTCCACTCAAACGGCTGATTTCCCCTGAGGCGCTATGGAATTGCCTTTAGGCGCTAACTAAGTCACTCGCTCAACTTCATTCCCTTCCGAGAATAAAGAGTCAAGCAGCTAAAGGAACTCTTAGAAACGCTAGCAGAACTACTCGTACCTTCTTCCTTCACTAATACAGTCGAGCTCTTCCATCCTCTCCCTTTTGGTCGAGTACTCCATACCTCTGCCTTTGGATCATTGCTGTGGCGTATACCCTTCATACAAATGTTCTAAACAATTCAATTCACCTCCCGGAATCGAAAGCCTGAAATTGTTACGAGGAGAAATGGTTTTCAGGGCTATCTCAATGGTCATACCTGCACGAAGCAAATGTGAAGTTCAATCAATAGTCACGCTCACATGCAGCGACTAAGTCAACAAATTCGCAAAGGGTTCATGTCGACTCTTTCTACTCGACTACAACCTGTTGAATCTCGTTCTTCAAGTATTCCGCGGTTCCAAACCAGATTCCCGAACTCAATGAAATTGAAATAAATCCACCAGAACTCATTACTGAACTGCTAAGGCAGATCAACGAGATCGATGTAGGCGGTGGAATCACTCAACACTGCAACATCCTCCCCTTTTGTCTTGGGCAATTCCCGTGTACCAGAGATGGTTTTTTGATTCCAAGGTTGCTGCACTAATTCTTTGAAACCTGGAGCATCACACCAAACGTTTAGAAACCGAAAAGGTTTAGGGCCGGATCCGAAATGCTAAAATAGATCCTTGCGTCGCTTCTGTTGCTTGTCCTGCCATGCCATTCTTCCATATAGGGAATCTGACTTTTCATTCATTGATTCCTTCCCCGATGCCACAAGTATCCATCAATCTACTAAATATCTCCAATTCACGGGATACGAATGAGCCGTAGAGCCTACGAGATCCACCACCAGGCACTACCTGTGGCTTATCCGATTCATCAATCAATCCCTGACGCTTCATCGGATGGATCGAGACAGGAATGAATGCTTTCATGTTAGTGAAGTGGGGAACAGGCGCCATTGCCCAGTCACTACCGAATCGAACTAAATAAGAGTTGGCATAGGGGTTTAGGGCTCGCGGAAAAAAAGAATGTGCTGTGATGCTATCCCGAAGTGCTAATATGTAAGAAAAAGCCCTACTTCTATCAATTCCGGAAAGGGAAAGGTAGTAATCCAGGCCAAAAGTTGTAGTTGTTACCAGGTTCGCCCCGACAGCACAAATCGTTTTGTCTCCCAGTCCAAGGTGCAAGCCATTCAAGAGTGGCAGCCTCCCTCAAAGGTGCCCGAGTTGCGATCTTTCCTCGGCTTGGTGAACGGCGCTTCATCAAAGGCTATTCAGCCATCGCAGAGCTGAGCTTTAGGGGAGATGTTTGTGGTCACATGGAAAAGTCAAGTATTCTATGCAAGCTTTGGCTTAGGTTAGGCTTGGTTTACCGGCTTCAAAGAATGCTTTCAAGCTTGAACCTGGCTTGTGTATCCTATGCGAAGCAAGCCTACACTGGTCTTGGAATCGGCATTACCGCAGCGATGCTCTTTCTCTTGTTTAGCTGGGACCAGCTCGACGGTTGTAGGCCTAACTGCGGAATGGAATAAGCGGTCTTCTTAGCAAGATCAACTGCTATTTCAGCTGTCACAGGTTGACTTACTGACTTATGTCACAAAGTGAAGACGCCTATGAAAGGAATCGACTTCTAATGGAAGGTTACCCCCGGTTTAGCATTAAAGTCTGTCTTGCATAAGCAAAATTCTTTACTGAATGAAAAAGAATCAAAAGTGTGATCTCGCTTCTTCGAGGCTAGGCCGGACCCCCCACCGCTACGTGGGCCTGACATCGACTGCTTTCATGGGCTCGCGTATACTTTCCTTTCATGGGTTCGATTCCCAGAAGTACCCCGGGCAAGTTATTGTATTGGATTGCATTTTTTGCTTGAATTGTGTCCAATCACCTTGGCACTACTCTTTATTAGATTTTGCTTGGCACTAATCTTTATTAGATTTTTCGAGTTGAATTATTCAACAGCACGACCCGGTCCTCGGGTCTTTACCCAAAAAGACCCCAAACCGGCTAAGTAGCGCATGCGGGCTTAGAATTCGTTTTTGAGTCGGACATCAACCTCAATTTTGAAGTTAGACAAATTTGTACACTCATTGTACGTAGAGTTTAAACACAAGGAACGGTACCTCGTGTAAGTACCATACGTCAGTAGATGATGTAGACGGGTTCGCGAGATGCGGGTTGATGAGCTAGAAGAAGAAAGACCCGGACTTAGACTTAGATAAATTCCAAAACCCCTACCTAAATAGACTTCCCAAGAGCGATAACAACCCGAATAGAATGGGTTTGACATACCTAATGGTTGAGCTGCAGCATATGGAAAACAAGGAAAAAAGCCCCGAATAACGGGCATTCAGCAAAGACAACAACAACTGCTAGCAGGGATCTTCCCTTTACCCAAACCCAACTCAAGCCGAAGAAACTTATGTAATGGTCACCGCTAACCGCTTTTGGTCCCAAATCTTTGGGGTTGCTTTTTCCAATAAACGTTGGTTACATTTCTTTATGTTATTTGTACCCCCCAACCGAGACATAATCTTGAAACCATGTGGGTGGCTTTCTTACCCGCTGACTAGCTCTTGGTGGTGCTAAGTGAGAAGAGTTAGCATCCGAAGCTTCATGGCACTCACTTGGAAAGAGTTCGAGTGATAGGGGTGAATCAGGAGTGTGATGATCTAGGTTTCCTTGTGAGGGTGCACCTTAAACGAAAGAGGAGGACATGGTCAGGGAGTGGTGGATTCCGGGATATCTTCCCTTACGGAGATGTTTGGAAAATTCTAGACTTTCTAATAGAACCCTTTTGCCCGGCACTATAGCCTATAAAAACACACTTAAAGGCTCTTTTTGCTTTAGCTCATCACCTTTTGGTGTGGGCTGCAGCAGAATCGGTGTACCCTGGAGTGACATTTACTGACTACGCTTTGTTAGGTGATGAATCTTTACTGATGAAGCAGTGGCACAGGAATATCACGCTATCATGGCAGGTTTGGGAGTTTCAATCTCACCTTTAAAATCCCTAATCTCTCGGCGGAAGAGAAGACATTTTTTTTTCAAAATCTGTCAGTAGACTGTTCACCATTATCAGTAAAGAACTTTCTTGGTTCGTATCATCCGATGGGTTTAGCTGCCCTGGCCCTTTCGAGGCCTTTTTCAGAGGAGAATTGCTGGGTTACAAGACACTGGCTCGCGCTGGATACAACGAGATGAAACCAGCAGAACGAGTAGAAAGAGTAGTTAGAGTATCAAATACGAGTTACACGTTAGTGGTTATAGTATCCAATAGAGAACAAAGCGAAATACTTATGTAGTAGTAATGGTTTCTAGTAACAAAGAGTTATAGGAGCTCGTTAGAAAAGTAGTCCATCTTGTCCGCCAATGAAGGGAGTCAGCCGGTTTGCTGGGAAATGGGCAATAAGCGCCTTTTCTGACTCATAATTGGCCAATTCAAGTTCTACAGCAGCACAAGCAGACGCGGATCTAGCTCCATATCCCCCTCCAGTCAGTGTCCCAGGAGTTAGGGATGATCGGGGATAAGGGCAAGGGTGGGGAAGAGACGGCCTCCCGGAATGGAACAACGCCTGTGGCAGTAGCAGGGCGAAAAAGGCACCATTTCTCACTCTTTCTTTTGACTAATCCTTTTCTTCTTTCGGGAATAAAGCCGGCTTTGATGCTTTTCTTTCATAGCATACATGGAACGCCAATCTTCAAAGAAGAATGCCAGGCTCCCGACCTGTTGTAGTTCTTCCCTATCAATCTATTAAATTCGGCTAGGCCAACAAAGCGACTCTCTACCCGCCTCGGTCCATTGATCCCACCCCCCTCAACGAGGCCTTCCCATGCTGCTTCCCCAGTTCCTAAGTAGAGGACATCATGCCATGCCTTTATTTACGATGAAAGACCCTCCTAAACTAGATCCTCAAATCGATCCTGTCGCTAAAACACTTTTTGGATTTGTCCAATCTGAAATGCTTAGATCCAGTCCCACTTTTCGCAGTCCCAAGGCGCTATGGAATTGCCCTACTCCTATGAGATTGACACCCTCTAGCAGATCGATGGCATGATCTATCTCCTACTCGGACTAGGAAGTCTAAATTCTCACTAACTGCGCTTTTTGCCTAGTGGCCAGTCGTCGGTGATCCCAGCCCAGCCTTTTTTCTCTCATCTCCAGACGAATTCTTCTTTACTGACCAACTCGGCGATCAAAGCATGGATGCATGGTTCACAGAGGTACGAGCGAGAAAGAGTCAAGAAGGCGGATAATGAGCTACCACGAAGGCAAGAGTGGTTTTGATTCCTCAAAGACGAACGAAAACTAGTGAAGACGACGAACGAAGCGGTCTTTACCTATTGGTCGTTAAAGACGCTAGCCGAAGGTTTCTCTCTTCGTTATTCACCCTTATCCGTCCTGTCGTTTAGCGTAGAAAACGTAGGGCTAAGTCGGGCAATTCGATCACGCCTTACATTCCTATTAATTACATCAATCCTTCAAACCATCCATCCTTTAATTGGTCCTCCTTCCCACATTCCGGCTAATCCCGTAGTATCCCATACAATCGAATCTCCATCTTTGGCAGCAAACAATCCATCCGAAAAAGAGAAAGAAGAAGAACGAAGGAGAACGAAGACATCCGTAGCAGCCTACCTTGTCCGTCGTAGCGTCTACTGATTCTCTGTAGGGCGAGTGATTCCCTGATAAGATGTCTTACGAAGAAAGAAGATGTTATTCTTAGTATACCGATTGGGCAATTAACATAGCGCATCAGGTTTTTAACATTTCCAGGGTCTACACGGATGTCCGTGTTCATGGAACTGGACTCATCTTCACCCTGAGCCGTGTCATTAACGACAGGAATTTTCTGACTTCTTTTAGGCTCGTTACGTATACAAAGCTCGCTGGGCAGAAAAACCACCTAGTGGATCAACTTCCGACTCCTAATCTTGATGGGAACTCTCCTCTAAAGCTACGTTGTCCAGCCCGTTCCTCACCTGATGTCGATCCCTTCCTCCTAGCGGGAGTCGGGGCAGTTTCCTCTGTTTTCGTTAAACATCTATCTCACTGGGAATCCTCTTTCTTCGAAGCGGGTTGGTCTTCATTACGCACTAGCTTCAGTGGGAGTTCGAAAGTGTTCCGTGAGTGTTCTCAGTGTGACCTTTCCGAGTCCGAAAGCAGGATTAGGCGTAAGAGTCCAAGCAAAAATGGCTGGTATAGCAGTGGGAAATAAAGGAGCAGAACCAGACCCGATCGGTCAGTTGCCCGTTTACCCGGAACCACAGCGGCTGAAGCATAAACAGATCAGGTGCCAGATCGAGATAGAGCCGACAAGAAAGAGAGAGATAGACCGACACAGGGAGGGAAGGCAAGAAAGATAGACAACAATCGTCGGTATTCGTTCCGCCGTTCGATATTCGTTTTGTTCCGATCCAGTACCGTTAGTCAAAGATACTCGCTGCATTGAATTCCGCTCGTTGGGTGGATGGTTTGAAGGAAGTGAGAGGTTTGGTTTGAGCTCTTTAAAGAAAAGAGTCTTAGTCGGCGAATCATGCAACTAATGAATCTACTGCGAATCCCTCCCTTATGATAGCTATGAATAGAATCTCTAGGGTCACTAAGAAGGAATTCATTCCCAGCATAACATG
Source organism: Zingiber zerumbet (assembly GCA_037833815.1). Classification (NCBI taxonomy): domain Eukaryota; kingdom Viridiplantae; phylum Streptophyta; class Magnoliopsida; order Zingiberales; family Zingiberaceae; genus Zingiber; species Zingiber zerumbet. The sequence goes on along the minus strand of JBBMJZ010000083.1, from coordinate 1,262,143 downwards.
TTGTTGAGCTCTTGATTTGTGTTCACTGTACCCACTTATCTCCCGCTTTGAAGGCAGACTTTTGATTTGTGTTCGTAGTCAACTATCCATCCCCTTAAGAATGCTTCTATCTTCTTCCACTTGGGTTCAATTTCGTCTCCTTCTCCTAAAGCCATGTAATACCGCAGAACTTTTTCCCACTCCTACACGAGTCAACTACTAGCCTGACTAGCAACGTTGGAGGATAAGTTCTAGCCGCTTCTCCCTTTGCCTCTCTGTTAGTTCCACATTTCTCGTTGATGAAAGTCAGAAAGTCATCTAAATCTCTCCCACTATCATAATCTTCTCCATCTTTGTTCTTCCTTGGGTTCAACATGGGAAAGCCGCAACCACCATACTTTTTCGCCAAGATCCTTGTACTTGTCGGCGTCAATGTTAGCAATAACCACATCTTCCTCCTGCTTTTTCGCTGTTGCGACTTTTTCATATGTAGAGCAAGATTCTTGCAATGACCACACCAAGGCACTGCTTTCAGTCAACAAGTACGTCTTTCGTCTGATCAAGCACAATCTCATCGAAGTTGTCTTCAGTAAGAACCAAAACAAAGGGACTGCAGCGACTTTCTCAATTCCTGAGATCCAACGATCGATGCTAATTGAGGTGGAGCGAGTATCAAACCTTCATTGTTTACAAATTCAGCAAGGGTGGATGGAATTCAGGAAGCATCCTTCATACTTTTTTGGCTCTAGGGATCCCTTAGGCTGGATTCTGGGATACCCATCTTCTAAGAAGGGGTAGAAAGAATCTCTGCTCCAATCTGTCTCCGGCTCATCTGGAAGCTCCACTCCGTCAGCGTCATAGGCCAAGTTGATCAGGTTAAAGCGAGGATCATCCTGGGAGACACAAAAGAATCGACAGAACTGTCCGATCATGGTCCCGGCCTCCACTGCTGACTTATTAAACTCCTCTGCCAGCTTCGCGTTGGGCTATCTCGCGGACGAACTCCCGACCAAGATCAGGAGCTATTCATAGAGCCCGCCTAATGGCTAAGAAGAAGAAAGGCAATGACAAAGGGGCGCAGCGGTACGATTCAATGGGGATAGAAAACCCGTAACCACGCTTTCACTTACATAAGACATTTCAACAACTAAGGAAATCGAAGATTGAGCCTTTATACCTTTTCGCTGATGATATGTTACTCTTCTGTCAAGCAACCACGCAAGAGCTCTTGGCTCGACTTGACTTCATGATCGATAAGAGCAACGCTTTCGAGAATGTGTTGATATGGCTTCGCCTGAAGCATCTAAAAAGGGAAGCTTTCAGTCTGTACTGGTTAGAATAAACAGACCAGTCTACATTATGGCATCAAGAAGCATGGAGTGAAAAGAAGCCGAAGCGGGGGTTCTGGACTCTACAGACTTGATTGACAGGCTTAGACCTTGCGTATACTGCTTCTCCTTTGGTCAGGCAAGTTAGAGGATCCCTTCTGTTGGATTGGGCTTGTCAGCGTACGGACTTGGCCAGAATGATTGGCGTCTGGACCTCAACTCAGCAGCTAAAGCCTCTCTTCCTATTTCATTCAAGTTACCAGAAATGGATAAGTTCGATGTTACTAGAAATTCCACGTTTCACATGAGGATGTTCATCAATACCTTGGCTCCTTACCAGTTGGGAGAGGACACACTCGTCAAACTGGTAAGGAGGTACCTCACGAAGGTAGCACTTCTCTGGGATTACCATGAGGACTCCACCAAGTGAAAGACTATCGAAGATGTGGCAGACGCTTTTATTAAGCAGTTCGCTTGCTAAGACCTGATAGATACATACCACTCTTCGAGAAGAGGAGCTAACCAAAGAAAAGCCCGAAGAATCCGAGTTCGTAGATAGGTGGAAAAAGAAAGCCTCTGGAATGATCAATCGACCCACCGAAGAAGACCAGATAAGGATGTTGGTCAATAACCTGCAAGATAAGTACCGGAAGCATATGGTGGCTATCCCGTTTATCAACTTTTCCGACCTTATGAGAGCGGTTAGAGGATGAGATTAACAAGGAAGAGGAGTGGCCCCGCTGCATTCATGAAATCGAAGAAAGTCCACTTTGCCACGAGCTCCTTTAGGGGTCCTCCACCGCATCACCTTCCAATCCCGAGTTTTTTCCTTCCTGCGGCACCACAGGTCTCTTATGTGGCACCTAAGGCAAACCCCAGGTAGAGCAGCCGACCCACGAGTCGCCTATATGCCTCGGCAGATTCCAATTCACCTCCCTCTCCCAAATGGAACGGATGGCAGTGGGGTTGCTACTGTCTTTCACCCCTCAAGTCCCACATCTCTAATGATATCCAGAGCGTACCGTCTCTGATTTATCATTATTCCATCTTCTGTTCGCTCAATTTCCAATCCCAGATAAGATTTTGCCGGTCCCATGTCCTTTATACTGAAACATTGGTGTAAAAGTAACGACTGCGAATATGCTGATGTTAAAAGTCTAATTTACGACTAAAGATTATTGACGTTTAGAGGGAGGGAAATACCATACACTCGTAGGGGCAATTTCTTATATAAAGAATGATTTGAATCTTTCATTGAATTTTAACAGGTATACAGAGAGAGCATGTGAAGATGAGAAGAATTGAATGGTTATAGAGATGAGATTCTTTCATTCCATTTTTGACTCGACTTTTCAAATAATTAAGATCAGTCGTGAATGGCATTCAAAACTACGAAAGATTTCATGACTCGACTTTTCAAATAATTAAGATCAGTCGTGAATGGCTAGGGCCATTCACTCTCATGACTCGACTTTTATAATCAATCAATTTAGGAACATAAGAATATAAGAACGTGAACGACAGAGAATCAATTTCATTCTCGTAGATCGAAAAAGCTACGCGACTTAGTGTATTTGCGCTTCCCTTATATATAACTTTGTGGGCTGCGGTCCCGTGAAGCCGGCCCCCGGAGCCCAAGATCTTGAATGAAAGCTCATTCGTTCACGTTCTTATATGAAACTTTAGAAAAGTCGAGTCAAAAAAACGGATATTGATTGAATGTATTGATCGAGACCGCCCATAAGTATTTGCTTCGCAGTGGAAATTATCTTGATATTACCCTGCCTCGTACTTAGTAAGTGCTCCGGGGCCTAAGATCTTGAATTCAAGCTCATTCGTTAACTCTGCGTCAGGGACGAGCAAAGCGACGTGTGACTAAAGGAAGGGAGATCAGAGATAAGGAAAGATCAAAAGATGCTTAATGCTTAACACATGACATAAACTTCAATTCAAGACATGCATCAACTTAAATACAAGGGTCCCGAACGGCAGATCTTTCGTAGGCCCATCAGAGAAGTCGTAAATTGCCCCAAAGGAATTCCTCCTAGTGGTGAATCGTTCATGTGAGGATTAGTCGTAAATGGCCTTTGGGGCCATCGTCGGATTAGTCGTAAATTGCCTGCCCGGGCAATTTAGACTCCTTTAGAAAGATCTACCCCTCATTCACGACTGGTGCTGGGGAAGATTGTTTGGAATGTCCGAAGTTAGCTTCCGAGAGAAGAATTAAGGTATTCGGGTCCCGAACGATAGAATGCATCAACTTAAATGAAAGGGTCCCGAACGAGCATAATGAGGGGAACTTGCAACAGCCAAATAAATTAACAAATGCAATTTCAATTTGGAATAAAATACAACAAAATCAGAATGGTAATTTATTTTCAAAAGATAAAAAGAGAGAAAAAGTAGTGAAGTAGTTCAAATTCAATTTTGTCTGATTAAAGTTCCGGTGAAGGTACGAGCGACAGCGACGTGGGACGAGCGAGTTAGACGTGGTGAATGGCATCCTATCCTACTTTAAATCCCGAGGAGGGCCAAGGTACGAACGAGAATTCCGTGTGAGTTCAGAGATGTTGAATGATCTCATCTCGCCTAAAAGAAAAGAGATCATATAAACTTTTCTCTCCCTCAGATAGACGGGACACTTAGCTCTCGCTCTTCTCTTCCCTCTCCTTTTAGTCGAGTATATCTAACCACGTCACTACGTTCGTCTCTCTCCAAAAAGAAAGTAGAGCTTTTTTCTCTCTTCCCTCACTAAAGTGAGTCAGTCTATCGTATGAACGAACCTAACTTGACCATTAGGGCAAGCGAGACAGCACAGCTATTACCATTCTTCTGACGCTTCTATTCTATAGTGATTCTGCCGCAGAAGAATGGAAAGAGTGAAGAGAAGTTGGAAAGCAAGGTAGGGCACCTGTTATATATTAGCAGTAGTTTGATCCCGTGCCCTGCCAGAGAGATTCTTTGTTTTGTTTGTTGTTAGGGACGATTCCAGAGCGATTATTATAGCGACGTGAATACTATCCGACGCCATTCACGAAATACATTTGCTGCGGTGCGATAGCGACGGGCGAGTGATAACGACGCGGAGGGTCGACGTGTAACGACGGGGCTAAATATGTGCTGAGTGCCTTTAGAGCCCGAACTTGTACAAAGCAGTTCTAGCCGTTGCCTTTGAGTCTGTCCTTTCAGTTTGATCATAGCTTTCTTTCTGTTTGATCGCTTCCTCGTACGCGGGTCGAGCAAGAGCTACTCGTTAACTACTGTCTTCGTTCCCTCACTCGTATGGGGTATTACAAGAAGGACTGCTTTTTTCTCTTGGAATGAGCTCTTCCGCCTCAAGTACCTACGTCTGCTGCTCGGTTTCATCCGGACCCGACCTCCGCTGCTTTATCTTAGTTTCCTAGAACAACGTTGGAAGGTAAAGACTCATTCATTCCTTAAGCTTCCGATAAGTGGAATTGGAAAGGGTGCCAGGAGAAGAACGGATAAAAGTAGCTCCACCAACGTACGAGGGAAGGTTTGAAGAGGGACCTCAGTCTTCGTCCGCTTTCTTCACCAGATATTTCAGGTATTGGAGCGGAGCCTTTAACCCCCGACCTACTTAGAGAGGTTAGAAGACTCAAATCAAGCGAGAGGGTATGAAATAGCTCGACTGATAAGGAGAGGAACGAGTGAAGGAGTGAGTAACCTCTACGGGGTATGGGGTACGAACGCTTAAGAATGGAGGGCCCCTCAACTCATTGAACACCTGATAGACAGGGCGAGGGCTTCCTCTCCGTCATCTTCATCTTCAATGAGGACTCAATATTTTGAGTCTCCTCGGATATTGAATTCAATGATCGAGAACGCCCAAAGAGCAACGCCATGAGTGGACCGAGGTCCCGCGAAGAAATTTCTTAGTAAGTGCTCCGGTTGCATCCTTTAAGATTTTGCTCTTGAGTACAGGAAGGAGTGAAATTGAAGAGAAAAGAGAAGTTCAAGTCTCTACTATATGCTTAACACATGCAACTCGAACAGAAGAATGATTTTCAAAACTAAACAATTCTATTAGTTTAGTGGTCCCGAACGGCAGATCTTTCTAAAGGAGTCTAAATTGCCCTAAAGGCAATTTACGACTAATCCGACGAATAGCCATTCACGACTGGTGCTGGGGCAAATTGTTTGTAATGTAATAAGTGCGCTTCTCTTCAGATATAAGTCTCTACTTATACTATATGCGTAACACATGCATCAACTCATAAAGAAAACGCACTTTTAAAGACCCGAAAAAAACAGAGCTTCAAAACAGCAAACCCATCTTTTGATGCAAGACATTTAAAGACCCGAAAAACAGAGCTTCAAAATCTCATTTAGATACTTTACACCTCGTTTGAAGCAACATGTTTCAAAATGGCATTTCGATACAATTTGGAGAGAATTTGACGAGGTCAAAAAGTTCAAAACAGCATTTCGATCTTTGTAGATTTGTCCGGATTCAAATTGGTTTCAAAGAGCTTCAAAATAGCATTTCGATCTTTGTCGATTTGTCCAACTTTTGTCCTTGTCCGCATTTCGAGATGTTGAAAAGAGCTTCAGCATTTCGAGCTTCAAATTTTCCCTCTGCTTTCAAAGCCTCGACACACATCACACACGCGAGCACCCAAAAGTGAGTTTGAGCGCGTTTTCAGCTGGCTCAAAAAACAGAGTCTTCAAAGCCTCGAAGTCTCGAAGTCCATCTTTTCCCTCTGCTTTCAAAGCCTCGAAGTCCACACGCGAGCACAAAAAGTGCGTTTTAGCGCGTTTTCGGCTATCAAAGTGAGGCTCAAAAACAGAGTCATATAATAGGTCGTTGAAAGTTGTGTACGACTTAATCGAGGTCGCGATCGTTCGTGCAAACTATTGGCAAGCACGGATGAGAGGTGTAGCCACACCAAAAACCAGGATTTCAATTGAACCAAACAAACAACAACGAACTTCAACTTAAAGGAACTCAAAGGGACGCCTCAGAAACAAGACGAACCATTGCATTGAAGGTTAGGGAGATCCTACACAGGGGAAACCCAGTACGATCAAGGGGATAGTAGCTATATTAAAGGGAGATAGGTTCAAAATGACCCATAATCCATGAATGCACTCTCAGTGTATGCAACCAATGGTCCTATAAAGGGCATGGGCCTGATGGGTGAAGGCCTCATTTCAACGGTCAAACCCCCTCCCCCCGCCGACCCTAACTAATGCCTTGTCCGGTCAATGCCCATGGTGGGATACAAATTAAGCCATGGTGTATGTATGAGGAGACGACCGAGCGGTTAAACCCGCAGGGCGACCAGCTCTTAAAAAAAAGAAAACTTTGAGTTCCTAGTTGAACGTTTAGGGCCAGACCTGTTGAACTGGAAAGTCCCTCTTAGCGACGTTCAGCAACAGCAAAGCCTATCCGCATAAGTACTCACTAGGGACACATATGCCAGGACAAGATGCCCGGGAATTCGTTCCCCCGAGACAACAAAACCATATCGAGTAACGTCAAGGAAAAAGACTAGAAACGCATCCGATGGACCAGCATCCTCATTCCTAAGAGATCAAACTAGTGAAGAAAGGGCGGACAGGTTTTCGTGCACAACACAAGAAGGCAACGATTGAATGAACTTCCCAATAATTGCTTCACTGATAGAGGCATAGGGCTATGACAGTGGGAGGCCACCACTGGATATTGTTCATAATCCAGCAGGTAGGGGACAAGCCATAAAGGGAGGACTTGCAGGACAGGCTGACGACCGACCGAGATCCAAACCGGATTAGGGGGTTAAGGGAAAGGATTGCTCAGATCTGATAAAAATTTGCATTTGTTTTCGGAAAGGCGTTCTGTTATGGCAGAAAGGCCAGAACGGGAAGCGGAGTTCGGATAATGCATAGGGAGAGCGCTTTTGACCCTCTGGCCTAGGAGGCCTGTACTAGCAGACGGAGTGCATATACGCGGGGTCTTCGACGCCTATAACGATTTACACATGCACATTTACAGGATGTTCAGGCTAAATCCACCTATTCAATATTTTGTCACTTCGTACGGGTGTTTTCTCTGTTTCAGGGTGTCTCTGCCTCCCCGCCTTTCTAATTGCCGGCGGGGACGCGACACCTCCGGATAAAACCGGCTCCAGCTGCAGTGTGGAAACTGGTAACGAGCTGACCGAACTGACCGAAAAAAGCCAATTCTGAGCAAACCTTCCCCCCAAACCCCCTATCCGGGAGGAAGAGGGAGGGACCCTCGTGAGCATCCAGGTGTTCAGTAGAGGTGGTGGGGAGCGGGTGTTTAACTGAACAAGCATTTACTTCGTAGAAGCACTCTCAAGATATGATCATATAAAGAAGCTCTTCAAAACATTCTAACTTTCTCCGAACTTTATCCGAAGGTAGCAAATTCAAGGACTTGAAAATGGACTTCAAAATGGGCTTTTTTTGACTCTCAAATTTGGAGCTTAAAATCGGGCTTTTGAAGCCCTTGTTTTCACTTGTTTTCACGTCCTTCAGAAATGGATCGTGACCCCCCTTTCTCCCCCTCGCGGGGGGATTCTATTGATTTCACGAGGGAAGAAAAGTGCTTGAAAAGGATGTAGAAAACAGCATTTCGAGGACTGAACACCTCTTGTTAAGCAAGACATTTAAAGACCCTCTGAAAAAGATAGCTTCCGCAAACCCATCTTTTGATGCAAGACTTTTAAAGACCTTATGAAAAAGATAGCTTCCGCATTTCAAGATTGAACACCTCTTTTGATGCAACATGTTTCAAAATGGCATTTCGAGACAATTTGACGAGGGGCTTCAAAACAGCATTTCGAGATTGGTCGATTTGTCCAACTTTTTTGGATTCTAACCCGAATGAAGATACTGTAAAGAAAGAGTGAATTGGCTGGCGCACCAGCTGTCCAAGCAAGAGGGGTAGCTTTTCGAACTTCTTAGTGGATTTATCTGAAAGAAGAAGTACGAAAATGCGGTTCAGAAAGGACTACTACTACAGCTACTGACTCGGGATATGAATTCTCATAAGCAGGTCAGGTGCCCGTTACTTAGCTGCCTGTGCCCGGACTTGCTTTCCCACTTCTCGGACCTATGCTGAGCAAACGAAAAAACCACAGGAGCGTAGCCGTATGCATCAGACTCAGGAGGCACAGATTACTAGAAGTACGCGGAAAGAAAGGAGAGAGATGAGAGTGAAAGAAAGGAGGAGTAGTCGAAGGAAAGCGAAGGAGAGCAAAGTGACTTTAATAAAATCTAGTTTGAATTCTTCCTCCCACAGCGGATTACAGTAATTGCGTAAATGGCTTTAGGCCATTTACTCTTACCTTATCAGTCGAGCTCTATCTTAG
>JBBMJZ010000083.1:1201629-1251156 GCA_037833815.1 Zingiber zerumbet | reverse complement strand
ATGTGATCTAAATCCTGATTAGAACTAGTCATCATCGAGTTCAAAATCACTGTAAGAATAGCTCAAATCGCTATCCGGCCATTCGACATAATCGCTAAGATCATCGTTGTCCGAAATTTCCTTAATTTCGTATATTTCTTCAGATTCATGTACCGGTTGGTCTGGCTCAAGAATCTGTAGATTATGGTCTTCCACAAGGCGAGAAAGCTTTGCCTTTTTCCGATACCCGGAAGAACCTAACCTAGGAAATGCCTGGACTGCATCTCTAGGACTGCGAACGTAAACCATCTCCATCTCTAGGACTGCGAACGTAACGTAAACCAAATAGGACTGCGAACGTAAACCATCTCCATCTCTTTCCAAAAACTCTATAGAACTCATGAGGACAGGGGCAGAGGAGCAAGTAACGTAACGTGGACCTTCTCTTCTTTTGTATGACAATGGACGGACGGTAGATGACTTAATGGACGGACGGTAGATGACTTAATGGACGGACGGTAGATGACTTAATGGACGGACGGTAGATGACTTAATGGACATCTTTCTACTATCAGACTCACAGGACAGCGTTCCATGAAGAACTGGAATAGAATCACTGTAATTCCCGTACGTTAAGTACGATCCTATCCAGAACCGTAGAGTGAATGGAAGAATTTCAATTAAGGGACTCGAACCACTTTCTGATTCTTAACTTTCTGATTCATTGGTCTAAGCGGGCTATCTTATCTTCCTAAGCTAATCTGATTCATTGGTCTAAGCGGGCTATCTTATCTTCCTAAGATAAGCTATAATATGAGTGAGACTACTGACCGGGCAAGGTCGGATCCTCGCTCGTAAGGGCTCATATCAGACGCGTAGCACCTTGGTCGATCCCACGTTCCTTCTTCTCCGCCGAACTGAACGATGAGAATTGTACAAATCCGGACGGGACATATTACTTGAATGGTGAAGAACTCTCTTGAATGGTGAATTGAACCCAACTCTTCTCTTCTAACCACAGGCACAAGTACTCCTTTTGCTGCAAATTTCTATTGCATGCAATAAATTTAGGGATAGATTTCTTGCCAAAAAAAAGTAGATTCGACTCTTCGCAGGACTACTTTCTCACCTATATTAGATAAAAAGAATTGCCAAAAAACCAACTTTGCTCTGCTGAACTACTTTAGCGGATAGGACAAGTTCTGTTTCAAATTGAACTGAACCGAACTATGATATTATATTATAGAACCTCACCGACCAGAGCTAGCATCAGTGAAAGGAGCCAACGATTCAGAGCTCACATCTTAGCTGACAGTTGCGGACTGCTTCAGATGGTAAAGCATCGTTGTTGATTGCAAAGATTTCGCTTGACGGAGCCGCGCATAGCTTGACGAAGCCCTTCGTTCGCACCGAGAACTCTGATCTTGTCGGCTGATCAACTGATCCCATCCTCACCGAGGATGGTCTTAACCTCACTGCACCTTTCATTGGTCGATCCGGTCCTAGTGAGAGGTTGATTGGTCGATCCTAGTGAGGCAATCTACGCTACTGAGCAAAGCAGGGCCGGTCATGTATATAAGTTAAGTTGGGGACAGCAGCCGCTTGAGTGTCCTCTGTCTCTACAGTAGCCTAAGTATTTGCTTCATTAGCATCCGTAGGATCTGTCTCTACAGTAGCCTCCGTAGTAGCTTCAGCAGTCGGCGGAGTGGTAGCATGCCTAGCTCTTCATGAGTAGCTCTTCAGTAGTATACGCTTCAGCTTCAGTAGCCTATGTAGTAGTATATGGAGCAGCTTCAGTAGTAGCTTCTTTTTTAAGTCTATCTTTTTAGCTAGTTTTAAAGACTCTTTTTCTAAGTCTAATTCTGATGATGGGTATAATAAGTCAGTCCTACGCACTCAATTTACTAGTTATGGTTATTTTGCTCGCTACCTGGTTTTGCTCCCAAGCTTACAATAGTCAGTCTCTTACTAGTGTTGCTCGCAAGAATTATACTAGCAACCTTTTGCTTCTCCTCGGATCCGAAGCAGAAGAGCGCCATATGTTCAGTATGTCATGTACTTCTTCCTAACTTCTAAGTCAGTCCTAAACTCAAAAGGCCTTCAGCCCCGTCCCGTATTGTATTCATAGTCACTTCCCTACCGCCCCACTAGTCATAACTTGCCTCGCCTTCCTCTCCGGATCAGGTCCCGTGAACAGTGTAGGATCGGTCGTATCTGCCTCTGTAGCCTCATATGCCTATGTAGTAGCCAGATCAGTAGCTTCTGTAGCTTCTGTAGCCGTAGTATCCTTAGTCTTCTTCTATGTATCAGCAGCCGTAGTAGTGGTCTATGTCTCTTTCTTTCTGACTTTCTCATTAGCAGCTCTTCTTTTAAGGATGACTTTTGAGCTGCTTAAAAAGCATCTTATTATAAGTCTTTTAATTCTGATGTTGGTAGGTATATTTCCTCCTTTCCTCTATTTTAGACTTCTGACTCTTTTGCTCGCAACGAAACTCCCCCCCTTCCATACTCAGTCTTACTGGTGTTGCTCTAGAGTAATCTAGTAGCTTCCTTTTGCTTGGGATCCCAAGCAGTAGCTGCAAGTTGGTTGTGCTTTCCCTTCCTTTCTTTTTTTGTGGTTTGGCACATCTATCTGTTCAGTATGTAATGTACTTTTCCCTACCGCCTAAGTAATGCCTAAACTAAAAAGGCCTTCAGCCCCTTTTGTTTCCTACTCCAGAGCCGACCAACCCGGAATAGTCTCAACTTCCCCCGCCTGAGTAGTGGTAACCTTAGTAAGAGTCACTTCGGTATCTACACTGTCCTCAGTATACGCTGCCTAGGTATCCTCATCCGTAGTAGTAGCTTCAGCCTCAGCCTAAGTAGTCGCATGCCTAGCTTCATGAGTAGCAACAGTAGCCTCAATAGCCGCAGTAGCAGCAGCCGTAGTATACGCTTCAGTAGTCGCTGCATCCCTAGCGGAAGTAGCCTTCTCCTATTATGTAGCCTCTGTAGCCGTAGTAGTTGTTTCCTCCGTGTCGGTATTGACTTTGACTCTAGCTTTAGCTTTTCCTTTACCTTTCTTAGTGAGTTTAAACAACCTTTAGCTTCAGCTGTCGCTTCAAGTTCTGGTGAGAATGCGTCTTTCTATTTCTTTTTCTTAGCTCCCATTTGGTTGTTCCCGTGTTAGTGAACCTCATGAACCGTATCTGCAGCCTGCATATTAGTAGTCGCTTCAGTAGCTGCCTCCGGCGCTGCATGCCTAGCTACAGTAACCTCTGTAGCATAGGTAGCCTCCGTAGTAGCAGTAGCCTCCTTCCTTGCCCCAGTAGCTTCAGCAGCCGTACGTAGTAGTAGCTTCATTATATGCTCTGCCTATGTAGCCTATCTCGCCACAGTAGTTGCCTCAGCTTCAATAGCAGCTTCAATAGCAGCTTCAGTAGTAGTAGTGGCTTGAGTGGCTGCTCTTTTGATTCTGCCTTTGGATTTTTATCAAAAGAGTCTTTTTCTTATAAGTCTAATGATTCTGATGGGTAGTGTATGTCCTCCTTACCTCCCTTTATGACTCCTGTATCTTTTGCTCGCTACCAGGTTTTGCTCCCCAGCTTTCCATACTCAGTCTTACGTGTGTTGCTCGCAAGTAAGAATGTAGCTTCCTTTTGCTTCGGATCGGAGGAGAAGCAGAAGTTTCCATCTGTCAAGCATGTACTTAGTCATAACAGCTAAGTCAGAGGAACGCCTCAACTCAAAAGGGCAAGCCTGACTTTCTTTCTTTGTTTTGTTTCCTCCTCCCGATCCGACCAACCCGGAATAGTGTGAACATCCCCCGCCTCAGTAGCTAGAGTCAACTCAGTTGCTTGAGTAGTTGCTGCCTAGGTAGCCTCAGCAGCCTCAGCATAAGTATACGCTTCAGCCGTAGCCTTCTTAGCAGTATCCTTCCTTGCTTGAGTAGCTGAAGTCTACGCAGCATAGGTAGCCTCCGTAGTAGTATCCATGGTAGCTTTCTTAGTTTTAAGTCTTTCTTTTGAGAAACTTAAAAAGAATCTTTTTTTAGGTCTGATTCTTTTGATGGGTAGTCTACGTCCTCTAGTCCACTATTTCTGACTTATTGATATTTTGCTCGCAACCATACTCCCTCCCAAGCTTACAATAGTCAGTCTTTTACAAGTGTTGCTCGCAACTCATCATGTAGCTTCCTTTTGCTTCGGATCGGAGGAGAAGCAGAAGAGCTCCATATTTCAAGTATCTAATGTACTTATGAATACCAGCTCAGTCATTTGAATACCAGCTCAGTCATTCCTCAACTCAAAAGGCCAAGACCTCCTTTCTTTTTCCCCTGCTCCCGAGCCTAGCAACCCGCTAGAGTAGGAAGAGCCCCTGCCTCAGTAGTTTTCACCGTAGTCTCAGTAACTGCTGTATCCCTAATGTCCTCCCTATCCGTACTATTAGTAACCTCAGTAGCCTCCGTAGTAGTTTCCTTATCCCTTGCCATAGCTGCATGCCTAGCTACAGTAGCCATAGTAGTATCATCCGTAGTAGCCGCTTGATTAGTCGCAGCCTAGGTAGCCTCATAAGTATTAGCAGCCGTAGTATACGCTGTCTGAGTTTCTACTTTTTTAGTAGCTCTTATTCTGCTAGGTCTTCTGAAGCAGCTAGTGATGGGTAGTTTATGTCCTCCTGACCTCTCTTTAGTAGTTATGTTTCTTTTGCTCGCTACCAGGTTTTCCTCCCAAGCTTACAATACTGAGTCTTATGTGTGTTGCTCGCAAAAGAAACCCCATCAATCTAGTAAACGCCCTTACCTGTGTTGCTCGCAAGTCAGAATGTAGCTTCCTTTTGCTTCTACTCGGATCCTCAGCAAGTAGCTCCCCTTTGGTTGTGCGCGTTTAGTGACCTCCTCTCTCAAGCCGAAGCCCCTAAGCTAAGTCATACAGACCGTCACTCTAGGAGCAGTGTACTCTAAAGCCTCAGCGGTGTCGCCTGTGTACTCTAGATATTTGAGTAGTAGTCGCAGCCTAGGTAGCCTCATTAGCCGGAGCATCCTCCGCAGCAGCAGTAGTTTCAGGATCTGTATCCTCATCAGTAGTAGCAGCCTAAGCCTTAGTCTACGCTGTATGAGTTTCTACTTTTGTAGTTGCTATTATTCTGCTTTCTATGATTCTGCTAGGTCTGATGATTCAGCTTCAGCTTCTGGGTATAAAGATTCCTCCTGTCCTCCCTTTAGTAGTTATGTATCTTTTGCTCGCATCGGATGCTCGCAACAATTTGAATGTTTTGTCGCTCTTTAAAATTCGCTTTTATCAAATCCAATTTAGATCAACTTTTCCAAAACCTTTGGCCTCGCACCTAAGGGAAAATCGACTTTATGGAAACCCCTATGTAGTGTAATTTTGGCGTATAACTTTCTTTCTTTTGTGCCCTACTCCATAGCGTCTGCCCGATCCCTAGTATCTGCTTCCGCTGCCTTCAGTAGTGGGAACCCTAGTACCAGTAACTGCTGTATCCCCAATGTCCTCAGTCGCCGTCCTACTATTATCCTTAGCCTCCGTAGCATGCCTCGCTTCAGTAGCCTCCTCAGTAGCCGCTGCCATAGTTGTCTCTGTATCTGTATTTCTGACTTTATCTGCATCTGCTCCTATTTTGAGGATTCCTTTGGATTGACTTTCCAAGCAGAAGAGCCCCAGTGTCCTGAGTAACCTCTGTAGCCTCATCAGCATCTGTATACGCTTCAGTATCTATAGCTTCTGTATCCGCAGCATCTGTAGCCTCAGTATCAGTAGTGGTAGCTTCTTCTTTTTTAAGTAGTCCTTTTGAGCTCCTTTCTCCCGACTAGGAGGAGGGTCTGAATCCAGCTCTTTCCTTATATTATAAAGTAGTAATTCGTTATACTAGACTAGAATAGATCGAGGGCAGTGAGTAGGAGAACCGTCTCACTCTCTTCACAAGGCATTGACTGCTCACTCTGATTATAGGTGCTCTTGGCCTCCCTTTATGCCTTATTGTGATATTGCTCTATTAAGATGCTCGCAAGTAATCTCGTGTCTCCCTTTTGGTTCGGATTTACCATCCTTCGCTGTAGCTCCTATTTGGTTGTGCCCTTTTAGTGGCCTCTAAAGCAGCCTCTCCCTTCGGAGTAGTCAGAGTCGCATCAGTAGCTACATTGTACTCAGCAGCATGCCTCGCTTCAGTAGCTTCATTAGCCGCCTTATGTAGTTTCTTAGTTACTTTAGTGCCAGCCTCAGTAGCCCTAGCTCTAGCTTCTGTAGCCTCAGTAGCAGCCTCAGCCGTAGCAGCAGTATCCCTAGCTGGATTAGTGGGGCCTTTTTTAGTTCCTACTCTGCTAGGTCTTCTGAAGCAGCCAGTTTTGCCTTAGTCAATGAGACTTGTATACTTTTTCATCTATATAAGTATGGCTCACGTAGGCCAGCTAGCGAGTCAAAACTACTACGCTCATACTTAGCGTACTTGGCTTAACTGCACCCACCCTCCGCCCAAGCCCCGCGAAGAAGACTATCCGCTGCCCTACACCCACCCCACAACCCTTGGATCGGAATGAAGCAACGGCAGACTTTATCCGCCGACTTCTAACTAGGAGCTCAGCTCACCACTATACCCACCGCCCTGATCAACTTTCTGATTACCCTGCCTACCGGATTCCTAGCTAGGGTCTCTGTCCCTGTGCCCCTTAGACTATACTTATCTTCTTTGGCACCTTAAAAAGCTCACTTATCGATCGGTACGGTACTTACGCGTCACTTCGAACTCGGAGTCCTAGCTCGGGATAAAGAGCGTCTCCGCTCGGGCAGGTCTGGGTCTATGCCTCTCCACCGCTGAATGGGCAGTAGCTCTTCATGGGTCTCGTTTCAGTGGCTCGGGTAGGTGCTATGAAGTTGCTATACATTTTTGTCAGATGCATGCGCTCAACATTAAAGAAGTGGTATCAGAATCACATTGTTTTGTTAGTATGGATGATAGATGCGGAGGTGAGGTTTTGTTAGTATGGATGATAGATGCGGAGGTGAGTTGCGCTGCATTGGCTCTCGCGTACCAGCTTGGAACCAGGGGCTTGGCAATATGGATCACGTGGCTTCCTTTATAACGCTAGCTATATGCTTAACACATGCAAGTCGAACAGCCACCTTACTTGGAGATCATTTTCTCGACCCTTCTGCACCGAATCTCAAATCTCACTTGTGACTGGAATGGTACGCTCGTATAATTTATGAATTTTAATGTTTTGAAGGATATACAATCCAAAGCATACGGGCCAGACTTAGTAGATTACTTGCGAGCAACTCTTAAGCGAGCAATAAAGACATCAAGAATTAAGAACAAGGAATAGAGTAAACACTCCCAGCATCATTATTATACCTATCAAAAGAAGCTATTTGACTTCCTAAAGTTCTTGACTTAAAAGAAAAGAGGTACTAAACGACAATCCGGAGTAAATCCGGCTTTACAGTACACACTGTTGTTCCTAAAGGAGAGCTAAGTCCACTCTAGCTCCTATAGAAGTCGTATACTCTAGCTCCTATAGAGGAGTAGGCCACTCTTGCTACTGGGGCTACTGCTACTGAGTACACGGATACTGCCTTTGAAGTTACTGGTACTACCGTTGAGGCTTTAGAGTCTACTGGGGCTAGGGATGCTCCTACTGAGTACACTGCTCCTAAAGTTGACGCTTTCGAGTTTGGCACAACACGAGCTACAGCTTTTGATAGTCAATCCAAAGCAAAGGGCGCTACTGAGTAAAAGAGTTGCTCTATACTCTGTTGCGAGCAATAAAGACAGGAAGAATAAAGAAAAGGAACTAAAGACATACTTCTAACATCATCAGCAGACCTATCAAAAGAAGCTCTTTTACTAGCTCAAAACGAATCCTTTAAAAGAAAGGAGCTCCTCTTACTAATAAACTATAGCTACTAGGGCTACGGAGGCTTGAACTACTGTTGCTACTGACGATGTTTATAGTAATCCTATTGGTGGGGGGCTGCTTTAAAAGTGGCTAGTGATGCAGCCTTTGAAGTTGCTCTTCTTACTAACTAAAGTTGCTGAGTACAGTAGGGCTGCCCTTGGAGTTCCAGCTATTGATGCCCTTCGAGCTCGCACTTCAGTCACCTCAGACTAAGGGGATGCCTTTGAAAGTAAAGGATCTTACTCTTGGTACGGCTTTCCAGTAAAGGATTAAATACTTAGGAGGATAACAAGTAGGGCTTCGCCTTTTGAGTTTAGGCGGTAGCTCCTCGCCTTTGGAGTTCTTACAAAGTACATCACACATACTTACGAGACGTGGGCTATGTACATAGATCTCGCGTACGCGCTACACGCGTGAAAAATATAACACAATTCAGGCCTCTCACACGCGCGTGCGCTAAGGGGGCCTCCACTTCACTTCACTCCCTCGTTCCCCCAAAGCAGGTATACTGGTCCGGTCGTACTACTGTCCTGGCTGCTAGGCTGCTTTGGCTGCTCTGCTGCTAAGATGTAAGCCCCCTGCTCGCTCCCTAAGGGTCGCTCGCTGTCCCCCTCGCTGTTTTCGTTTTTTTTCGATTCGAGTTGCTCGGAGGAAGGATTATGTATTTACTGGTCTAGTGGTTACGCGCTCGGTCGCTCGCTCGTAGGCCTTCAAGAAAAAAAAGCAACAGGATTGGGCCTTGGCCCATTCACAGGTGCTGCTTGAAGGCTGGTCTTTTGTTTTGCGGTTGACTCGGTCGTTCGGTCGTTATGGCAATGGCTACTCTCGTAGCTACTCTAGATTGGGCGAAAAGCCCAGGCCCAGCGAAAGGCCCTCATAAGCAATCATAGCCCCGTTTACGTATTTCCCCCCTTCGGCCAAAGGCCTACGGTAGCTACCCATACAAAAATGAATTACTTAGCTTAGAAAGAGTTGAGATTAAGTAATTTATTCCGGACAGGAGGAAACACTTCTATGATCATCATTCTACTTTACACTTCGTCGCTTTTTTCTGTTGAAAAAGTCGCAAAAGTCTCAGAATCCGTTGCTCTTTTAGTTGCTTGAAAAGGTGCTTCTGTTGCTTTCAAAGTATATCAATTCGGTACTGCTAAAGTCTCTGAATCCGTTGCTTCCACAGTAGATAAATTCGTAGACTCAGCTGGTGCTTTTGGAGTAGAGAAATTCGGTGCTTTACAAAGTAGATAAATTCGTTTCACTTGAACCAGTAGTCATATCAAGTAAATGCTTTAGTAGTTATATCAATTTGGAGCTGCAAAAGTCTCATCCTCTGTTGCTTCAACAGTAGAGAAATTCGTAGACTTTGGGGCTTTCAAAGTAGAGAAATTCGTAGACTCAGTAGCTAAAGTAGACTCAGTAAATGCTTTTGTTGCTTTTGGAGTTGCTAAATTCGTAGAATCAAAAGTAGAATCTTCTGTTCCTGTTGCAGTTGCTGTTGCTGCTGATGATGATGCTCTATACGTACTGCTTTTGATGCAGCTACTGGTGCTCTTGGGGCTCCAGTTGGAGTTCCTCATAAAGTAGAAGACTACCTTGTTGCTGTTGGGGCTCCTTTAGTTGCTAAAGTAGAACACCTTGCTAAAGTAGAATCAGTTGGGGCTTTTGCAGTTGCCTTTGGAGTTCCTGTTCCTAGGGTTGCTGCCTTTGGAGTTCCTGTTCCTAGGGTTCCTGATGTTTTAGTTGCTTCTGGTAATGCAGACTCAGTAAATGCTTTTGAACCTCTCACTTCAGAATCTGTTGCTGATGTTTTAGTTGCTCCTGCTGTTGCTTTTGATGCAGCTTTTGAGTAAAGGATATTTAATCCTAGTGTTTTCCTAAGGTTGCTGCTTTTGAGTTGTTGGCTTTACAGCCACAGAGTTGTTTAGTTTAGGTACACTATACCAATAGGTGTTGGGGCTGCTACTGTTCCTGCCTTCGGAGCTCTCACTTCAGACTACGCACCTCAGAAGTAACTTCAGACTACGCACCTCGGAAGTCACTTCAGACTACCAAGGGGATGCCTTTGCAGTTCCTAGTGTTGCTGGGTCCTCGGCAGACGGAGTTCCTAGTGTTGATGCTCTTGAGTCTAGTGTTGCTGGGTCCTCGGCTTGTTTGAGTTCCTAGTGTTGATGCCTTTGGAGCTGTCACTTCGGGTGTTCCTAGTGTTGAGGCTTCAGTCACTTCAGACTCTGGTAATGCTTTAGTTACTAGTGTTGCTCCTTTAAAAGTGACTAGGGATGCAGCTGTTGCAGTTCCTGTTCCTAGTGTTGCTACTGCTCCTGTTCCCATCTTGAGTAAAGGATTTACATCCTTACTAGCCTACGCAGTACGGATAAAGAAAGAGCATTCCTTAGGGATGCGGCTTCGGCACCTTCGGCTTTTTAAGTTGCGAGCAACTCTGGTGCGAGCAAATAATACAGGAGGAATACATTACGGTAATGAGGAAAGACTTATACCAGAATCATTAGACCTAACACTTCAGACTTCAAATCTTGCTTTCAAAGAGTAGCTGCTTTTGAAGCTGTTAGAGGTGCTCCTAGGGATGCTGATAGGGATGCTGGTGAGCTTAGTAGGGCTCTTTTAGTTGTTGCTACTGTCGCTGTTGGTGTTGCTAGGGCTCCCGCTCTTCCAGTTCCTGTTGTTCCTAGGGATGCTACTGTTGCTGTTGGGGCTTTTATAGTTGCAGCTGGTGATGCCTTTGCAGTTCCAGTTCCTAGTGTTCCTGCTTTCGAGTCTAGTGTTCCTGCCTTTAGAGATGTCAATGATGCCTTTGGAGTTCCTACTGTTACGGCTCTTGAGTAAAGGATTTACATCCTTAGTAGGCTACTGAGTAGGGCTTCAGATTAGGTACTTCCTATATCTCGAACAGCGAAGGGTACCCACTGGATAGGTGAGACGTTAGTCGAATTGGCGAAGAGCTGAGCCAAAAGTTCAATTCTTTGAACTTTTTAAAAGGCGAAGGGTACCCACGGTGAGACGTTAGTCGATTGGCGAAGAGCTGAACGTAAGGGAAGGGTGATCCTTAGCTCCTCGGCTTTGAAGTTTAGGCGCTAGCTCTTCCCCTTTTTAAGTTTAGGCGTTCCTACGCTTTGGAGTTCTTAGTACATCACATACTTAACATCAGTACATTACATACTTTACATATAGAGGGGCAGCAACTGTTGTAAGGGTTCTTCACCCTCCTTGTGTTTCCGTCCTTCGGTTTCAACCGTCCTCGGGTTTCAACGCAAGGAAGGAAAGGCAGACTCAAAGTAAGGACGAAAACAAAGTCAGGACGGAATTTGAAGAAGAGTACAAAGACGGATCTAGGGCAAACTCAAAAACGAGCACAGAGGACTCTGCCGCGCGAGAAAACTTAGGGTAGAGCTAGTCTTGGACCAAAGGACCTAGACCAATAAGAAAAAAGATCCACTTCGCTGTTCCAGATAGAGGAGATAGCCTTACAGCTCTACTACAGATAGAGGAACGCATTGCGGGTACTACAGATACAGGAGGAAAGCACTAGCCGGATACAGGGAAAAGAGTAGACACTGCACTAAATAAAAGAGTACTAGCCACGTATTCCTAAACAGGACACTGGTGCTCTTCTGCGAAGGATAGTCAATCCAAAGCATACGGGCGAGACTTAGTATAAGAGTTGCGAGCAACTCAGTTGCGAGCAAAGGAATACAGAACATACATCTAGGAAAGGAGGAAATACTTATACCATCAGAATTAGACCTAACACTTAACACGGCAAATCTGACTTCAAAAAAGGAGCTTTTGAGGCTGCTCCTGGTCTTGCTAGTGAAGCTACTAATAAAGTCAAGTTCTTGCTAGTAGGGCTACTTTTAAAAAGTAGTTAAGGATTGTTCCTGTACACTGCAGACTACCGGGGCTGCTACTGGGGCTAGGGATGCTACTACTGGTCCTACTGGTACTACTGGTACTAGGGCTGACACTGTTGGAGTTACTGTTGCTAGTCTTGCTCCTGCTTTAGCCACTCTTGCTAGTAGGGCCACTCTTCAAAAGTAGTTAAGGAGGTGTTCCTGTACACTGCAGACTACGGGGCTGCTCCTGGAGTTGCTCCTAGTGAAGCTAGTGAAGCTACTAAAGTTCTTGCTAGTAGGGCTACTTTAGTTGTTGCTATTGAGGCTCTTTTAGTTGTTCCTACTGGTGCTCTTCCTAGTACTGCTAGGGATGCTGCTACTGCAGTTCCTGGTACTAGGGATGCTGATGCTGCTGGTGCAGTTGCTCTCGAGTCCAGTAGTAGGGCTGCAGATGCTTTCGCAAGTAGACTGTCCTGCTTTTGAGTACTTTGAGTACACTAGGGCTGCTGGTAATGCTTTCGCATGGTAATGCTTTCGCAGTTGATAGTAGTGCTGCTTTCGAGTTTGAATCCTCTGTTGATGCTTTTGAGTCTAGTGTTGCTGTTGCAGTAGCTCTTGTTGCTGGGTCTTCGGATGTTGGAGTTCCTAGTGTTGATGCTTTCGAGTACACTATTGTTCCTGCTTCAACAGTTGCTGTTGCTGCTGCTGTTGATGCTTTCGAGTAAAGGAATTTACATCCTTAGTAGGCTCCTGAGTCGGGCAAAGCGTCCTCGGGTCTCGGGCTTGTTAACCCGTAGCTTTAACCAGTAGTAGGCTCCTGAGTCGGGCAAAGCATCCTTCGGCTTTTGAGTTTAGGCGTTGCTTTCCTCTTGCAGGCTTTTCGGGTTCGGGTCAAGATACTCTTAGTCTTTGAAGTAGGGTACACAATACTTTACACTTCGTCGCTTTTTCTACTCAATTTGTTGCTTACAAAGTCTCAGAATCTGTTGCTTACAAAGTAGATCAATTCCTTCCTTCAACAGTAGAGAAATTCGTAGACTCGTAGACTCAGTTGGTGCTAGGGTTGCTGATGTTGCTGTAGCTTCTGGTGATGCAAAAGTCTCAGAATCTGTTGCTTGAAAAGTATATCAAGTAAATGCTCCAAAAGTATATCAATTCGTAGAATCAGTAAATGCTCCAAAAGTAGCTGTTCCCACTGTTCCTGCCCTGGGTAGAGCTGCTAAAGTAAATGATGATGCGGATGTTGCTACTGTTCCTGCCCTTGGTAGAGCTGCTGCTAAAGTAAATGATGCCACTGTTGCTACTGTAAATGATGCTGTTGTTCCTAAAGTAAGTAAATGCTGCTACTGCTCTTGCTACTGTTCCTGCCCTTGGTGGAGCTGTCACCGCAGACTCGAGAGAGCTGGCACTAGAAGCTGTCACTTCAGTCACTTAGGGTTCCTGATGTTTTACTTGCTTCTGTTCCCACTGTTGATGCCTTTGCAGTTCCTGGTCCTAGGTCTTCGGATGGTAGAGTTCCGTCTGTTCCTGCCCCTCCCACTTCGGGTCTTCCTAGTGTTGATGCCTTTAGATGGGGCTGTAGCTCCTGGTCCTAAAGTACCTCTTGTTGCTAAAAAGTACCTCTTGGGGCTGCTGTTGCAGTTGTTCCTAAAGTAGACTCCTCTGTTGCTGCAAAAGTATATCAATTCGTTGCTTTTGAAGGTGCTACTTTTGGGTGCTCCTTTAGTTGCTTCCGTTGCTCCTGCTGTTGATAGGGTTACCACTGTTGCTCCTGTTGCAGTTCCTAAAGTAGAATCTTCTGTGGCTGCTGCTACTGTTGCAGTTCCTGGTACTAGTTGGTGAGTACAGTAGGGGCTCCTGTTAGTGAGTACATTGGGGCTGCTTCTGGTGCTGCTACTGTTCCTGGTGCAGTTCCTAAAGTAGACCACCCTGGTGCTGGTGCATGCAAAAGTAGATCAATTCGTAGACTCAGTCGTTGCTTCAACAGTAGATAAAGTCGTAGACTCAGTTGTTGCTTGAAAAGTAGTGTTTGTTGTTCCTAGGGTTGCTGATGTTGCAGTTGCTTCTGGTGATGCAAAAGTAGAGAAATTCGGTACTGCACAAAGTGGATAAATTAGGTGCTTTTGGAGTAGCTAAATTCGTTGCTTCAACAGTATATCAATTCGTAGAAGCCGTTGTTGCTTTAGCTGCTAAAGTAGATATCAATTCGTAGATAAAGTAAATGCCTCTGAACCTCTCACTTCAGAATCTGTAGATCCTGATGTTTTACTTGCTTCTGGTAATGCTTTTGAGTCAAGTAAGTAGTTGAAGGCCATTGTTGGTGCTGCTATATACACGTTGTTGCTTTAGAGTCGTACACTGGGGCTGACGCTCCTTACGTTCCTGTTGCTACTGTAGAATCTGTTGTTCCTGTTGCTACTGTATCATCAGTTGTTCCTTTAAAAGTTGCTGTTCATGCTGCTTTAGTAGTTGCTTTAGAGTCGTACACTGCTGCTCATGTTCCTAGTGTTGATGCCTTTAGAGCTCCCACTTCGGCTGTTGAGTTAGTTACTCAGTACATTACATACTTAACAGATAGAGGACAGATAGAGGTGCTCCAGTTGTAAGGGTTCTAGACCCTTCCTTATAGAGGAGTGATACCGTCCTCGCGTTTTGACCGTCCTTCGGTTTCAACTACACGTACAATGAAGGAAAGGAAGGTACAAATTTCTACAACTCAGAAATTGGGCCACAGCCACAACTAAAAAACCAACGCAGAGGCCTAGGGCGCGCCATAGTCGGTTGAAGGGCCTGTTGGGTCTTTGCACTTCTTTTTATATCACTTTGGAGCTCAGTAAATGCTTTAAAAGTAGCTACTGTTGCTGCCCTTGGTAGAGCCGCATACTCTGTTTAATGAGTAGTTGCGCCGCTAAAGTCAATGATGATGCGGATGTTGCTAGTGTAAATAATGCTGTTGTTCCTAAAGTAGCTACTAATGCTGCCACTGTTCCTGGTGCTACGGATGTTCCTAAAGTCAATGCTGCTACGGCTGGTGCTAGGGCTGCTGCTCTTCCTGTTCCTGTTGCTAGTAGGGCTCCCGCTCTTGCAGTTCCTGTGCCTAGGGATGCTACTGGTGCTAGTGTAAATGCTGCTTTAGTAGTTGCTAAAGTAAATGCTGCTACTGCTGGTGCTACTGTTGCTCTTGGTGCTGCTAGGGTTGCTGGTTTAGTTGCAGCTTTCGAGTCCAGTAATGCTCCTGATGTTGGTGCTCCTTTAGTAGCTAAAGTAGACCACGTTCCTAAAGTAGACTCAGTTGGGGCTTTAAAAGTTGGGGCTAAAGTCTCATCCTCTGGAGCTGCACAAAGTAGATAAAGTCGGTGCTTTAGTAGTTATATCAATTTGGAGCTGCACAAAGTAGATAAAGTAAATGCTTCAACAGTAGATAAAAAAGGAGACTCAGTAAATGCTTTTGCAGTTGGGGCTAAATTCGTAGACTCAGTTGGGGCTTTCTTAGTTGGGGCTAAAGTAGCTACTAAGGCTTCTGGTCTTTCTGGTAATGCTTTTGATGCAGCTGGTGGTGCTCTTGAGGCTGTCACTGTTGGAGTTGCTTTTGCAGTTGCTACTGCAGTTGCTCCTGCTGTTGTTAGTGAGTACACTGTTGCTAGGGTTGTTGCTGAGGCCAGTGCTGCTAGTGTTAGAGTTCCTAGTGTACGGCTGTTGAGTAATCCACTAGTAGTGCTGCTGTTAGAGTTCCTATAGTTGGGGCTGTTGCTTTAACAGTTACTAGTAGGGCTACGGGAGTTGCCGATGATTAGTGTTGCTACTACAGTTCCTAGGGATGCAGCTGTTCCAGTTGCTCCTCTTGCTGGGTCTTCGACTTTAGGAGTTCCTAGGGTTGACACTACTGCTGGGGCAGTTGCTCCTCTTGCAGCTGGTGAAGTTCCTAGGGATGCAGCTGCTGCTGGGGCAGTTGCTCCTCTTGCTGGGTCTTCGGCTGTTGCAGTTCCTACTGTTGCTACTGTTCCTGGGTCTTCGGCTTTAGAAGTTCCTATTGTAGCTGATGCTTGAAAAGTCGCTCCTGGGGCTAAAGTAGCTCTTTCTTGGGGCTGTAGCTCCTGTTCCTAAAGTAGCTAAAGTCTCATCCTCTGGTGAAAAAGTTGCTAAAGTAGCTAAAGTCTCATCTTCTGCTAAAGTAGCTAAAGTCTCATCTTCTGGTGCTAAAGTCAATACTGCTGCTCTTGCAAGTAAGTTCCTGTAGATAGGGCTGACCCTGATGGAGTTCCTGTTCCTACTGTCTGTAGAATCAGTTGTTGCTAAAGTAGACCACGTTGGTGCTGTTGATGCTCCTTTAGTTGCAGCTTTTGAACTGTCAACTTCGGGAAAAGTGGCTTTTGAAGCTGGCACTACTGCTGCTGGTGCAGTTCCTAGTGTTGAGGCTGAGTACATTGGGGCTCCAGTTACTAGGGTTGAGGGGTCTTCTTAGGGGCTTCCCCTGTTGAGTAAGCACCTGCGCCTTTTGAGTTTCAATAAAGGTAATCAAGCTCTTCTGCGAAGGATAGTCAATCCAAAGCCTACGGGCGCTACCCAATTACTTAGTTATACTTTTTAGTAAAAGAGTTGCGAGCAATAAAGACAGGAGTTACAAACTAGGGAACTAAAGACATACTGCCACATAATCATTAGAGACTTAACACACATAATCATTAGAGACTTAACACTTAGTTCCTTTTGTTCCTGCTTTAGAGTCTAAGATTTCATACTCAGGTACTCCCTATAAGATAAGTAAGCCCACTGTGTTGATGCTTCTTAGTAAAGAAAGTCAGTATGTTGCTGACGGTGCTCCTTTAGAGTCGTAAGAGTCGTACACTGCTCCTACACTTAGAGTTACTAGAGTTGCTCCTGTTGCTGCTACGGAACTCTAAACTTAGGGAGGTGCTCTTGTTAGGGTCTTCCTTAGGGTCTTAGGCTTCTCAGTAGAGGGCTTCGACTTTTGAAGTAGGGCTTCCACTTTTGAGTTTAGGGCTTCGGCTTGTGAGGCGGGCTTCCCCTTTCCAGTTTCAATCAAGGTAATCAAGTACAAACGGCTCCTAAAGACTCCTGTTGCTAAACGAAGTACTAGCTACGTATTCCTATACAGTACACTGTTGTTCTTCTGCGAAGGATAGTCAATCCAAAGCTAAGGTTCCCACTTAGTAAAAGAGTAGCGAGCAACTCTTAAGCGAGCAATACATCAAGGAAGAATAAAGAAAAGGAATTGAGTACATACTTCTACCAGAATCATTAGACTTATAAATTCAAGCTTCAATTCATCCTTTAAAAGAAGAGGAGCTACTATTACAGTTCCTTTAAAAGCTGCTACCGATAAAGAAGCTACGGATCCTACTACTACTACTACTGGTACTAGTGTTCAGGCTGTTCCAGTTCCTAGTCTTGAGGCTCTTACTGAGTACTACATTGGGGATGCTCTTGTTGCTCCTTTACAGTCGTACACTGGTGCTACTCTTGCTACTGGGGCGGCTCTTAGAGTGACCATAGCTGTTCCTACTTTTGGTAGATACACTTACTGGTGCCTTTCGAGTTCCTAGTGGGGATGCTACTGTTCCTACTCTTGATGCCTTTGATGTTCCTGGTACTAGGGTTCCTACTCTTGCTGGGTCTTCGGATTTTGAGTTTAGGACTTAGCTCCTCCGCTTTAGGAGTTCTGACTCAGTACATCACATACTTAATGTACATTACATACTTAACAGATAGAGGGGATACTGTGTTGTAAGGGTTCTAGACCCTCCTTGTGTTTCAACCGTCCTTCGGTCGAGGACGGGACGAAAACAAAAGTAAGGACAGAATTTACCAAGGACGGAATTTACAGAAGTCAAAAGTTAAAGAATTAGACCTCTCACTTCAGACTTCAAATCTTGCTTTCAAAGTAGCTCCTTTTGAAAAGCTGTTTTAGCTGCTTCTGGTCCTCAAGTTGGTGACTTAAATGTTCCTAAAGGAAATGCTGGTGCAGTTCCTGGGTCTTCGGATGTTCGTACAGGGGACATTAAGAAAAGACCAACTTCGGTGAGCGAGTCAAAAGGGCAACTTGGGTGTTCCAGATAAAGGAACGACTTAGGGCTTATTGGATTACCTCTACTCTGCCCTTGGGGATTACCTGGCCTATGCCTTTCGGGATTACCTGTACTATATTGCCTTTGCGGCTGTCCTCGACTCAGCCTTTGGCGCTTACCCGTACTCCGCCTTTGGCGCTTACCTATCCTAAAGAGACTTTACCCCCGGCCCGGGTTTGCCTTGCCCTTTTGCCCAGGTTGGTTGTACTTGCTACGGCCATGGTTGTCCTTGGCCCTGGTTGTCCTTGCCCCGGCGCTGCACCCATAAAGCAGATAGGGAGGGAGGGCACGTTCCTCAATCGTCACGTTCCTCAAACAAAAAGTAAGGAGAGAATTTGGTCTTCGCTGTTCCAGATAGAGAGGAACGCTTTACAGCTCTCCTACAGATAGAGGGGATACTGTTGTAAGGGGTCTAGAATAGAGGAGTGATACCGTCCTCGGGTTGAAACTCTACGTAACGTACCATCGAGCTAGAGGCACTTCCCTCCCGGGGTTTAAACTCCAGAGGTACAATGAAGGAAAGGAAGGTACAAATTTAGATAACTCAGAAAGACGGGACCTGGGACAACTCAAAAAACAATGAAAAAGGCCTGCGCTAAAACGTAGTTTCGCCCTCCAGTTGGGGAAAAGTACGCAAGCCATTAACAAGAGTCAAACTTCCATGGGCGAGTCAAAAGAAAGGGAGGAACACTTAGGTGGGCGAGTTCCAGACACGAGCAACCTTGGGGGGCGAGAGAGAGAGGAACGAACGCTCGCTTTAGGCATTAAGGGTTCCAGTGCTCCAGTGCTAAGAGTAGCTACTGCACTAAAGAGTACGAGCCACTTCCTAAACAGGACACTCGTGCTCTTCTGCGAAGGATTGAATATCCAAAGCTAAGGGTCCCACTTAGTATAAGAGTAGCGAGCAACTCTTAAGCGAGCAATAAAGACAGCAAGAATAAACTAGGGAAAGAAAGACATAATCATACCCATAATCATACCCATCAGAATTAGACTTCACAAAAGAAGAAGCGAGGCACTTTTCTTCCTTTACAAAGAGAGGAGCTACTGTGCTACTAGTTTGTTGCTCTTGATCCTGCTGCTGGGGCTGTTATTACTCTAGCTAGTGAGGCAGGTGCTGCTATTGAAGCTTTCGAGTCTACTAGGGGGGCTGCTGCTATTGAAAAGTAAAGGATAGGGCTCCTGGTGCTGCTTCAGACTCCATTGGTGCTAGTGTTGCTACTGGTGCTACTATTCAAGCTGGTCTTGCTCTTGCAGTTCTTCCTAAAGGAGAGAATGCTGCTACTGAAGCTACTACTACTCATGCTATATAGGCCACTGTACATGCTTGAGAGTACAATGTTGCTAGGGCTGTCGCTACTGAGTACACTGTTCCTAGGGCTACTGTTGTTGCTTCTCTTGCTCCTGGTGAAGTAAAGGAAGGAAGTCAAGCAGGCTGCTCCTCTTGCTGTTCATGCTCCTTTAGTAAATCTTTTGAGCTGGCACTTCAGACTACGAGACGGGGCTGCCTTTGCAGTTCCTGTTGCTACTGGTGAGGCTTTCGAAGCCACTGGTCCTAAAGAGGCGTGCTTCCTAGAGTACACAATTATTATACAGCGCAGACACGCTTCTGCGAAGGATATGCAATCCAAAGCAAAGGTTCCTACTTAGTATAAGAGTAGCGAGCAACTCTTAAGCGAGCAATAAAGACAGGAGTAACAAACTATGGAACTAAAGAAAGACTTCCACCCAGAATCATAATCAGAATTAGACCTATCAAAAGAAGCACTTTTAGTCGCTTAAAAGGACTCCTTAAAAGCAGCTCTCTTCTTGCTCCTGATGCGTTGGTTGCTACTAGGGCTGCTAGTTAATAAGTTCCTATTGCGGCTCCTGCTGCTAGGGCTGCTAGTGCAGTTCTTCCTATTGCTGCTGCTGCTAGTGCAGTTCTTCCTACTAGGGCTGCTCCTTTAGTTACTGTTGCTAAAGTAAATGCTGCTACTGTTGCTTTTGCAGTTCCTAGGGCTGCTACTACTGCTGCTATGGATGCGGATACTACTGTTGCTAGTCTTGAGGCTGTTCCAGTTCCTAGTGGTGAGGCTCGGGCTACTGAGGCTGGCACTGGTGATGCTCTTGCAGTTCCTGTAGAATCTGATGTTGCTGGTGCAGGGGTCTTCGACTTTAGGAGTTGATCCTTAGCTCCTGGGCTTCTTAGTTGCTCCTGAGTAGGGCTTAGGCTCCTAAGTAGGGAACAAGTAGCTCTTCGCCTTTTGAGTTTAGGCCTTCCTACGCTTTGGAGTTCTTACTAAGTACATCACATACTTAACAGATAGAGGTGCTCCGGTTGTAAGGGTTCTTTACCCTCCTTGTGTTTCAACCGAAGGCCAAACCATTACTTGTCAACACGAGGACGAAAACAAAGTAAGGACAGAATTTACCAAAGTCAAAAATTAGGATCTAGGCCGAACTCAAAACCAAAGCAGGACACGGAGCTTAGGGCAAAATTAGAATTATAAGGCCCAGGGCCCGCCCGAAAACTTAGGTTAAAAGAGGTAGACCGCATAAGAGCAAAGGACGTAGACCAATAAGAGAAAAAGAAAAGGGCTACAAGGGCTACTTACACGCGGATCTAAATCCGTAAAGAAGGAGAAGGGAGAGAAGAGTACCACTCGAAAGCCAGTTTTTGATTTACCTAAGGGAAGAAGAGTTCATGGCTGAGCGCCCACGACTGTTGCTCTAGGGTACAGAAGGAAGGTCGGAAGTCGAAAACACCGGGTTTTTCCCCTCTTCTTTCAGTCGAGCCTATCTGTTGATATCCTAAATTGGATTTTGCCTAAGGTTAGAGTGAATGGCCCCCAAAGCCATTCACGACTGTTGCTTTGGTACTTACATGATACTTTTAGAAAGTCGAGTCAAATCTTTAGGTCGACAAAAGTTGATCTCTTTAAATTCGCTTTTATCAAATCAAATTTGCGGCACTTTCACTGAATCTGGATTTGCCTAAGGCAGAGTTCCAGAAGTTTGAAAAAGTTGATCTCTTTAAATTCGCTTTTATCAAATCAAATTTGCGGCACTTTCACTGAATCTGGATTTGCCTAAGGCAGAGTTCCAGAAGTTTGAAAAAGTTGATCTCTTTTAAATTCGCTTTTATCAAATCATTTAAATTTTTTTATCAAATAATCTCTAAATTCGCTTTTATCAAATCAAATTTCCTTAAAATCAAAATCGAATTTGGATTTTCCGAGAAACCATTAAAATTTGCGTAGCGTAGACTCTGAAGGGGTAAAGCACAAACAAATTGGAGCTACTGCGAAGGATAGTCAATCCAAAGCTACGCTTGCTACTGAGTTAAAGAGTTGCTCGCAATATCTCAATAACTAATAAATTCTGGACAAGAGTAATACTTCTATGATCATCACAATACTTGTCACTTGAAGCACTTTTGATGTTGAATTTGATGTTGAATTTGTAGCTAAAGTAGAAGAAGAATCTGTTGCTAAAGAAGTAGCTAAATACGAAGAATATCTGTTGCTAAATATATATTCGTAGACTCCGTAAATGCTTCAACAGTAGAGAAATTCGTTGCTAGGGTTGTTGATGATGTTGCTGTAGCTACTGTTCCTAACTAAAGTAGACTCAGTTGTTGCTGTAGCTCCTAGGGCTGCTGATGCTGATGGTGCTGTAGCTTCTGGTGATGCTCAAGTAGATGCTGATGCTGATGTTGCAGTTGCTTCTGCTGCTAGTATATCAAGTCTCATCTTCTGGAGCTGCACAAAGTAGATCAAGTAAATGCTTTTGGAGTAGATCAATTCGTATCATCAGTTGCTAAAGTAGACTCAGTTGGTGCTCCTTTAGTTGCTAAAGTAGCTAACTCCGTTGGTGCTGCAAAAGTAGCTAAAGTCTCATCCTCCGTTGTGTTGCTGCTAAAGTAGATCAAGGAGACTCAGTAGCTAAATACGAAGCCGTTGTTGCTTCTGGTCCAGCTAAAGTAGAATCAAAAGTAGAAGCCGTTGCTGCTTTTGGAGTAGATCAATTAGGTAAGTAGCTAAATACGAAGAATCTGGTGCTAAAGTCGTAGACTCAGTTGGGGCTTTTTTAGTAGCTAAAAAAGTAGAATCAAAAGTCTCATCTTCTGTTGCTGTTGCAGTTCCTGTTGCTTCCGTTGCTGCTGCTTTAGTAAATGCTTTTGAACTGGCACTTCGGGAGTCGCTTTTGAAGTTTACTGGTGTTGCTGCTTTAGCTAGTAGGTCTTCGGCTTTAGGAGTTGCTTCTGTTGCTCTTTTAGTTGCTCTTGTTGCTGCTTTCGAGTCTGAGTATAGTAGGGCTGCTCCTCAAGTAAAGGATAGGGCTCCAGCTCCCGTTGGTAATAAGTCTATTAGGGCTGCTGCTCCCGTTGGTGGAGTTGCTAGTGGTGCTCCTTTAGTTGCTTCTGTTGCTACTGCTGCTAGGGCTGCTGGTGAAGTAAAGGATAGGACTGCTGGTGAAGTTGCTTATGGTGCTCCTGGTGCTGCTAGTGTTGCTGGTTTAGTTGCAGCTTTCGAGTCCAGTGCTGCTCCTCTTGGTGGTGAGGACAGTAGGGCTTCTTTCGCTGCTAGTGAGTTAACTCAAAAAGAGTTCACTCAAAAGTAGGCTGTTGAGTTGCGAGCTTAAGAGTAGCGAGCAATTAATACAGAAGTCATCAATTCTGGTAATAAGGACTTACTTCTATAGAATTATACTTCTCACTTGAGGCACTTCTCTTGCTTGAAAAGTGACTACTGTTCCTGCCTTTGGAGCTGTCACTGGAGCTGTCACTTCAGAACTACGCACCTCAGAAGTCACTTCAGACTACCAAGGGGATGCCTTTGCAGTTCCCGTTCCTAGGGTTGACACTACTGCTGTTGCAGTTCCTACTGGTGCTCATGAATGCTTTACTCATTTATTTGTTGTTGCTCCTGATGCTTTAAAAGTCGCTCCTGGGGCTAAAGTACCTCTTGGGGCTAAAATAGACTCTTTTGGTGCTTTCAAAGTAGCTCCTGGTGCTAAAACTGCTCTTGTTGCTGTTAGAGTTGCTAAAGTAGACCACGTTGCTAAATTCGTATCATCAGTTGGGGCTTGAAAAGAGTTGTTCATAAAGTAGCTACTAATGCTTCTGGTCTTTCTGGTAATGCTGCTTTTGATGCAGCTTCTGTTCCTATAGTAAATGCTTTTGCAGTTGCTCTTGGAGTTCCTCTTGCTAGTAGGGATGCTGCTTTAGTTACTGTTGCTAGGGTTGCTACTACTGCTGGGGCAGTTCCTACTGTTGATGGGTCTTCGACTTTAGGAGTTCCTCTTTAGGAGTGGATGCAGCTGCTGGAGTTCCTAGTGTTCCTGCCTTTGGAGCTGTCAATGGAGATGGCACTTCAGACTATGGTGCCCGTAGTCACTTCAGTAACTTCAGACTCCGGTGATGCCTTTGGAGTTCCCACTGTTGCTGCCTTCGGAAGTTGCTCTTGGTGATGCTTTAGTTCCTAGTGTTCCTGCTTTTGAGTTTGAATCCTATGTTGCTTTTGGTGTTGCTGCTTTAGAACATCCGATTGCAGACTCCGCTGCTGCTTGAGAGTGTTCTCTTGAGAGGAAATAGTCCTTTGCTTTCTCTTCTGCTTTCGTAGTAGTCCTTTCTTAGGAAGTAGTCCTTAGTTTTCGGCTGTCGTGAGGAAGTCCTTTCTTAGGAAGAGTCCTTA
The DNA here is from genome assembly GCA_037833815.1 of Zingiber zerumbet. Classification (NCBI taxonomy): domain Eukaryota; kingdom Viridiplantae; phylum Streptophyta; class Magnoliopsida; order Zingiberales; family Zingiberaceae; genus Zingiber; species Zingiber zerumbet. Next base: position 1,227,674 of record JBBMJZ010000083.1, on the reverse strand, counting down.
GTTTTTGTTTTCCTGAGGATTAGGTACACCCTCGCCCAATAGGTACACCCCTCACCAAGCCCACGCAACACAAAAGGGGCAAGGGGGCTATGAGAGAGGGTAAGCACACATATGAAGACCGAGGGGGGACCCTGAATGACTCGGGATAAAGAAAGCATCCTTAGGCTTTTGAGTCTATATGTCGGGCACAAGTGGGTCTTCGGCTGTTGCAGTTGCTCTTGCGGGAACGAGGGAGTCAGGGAATAGGGTTGATGCTGTTGCAGTTCCCATTGGGGCTGCTAGTGTTCCTGCTGGTGATGCTTTGGAAGTTCCTAGTGTTGACGCTCTTGTTGGAGCTGTCACTGATGCCTTTGGAGTTCCTACTGTTACGGCTCTTGAGTAAAGGATTTACATCCTTACTAGCCTACTGAGTACGGATAAAGAAAGAGCATTCCTTAGGGCTGCGGCCTCAGTAGAGGGCTTCGACTTTTGAAGTAGGGCTTCCACTTTTGAGTTTAGGGCTTCGGCTGTTCTGAGTAGGGCTTCGGCTTCTGAGTCAGCACCTTCGGCTTTTGAGTTTAGGCTTTCCAGTAAGTAGGCTTTTGAGTTTAGGCGTTCCTCGGCTTTTGAGTTTAGGCGTATAGTAGCTCTTGGGGCTGTAGCTCCTGTTGCTAAAGTCGCTCTTCTTGCTAAAGTCGCTCTTGGGGCTGCTTCCGCTTTTATAGTTCCTGTTGCTGCTGTTGATGCTCCTTTAGTTGCTGCTTTTTAAACTGTCAACTTCGGGAGTCGCTTTTGAAGCTGGCACTGGGGCTGCTGGTAATGCTTTCGCAGTTGATAGTAGTGCTGCTTTCGAGTCGTACACTGTTGCTTTCGAGTCGTACACTGTTGCTGATGTTGCAGTTCCTGCTTTTGAACTGTCACTTAGGGAAGTTGCTTTTGAAGCTGGCACTGGGGCTCTGCTGTTGCAGTTCCTAGTCTTGAGGCTCTTACTGAGTACAGTAGGGATGCTGTTCCTGCTGCTGTTGATGCTGTTCGAGTTCCTAAGGTTAGGGTTAGAGGGTATTCCCACGTGGAGTAAGCACCTTCGACTTTCCAGTTTACCTAAATAAAGGTAATAAAGCACAACCCGCTCCTAAAGACTCCTGTTGCTAAAGAAGTACTAGCCACGTATTCCTAAACAGGACACTGGTGCTCTTCTGCGAAGGATAGTCAATCCAAAGCTAAGGTTCCTACTTAGTAAAAGAGTTGCGAGCAACTCTTATGCGAGCAATAAAGACAGGAAGAATAAACTATGGAACTAAAGACATAATTATACCCCTTGAAGCTGAAGCTAAAGTTCCTTCAAAACTTAAGAAACTAAATATACGGCTAGAGAGTAGATAGACTCCTGATGCTATAGAGAGAGTACACACTACTACTGTTCCCGCTGTTAGTGAGTATATACTCCTGATGCCTTTTAGGCCACGGGGTGTACTACTGTTGCCTTTTTAGTTCCTGCTTTTGATGCTTGAAAAGTTGATAGTACTCCTGCTGCTACTGTTATTACTGTTCCTAGGGATGATGCTGCTACTGCAGTTACTGTTGCTTTTGTTGCTTCTACTCTTGCTCTTTTAGTTCCTACTAAAGTTGCTCCTATTGGGGCTGCTAGTAAGTAAAGGAAGAATCTTCCTACTCTTCCTAAGGTTGATGCCTTTGCAGTTCATCTTACTAGGGTTGCCACTGTTGCTGTTAGAGTTCCTATTGGGGCTGCTCTTGGAGTTCCTGTTGCTAGTAGGGCTGCTCCTTTACTTACTGTTGCTAGGGTTGCTACTACTGCAGGTACTGTTGCTAAGGTTGATGCCTTTGCAGTTCATGTTCCTACTCTTGATGGGTCTTCGACTTTAGGAGTTCCTAGGGATGCTCCTGCTCCAGTTGCCAGGGGTGCTCTGCCTTTGCAGCCGTCTCCTAGGCTTTTGAGTTAGTTACTCATTATACTTAACAGGTACTTACATACGTATAGAGGAACGACTTAGGGCTTATTGGATTACCTGTACTATGCCCTGGCATTAGTAGCTTACCTGGCCTACGCCTTTGCGGCTGTCCTCTCCTCTGCCTTTTGGGCTTACCTGAGAGACCTTTCCCAAGGCACTGGTTGCCCTTGCCCAGGCAATGGTTGTCCTTGTACAGGTACTGTACCCACCAAGGAGATAGGCAGGTAAAAGAAAGTAAGGATAGAATTTAAAGAAGAGTACAAAGTAGGGGAAAGGGACGGGTCAAAAACTAATTAGAAAGGCCTATGGCGCGCACGACAACTTCGGTAGGAGGGCCTGGTGGGTCTTCTCGTACACATAGGACACTAAGAAAAAGGCAACTTAGGTGTTCCTGTTAGGTGGTCCAGATAGAGATCAATTTTAGGTACTGTTGCAGGTGCTCCAGATAGAGGGGATACTGTTATTGGGGTTCTAGAATAGAGGAGTGATACCGTCCTCGCGTTTTGACCGTCCTTGGGTTGAAACTCCACGTACACCGTTCCTTGGGTTGAAACTACACGTACAGCCCAGGGGCAAAAAGAAATTATAAGGCCACGATTGTACCCTTCCCAATATTACTTTAGTTTAGGCAGCTCTTCGCCCCTTCCTGAAATAATCCCTTTTAAAACAAATTACTTAATTACTAGTATATAAAAATTAGGTTTTTTCGAAAACTAATTACTACTATATAATTATGCCCCTGCCCTAGTCTGCTAAAGGACTATCGAGCGAAAAATGGGACCCGAATTAAAGCCCTCCAACTTTTAGGGGAAAAGAAAGAAAAAACCCCTAAAGGATTCGTAGTATATTAGCGTAACAAATTAAGAAGGTCTAAATAACCCAACAGACCTGCTTTAGGGGGAATAGAATGGATGTTTAATGGGGGTCCTCCCCGCATTCGTTAAAAATTCTTACCTCCCTTTAAAGTTTGATTATATCGGTGTAAATGAGACCATCAGGGGAAGTTGCACCCTAAATGGAGGGTGAGACTGCAAACTTCTAAGGCGCCTTTAAAAGAACAAAAAATACCATGAACAGAAAACAAATCAAAAGTCTCCATTGGCATATTTCGGTGACTGCAAGCGACGTTATGTTTCATTTCCTAGAAAAACTGAATAAGAGGCACTAAGCTAAGAGACAAAAACCAATCTTTGCCCGGCCTCTCAATCGTCGCTCGTGCCATCATTCACGTAATACTGAATTAGCTGAGGTCCTAGTGTGGACGGGATCTCAATAGCCTTGAGGTCCCTCTCCTACCTTTAGTGGACGGGATCTCAATAGCCTCACATAATTTGATTTTCTCATAGTTACCCGGTGTCGTAAAAATGTTTGGTCAATTAGTAAATTGGTTTTCCCCCTTGACTCTATCAAAAAGATATTCGTCTATGATGACTACCTATATCAAGTTCAGGAATCGTAACTATCATAGTAATAGTGATATCATCAATGAGTTTTGGAATGCTTTTATTATAGTACACGGCCCATTAACAAAAAGCAAACTTGGGTACTCGAGATATAGGACCGATGGCGCATACCAGATAGAGTAAAGAAAGACCCTCCTTCGGTTTGGTACAACTTTCGAAGGTACAAATTAGTTGCTGCTGGTGAAGTCAAAAAGGATTGTGCTTCCCCAGTTGCTGCTTTAGTTGCTAGGGTTGCTGCTGGTGAGTCTAGTAGGGATGCTGCTGAGTATGAGTAAAGAAAGTATGTTGCTGCTGGGGCTGCTATTGAGTATACTAGTGTTGCTGTTTTCTCTTGAGTCAAGTTTGTTGCTTCTTTTGTTGCTTTAAAAGTTGCTAAAGTAGACTCTTTAGTTGCTGCTTTAGTTGCTAAAGTAGACTCTTCTGTCGCTGTTGGAGTTGTTGCTAAAGTAGACTCTTCTGTTGCTTTTGTTGCTTTAGTAGTTGCTTTGGAGCTGTCAATGCAGTCACTGTTGCTTTAGTAGTGGGTCCCGAGTATACTAGTTTGGCTGCTTCTTTGGAGTCTACTAGTGGTGCTGATGTTAGAGTTGTTGTTCCTATTGATGCTGCTATTGAGTAGTCTACTAGTGTAGCAACTTTAGTAGTTGCTAGGGTTGATGCTACTGTTGCTGTTAGAGTTGCCATTGTTGCTGCCTTTGGAGCTGTCACTGGACCTGTAACTTCAGACTCTGTTGCCTGTAGTCACTTCAGTCACCTCAGACTCCGGTGCTGCTGTTAGAGTTGCCATTGTTGCTGCCTTTGGAGCTGTCACTGCAGACTCTGTAGTTGTTACTGATTACACTTTACACTTAACTTATACTTATCTAGGATGTACAGATAACTTCTGTACTGAGACTTCCTTATGTCCTGCGCCGGTTAGAGGTCCCCCGAAAGGGATAGGGTTGCCAGTGACTTATGTCCTGTTGCCGATGATAGGTCCCACGAAGCAGATAGGCAGGTAAAGGTACAGTTAGTACAACACGAGGACAGATAGGCGGGACCAAGGTCCTAAAACTAAGTAAGGAGAGAATTTCCAATAGTACAAATTGGTACCCAGGTACGGGTCAAAAAATCATTATACGGCCTCTAGCGCGCCCTAAAACGTCGGTTGAAGGTAAGGTATTGTTGGACCAAAGGACGTAGACAATTAAGAAAAGGGCAACTTAGGTGTTCGAGATAGAGCAACGCCTTAGCGAGTTCACGGTTCAAGCGATAAGAGTACACACGGGAAAATGCAAAACAGGGGTGCCAGGCAAAGGAAAGGGGTTGCCTTAGCCAACAGGGATAGATTCAATCCTTTCAGTAAAGAAGGGATATAGATATAGGAGTACTACTTATTCCAATTTTAATGAAGTGTCGCTATCTTTAAAATTCGCTTTTATCAAATCAAATTTAGATCAACTTTTCGAAAACGGAAGGAACATTTCCTTATAGAAATTCAGTTTAGGCCAAAAACACGGGTTTCGTAACTTTTGTACAACTTCGGGACCATCTCCATAGGCAAAATCAACTTTAAGCCAAAAACACGCGGTTTTCAACTTCAGTCCAATTAAAGCACCCAGAGACCCGCAATTAGAATACTTTATTTAGACTTTTGCGAGCAAAGGAATCCATTAGTGGAAAGGAGGACATACTTCTAGGATATCATACCCAACACTTGAAGCTTATGTTGCTACTTTTGAAGTTACAGTTGCGGCTACGTTAGTTGCTACTGGTCATGCTGTTTTAGAGTAAAGGATAGGGCTGCTGGTGAAGTAAAGGAGTTATAATACTACGGTGCTGCTTTTCAAGTACTTAAGTAAGAAGTATGTAGCTGTACACTTAGGGCTGCTGCTGCTGATGCTAGGGTTGCTCTTTGAGTTCCGAGGGGGGCTAGAAAGCAGCAGAGGGGCTTAGGCTATTGAAGCACAGCTTCGACTTTTGAGTTCTTGGAGGCTTTTCTGTAAACATACTCCTAGTAGAGAATCCTAAGTAGTATACAGATACCACACGCACTGAGACTAAGTAGTCTACAGATACCCCACGCACGGAGACTCAGTAGTCTACGGATACCACACGCACTGAAACTTCCTTAGCAGCATAGACTCTCCCCCGAGGGGAGGTAGAGGGGGTTACGGTCCTAAAACTGCAGCTAAGGAGAAGAGACCCGCTGCTAAAGAATACTCAATTTAAACTTTTGAGTTGCGAGCAATGTCATCAATTCCGGAAATAAGAGGACAGACTTATATGATTATCATTATACCAGTCACTTCGTCGCTTTTTTATATCACTTCGTTGCTTGAAAAGTTGCAAAAGTAGAATCTTTTGTTGCTTTAGTTGCTGCTTTTAAGTCTAGTAGGGCAGCTTTCCTTTTAGTAAAGAAGTATTTTGCTGCTGGTGCTGATTTTGAGTTAAGTATTTTGTTGCTCTTTTAGTTCCTCCTATTGTTGCTGCTGTTGCTGCTTTTGAGTTAACCCTTAGGTAGTACGCTTTTGAACCCGTAGTAGGCTTTTCAGTTAACCCTCAAGTAGGCTTAGCTTAGTTGTTCTTTTGCTGCTTTAAGCTCTTGGAGGCTTTTAAGTGTAAAGATACTATTAGTAGATACTCTTAGTAGGGTACAGAGACTTATCCAGGTACAGGATAGAAAGAGACATCCGTCCTGTTGTCGGTAAGCGCCCACAGAGGGGGGCTACTTTTGTCCTTGCCCAGGTCCTCGTTGTCCTTGCTCTAGTTGTCCTTGCTACGGCGCTGTCCACCCGAAGCAGATAGGGAGGTAAAGGTCCTCAATCAAAGTAAGGAGGGAATTCCATAGTAAGGATTGGGGTCTTGGGTGTTACAGATAGAGGATAGGGTGACTACCCTCCTAGGGATAGAGGATAGGGTTACGGGGGTACTAGAAATAGAGGAACGACTTAGCGCGGTTCAGGGCTCACGCGATAAGAGTACACACTGCAAAATGCAAAACTGGGCTTTCAAGTTCGAGTTCAGTAATAAAGGGGTCATGTACAACGAGTAGCTACTGAAATTAAAAACACTGGGGCTTTCGAGTTTCAGAAAAGCAACTTAGGGCTTTAGAGCTATCACTTTAGAGCTATCACTTAAGGCTTAGAAAAGAGCTGTACACTTAGGCAGGGCTCTCCTATATATAGTTGCGGCTGATGCACAGGTCCCATAGTTGTTTTATGCTGCTGCTGCTTTGGAGTCCAGTAGTGCTACTATTGCTACTGTTGCTGAGTCCATTGGTGAGGCTGGTGAGGCTGTTGCTACTGTTGAGGCTTTTGAGTTAAGGATGTTGCTACTGGTGCTGCTAAGTATGTTGCTCTTGGAGTTGCTATTGATGCTGCTGTTAGAGTTGCCATTGTTGCTGCCTTTGGAGCTGTCACGTCAGAATCCTTTGTTGCTGTTTTAAGTACTTCTGGTGCTACTTTTTATAGTAAAGGATGCGTTGCTGCTGCTGCTAGAGTCGCGAGGGCTAGTGGTGCTACTGTTAGAGTTGCCAGTGATGTTGCTACTGTTGCAGTTGCTTTTGCTAGTGCTACTGTCGCTACTGTTGCTTTTAGAGTTCCTAGGGTGACTCCTGCTCTTAGAGGTGACATTGGTGCCGACTTTAGAGCTATCACTTAGGGCTTTCCAGTTTCACTCAAGGTAAACAGTACAACTTGGAACTACTGCTTGGGATAGTCAATACAAAGCAAAGGTTCCTACTTAGTTAAAGAGTTGCGAGCAATACAAACAGGAGTCATACATTCAGGAACTAAGGACACACTTAGAACATCATCATCAGACTTAACACTTCTAACACTTTAGTTCCTTTTGAAGCTTCGGTTAGGGCTGCTAGTGTTGACGTAGACTAGGGTGCTGCTACTATTGCTTCGGGTGCTGCTACTGGTGCAGTTGCTAGTGCTAAAGTAAATGCTTTTGAGCTGGCACTTAGGGATACGTTCTTGATGCTGCTGTTGTTCCTAGTGTTACTACTTTTTAGTAAAGGAGTTCATACTTAGGAGGCTCCAGAGTAGAGGGCACAAGTAGGGCTTCCCCTTTCGAGTCGGGCGTCACCTATGCACCTGTTCAGTTGGTACTCAAGTACACAAAATTGAGTCAAATACTCGCACACCCACGCCTCACACAAAATTAGCATACTTATACACTTAGGAGTTGCGAGCAACTAATACATAAGTAACAAATCTAGGAAGTGTGAGTAAACACTTCAATGATCATGAAGAGACTTGTCACTTCGTCGCTTTTTTAGACACTTTTGTTGCTGTTTTAAGTACTTCTGTTGCTTGAAAAGTTGCTAAAGTAGACTCTTATGAAGCTAAATTAGTTGCTAAATTTGCTGCTTTAGTAGACTCTTTTGTTGCTGTTTTAAGTACCTCTGTTGCTTGAAAAGTTGCTAAAGTAAATGCTGCTACTGTTGCTTTTGGGGCTGCTTTTATAGTTGCTTTTGCAGTTGCTTTAGTAGTTGCTGTTGGGGCTGCTTTGGAGTCTATTGGTGCTGCTTTTGAGTTCAATATTTTATCCTATCGGGATAAAGGAAAGCACCCAGGGTCTTCGGCCTTTGGAGTTGATCCTGGGGTCTTCGACTTTGCAGTAGGGCGTTAGCTCTGGGGCTGCTAGTGTTGTTACTCATGACACTTAATAGAGACTCATATAGGATAGAAAGATACCTGATGCACTGAGACTTCCTTATGTCCTGCTGACGGTAAGGTCACCCCGAGGGGATAGGGGGGGTCACGGTCCTAAAACAAAGGATCGAATTTACCAAAGTACGAATTTGGGCCCTGGTCGTACTAAAAAACGAACTTGAGGCGCCATACTTATAAGTTCGCGCGCTAGAACCGCGTTTGGCATACCCGTAGAGTGAATGGCGCTGCAGCAAGCCATTCACGCAATTACTGTAATCTGCAGTGGGGTTAGTTTGAATATCGTATGTCGATTGATGTATTTGAGTTTAGAGATAGGGTATTCCTGTATTGTAGATTGAACGATTTAATTTCGTAGAGAGAGCTGAATTACGATTCTTAGGGTTTGAGGGGCGAAGAGCTTTTAGTAAGGGAAGGGTACCCACTGGATAGGTGAGACGTTAGTCGAATTGGCGAAGAGCTGAACGGAAGGGAAGGGTACCCACTGGATAGGTGAGACGTTAGTCGAATTGGCGAAGAGCTGAACGGAAGGGAAGGTATCGAACCAAAGGATAAGGATAAAGAAAAGCAAAGGGCTTCAGATGTTTTTTTGGGGAAAGTGAATTTCAGTGAAAGTGCCACTATAGGAGATCAACTTTTTTGGAACTTAGGGAACATTTGCTTAAGCAAATTATCTTTATGCGAAAAATGCGGGTTTTTCAACTTTTTTTAATTCCTAAGTTTGACTCGACTTTTCTATTTTTTGACTCGACTTTTTTAATCAATCAATTTAGGAATATAAGAAGCTTAAGCAAATTCTGTTTATGCGAAAAATGCGTTCAAATCGAAATTCACTCCGGTCGAGCTTTAAAGTTAATATTAGGGGCGAAGAGCTGAACGTAAGGGAAGGGTTAGATCTTTCTCCGTTATTCATATACTGAGTAATGCCATGAACTAAACATATATTATGATCTTTTGCAAGTCCTAAAAGATGTCCTAAAAGAGAATAGACTCTTGCTGAGGAAATGAAGCGCTTTAAAGCTTAAGTTCGGGGTTGGGCATGGCACAATGCAATTCAGACTCAAGCTCTTGCTGTTCGGAGCGCAATGCCATTCTTTTTTCTTTATCAGTTCGAGTTCGGGACAGCACTTGGGAGAGACAAGATATATCATATTTCAAAGAAGGTGCGGTTACCGTTCAGGTTAGTTTCAAAATTAAGAAGAGCTGGTTGCTCGTCTCCCCTGTAGAGAGATGTTGTAAGAGGTGGAGCTCCTGGACTGGTTATGCAATACGCTCGACTGGAAAGATCTGTAGTTGTTTTTAATGCCATGAACGACTGCTAGCTAGCTGGCTGAGAACGGGAACTACACTTATGACACCTGAAGGTGCCCCGTATGATATAGTCGCTTTCCCGAACCAGATGCCGTTAAATTGGATAAGAAACTGAATGTTAGATGCCTAGAGCAATGCAAGTGACAGTGCAAGTAGAGCTGAAGAAATAGTAGCTATCCCGCCCGTCAGGAGTTCATGAAAGATTCATTTTCTTTCATTAGCTTTCCCTAAAGATGCCCTGAACTATATTAGCACCAGGTCTAACATTACTCCATTCACTCTTTCCCGGAAAGTGAGTTCAAGTTAGAGGTGAGAGGAGTGAATCTAGAACTGAACAGGTGGGGTGCCAGCTAGAGTCCATAAATTGCTATTAGCTAGCTGAGGGATCTCACACAAAATCAGATGCGGGAGGAGGAAATTATTAGACTTGGTGCTGAGGTACCTTCACTTCCTCCCGTGAAAAATCGATTCCTCCCGTGAAATGGAGTCCTCCAGGCCCAATTGAGTCCTCCTCTCCTCCCTGCCAAAATCACGTTATCTGCCAGCCACGTTAGATGCATGTTAGATGCCAGCCAAAATCTAGTTCTCTGCCCCGGCTATAAAGAAGTTCTCTGCCCCGGACGTTAGATGCCAGCCCCCCTAGACAAAAAGAGAAGATGCATTGTGTCGCTAAATGCAGAAGATGCAACTGACCTTTATCTACTGTTGACTCAAGAGCTTTCGCGAAAGCACCTTAACCACAGCGGTTTACCTGCCCGAGCGGGTCCGTGGACCACTTGACTCTGCTTATGTGGCTCCCTGCAGCTACTCTAGATCATAACACGAAATCTCCGATTCAACTCCTGCAGACTCAAGTTCGAGTAGCTAGTTTCAGCATTGTGTCGCTAAATGCAGAAGATGCAACTGACCCACACTCAAAAGACAGAATGAAGGAGTCTTCACTACTCGGTTTACCGCAGCTCCGGCAGCTACTAGCTCAATGCAGTCAATCTCCGAATGAACCCCTCAGAGTGAACTTGGTTCTCTCATCGTGATCTTAGTGCACGCATTTAACCCGAAGCTAAGCTTAGCCCCAGTGGGTTGGTGCTGTCAATCGATCAAGAGATAACTAAGTTCACTCCTGCAGACTCAAGTTCGAGTAGCTAGTTTCAGCATTACGCTAAATGGTCTTGCACTTGAATATAGAATCTAATCGTATCATTATATACTATGATATAGTTGATCGAACTATTCTACTCTATATATACTCAATATAGTGGATCGAACTATTCTACTCTATATTATATTACATAGTTGATCTATATATACTCAATATACTGAATTTAAGATTGAATCGCATTCTGACTATTGCGCATTCTGACTATAATACTTTACTTGCGCATTCTGACTATAATACTTTACTTGCGCATTCTATAATGCATTGTTCTCTGAAGAGACTTTATATGATCTATATATACTGAATTTCTTATTTCATCGGATTCTTGCATAATAATACTGATTATTTCAGCACGAGCAAGTTAAGGAGCCTTGAACCATGCCCAAGACCCTGAACTCAACTCACTTAAGCACTCTCGAACCTCAAACTCATTCAACATCTACCCCGTAGAGTGAATGGCCCTAAGGAAAGTAGTAGCCCCAAAGGCAATGTTAGACTGGAAAGATCAAGAGTCGTTTTGTAGCCATTAACGACTTGGTGCTTGCTAGCTGAGAGGTACGAGCATCGCGACGTGGGAACGTTCGGGACAAAGAGGAGAAAGACTACTGCCGGCATACTTCTTCTATTATAGAGCAAATCCGAACTGAGAAAGATTCTTAGCTGCAACTTATACCGAACTCCCTCATATACATTCTATATTATAATTGCCCCGGCTGATACAGATCTTTGTAGCTCTACTGCCCCGGCTGATACAGATCTTTGTAGCTTTGTGCTTATAGCTGCAGCAGTTTATCCGGTCTCATCTGGTTTTTGTTCAGAATAAGTCATTCCTCTTGAAAAGAGACTGAGTTCATTCGCTCCTGTTCTAGGTTAGAAGTACGCGCATTCGGGACAAGAAAGATTACATGGAGAGGAGTTCCAGTGAGTTCATGACATATTATACCTTTCCAGCTGAGATCTCTAATATAGGCGCCCATTTCCGAATTGATATGATAGTGTTTTCTCTGAGCTTTCCTTTAGTCTCTTATCTGAATGGCATGAACTCTTTGGAAGCAAGGGAGTGATAAGAGTTAATAGTTGTTTCAGAAAGGTTAGGTAATTTATATGTTGTTTCAGAAAGGTTAGGTACTGAATTTCATTTATATGGAAGCCCCTCTAGTATAGGGAAGGAGATGGAATGGATAGAGTGAAGCCGAGCTCTTGCTGTTCGGTTCGGGGCTACATTATAGACTTATGGGGTGCCCCACGTCGCTCCGCTCGTACCTCGTCTGATATCAATTAGTTTAGTGCCGAACGCTCCGAAAGAGAGTTCCTCTCCCTACCGGTCTGACGCACCAGTTCTATTCTAACATTACTTAATTGCTATTGGTATACCAGCTAGCACCAGTTCGTTCATTTCATTCACCAGCGCCAAGCTCCTAAATTAGGTACAAGCTCGTAAATTAGGTATAATTGACTCCTCTACTCCAATTCTAACATTACTGGTAATTCTGGCACCAAGTGGTTCATGTACCATTCACTTCCTTCCCTCTCCCGCAGCTGTGAGCTCAAATACATACCTCAACTAGATTCTGGAAGCTCCATGAAAAGGTTCGAAGCCTTAAAGAGCAGCAGCTGCCGAAAGAGATTATTATATTAATCTTGTTCCTTTCTCTTCCCGGCATATGAAAGGGATTCTTTTCCCGTCCCTGTTGCTATCACTCAAACTGCTGCAGAAAGGTTGGAGATAGAGTCAGTAGCAGCTTTTGCTCTTTGTCTGAGCATATGAGGCTCTGCTCCTTCTGTAGCTTCAGCTGAGGCCGAGATTCCCTCTGATCCGTACCCACTACCCGCACAAAAAAAGTATAAGTTTCATTTGGGCCGAGTTAGAGTTCATTCATACTGCTATATGCCATTCACTACTCTTGCTGAGAGGGAAAAGAATCCCGCAGTTCAGAGTGCAACTCCTTCTTCGAGTGGTTTGATCATTCCTCTATTCCCAGCTTCTTTCGCACAGCAGGCGACCACATGATGGCTTACTCTTTCAGGTGTTATACCATTCACTCGGGTAATAAACTATTGAAAGAAAAGCAGCTAAGCACTCGGATAGGAAAGAATTTCTTATTCAAGCACTAGGTAGGCATAACATGTGAGTTTACCCGCCGCTAGTTCAGTTGCAGAAATGGGTGTCTTAGGAATAGCGATCCAGGAAGCAGTGCTTCTTGTCCGAGGTAGGTAGGGTAGGAGGAGTCAATGGACACATGACTTGGTGTTAGCTAGCTGGCATCGCTACGTGAGATAGTTCCTCCGCAGTGAATGGTGATAAGTGAGATTTTGAGTACGCTTTCTAAATTGAAAAGACTAAAGAGCAGCCGTTCATGGTTTAAGTTAAAGTACTTGTTCGCTTTTATCGGGACTCATTACATGTCATAAGCAGCAGCCCTTACGAGTGTGCCCTGTGTTCAATAATGGGTCTGTGCTCTCCCGTCCCCCTCCGAGTGAGAAATATAGGATTCAAGGCGTAGCTCCCGAACTGGATGCGTAGCTCCCGAACTGGATTTGCTTATACTAACTCAGACTCGGGAGTCATTAAAATAGTTGCTGGTGACCGGGGTAAGACTCATTGGCTCGACCACTTTGATATGAATATACGTTCTTTAATAACCTTTCTTTTCCAGCTAAGACCTAGCACCAAGTACCTAGTCCTAGTAATTAACTCTTTGTTCTAACATTAAGAATTTAGACTCCTTCTTATCCAGTGGTTCATGGCATTCAAAACTTAAACAGAAATTACGAAAGATCTAGAAATATTGACGGCCCTACCGGTCTCGTGATTAACTCCTTTCTTTCCTCGGGTGCTAAAACAAGAGGGCTCTCACTCCTGACTCTACCAGAGCGCATATCTTTTCTTTCCGGACTCTAGCAGAGGCATATTCAAGGTTTGATTCTCTACCATACCAGTCCTGTTTCGTATTATCCCGTATGAGCAGCATATGTCTTGTTTGATTCTCTTCTGTACCAGTATCCGTTCAAATCGTTATATAAATAAAGAAGTTAACAGTATATTCATATTACACTCTATCGTTTAATGAAGTGCTGGAGTGTAAAGAAATATAAGTCTATAAATGGAAGTACTGGTAGTATAACAATAGATTCGAACAAGTCATTGTCTGATTCAATTTCAATCAAGTGTCTCAATCAATAATATAAGTTATTCATTCAAGTATCTAGTGCGGGGTGTGGATAACAAGAAATATAGTTGTGCGGGGATCTTGTACCAAACTGAACTTTAGATCGTGTGCTCTTAGTTAGTCCATCTGACGTGTTCAATGGGAGGGTCCGGGAATTCACTATCCCAGTCGAGCCGGGATACCCTTTCTTGTTCATTTTCTGAGTGATCAAATCTTTTTTCGAGTGAAAATAGGAATTAACTGCTGCTGCAGCCGGCTTTTGAGTTATAGCTTCCGAGGGTCTTTCTTTTTTATCATATGTGAGACTGTTCAGATACTTGTTATCATATTCCAAACAGAACTTCTCTATGAAAGAGACTTGTTATCATATTCTTGAATTCCATTTCCGAATGTTTCAATTTGAGCTCTTAACTTTCCGTAGATGAATCTGAATCTTAGCTACAAGCTAGCACCAGTTCTATTCACCAGCGCCAAGTCAATAGGTAATACTATCACTCCTCGAGTTAACTTCTTTCATTGCTACAAGCTAGCTAACACCAAGTGGTTTTTATCTGGCACCAAGTCAATAGGTAATACTATCACTCTTTCCAAGCTCTACAATGGTACCCCACCCAAATCAATTCGTTCCTGGATACATTTAGCAGCTAGCACCAGTTCGTTAGTCACTGGTAATTCTGGCACCAAGTAGTTCATTACTGGTCAAGTAGTTCATTACTGGTAATTCACTTCCTTCCCTACCCACTCCAATTCTAACCTGGATACATTAACTCCTCGAGTTAACAGTGTTCTTTCATTGCTACATGAGTTAACAGTGTTCTTTCATTGCTTTTCGAGCCCAGCGGTTCAATTGTGAAAAGTGCACAATGCTTAGCCCTCTTACGCTCAGTTGCGGGCACATTGGAATGTCAGAAGTTCCGAAGTGCGGCACCAGTCTAACATATTAGAAACTAGTATTGATATACCCTGACCCTTTCAGGTGGAAGGCGACCCGCTTTAAAATAAGATGAGTCCCTAACCCGAACGAAAGAGCAGTTCATTAAGTAATTAATTCACGAACTAGCTGAGAGTATCCTCGATTGTAGATAGGCTCGAGCACATGCGGTAGAGTGAATGTGTATAAGTCAAAGTACAGTATATTCATAACCACTCTAGATCGTATAATTCCCTACTTTTATTGGAGTGAGTGAATCCTCAAAACTCACTGGTGCTAGCGGAATACGGGGACGAGATCCGGAAACTACGTGGGAAAAACAAAAGATAAAGGTACGACAGATTAGGAGAGTCTTAATGAGGTACGGTAGATCTTTCGTAGTTTTGAATGCCATGATAGACTTAGTCTTAGCTTGTTCAATTTATACTCATATTCACGAACTGGTGCTAGCTTTCCAGGTGTTAGGTGTTAGCTTGCTGGCATCGCTACGTGTTCCATCCCCTGAGGCGCCTCTGTTCCATTATCATAAAATGAGTGGACCGGTGTCTGACTCTGTCTCCTTTTCTACCTCATAAGCAAGGAAGTTGTTCTTACATCCATCAGCACAATCAACTCAATTCCTTTCAAGGATTTGGCGCGAAGAATCTTTCTATATTTGTGTGGCGCGCTCTTCCCACTGATGACAATGTTCAAAAATATGGTATACATGCTGGGCTTATAAAATATGTTATACATGCTGGGCTTGCACATGCTGGGCTTGCTATTGTTATAGATGCTGGGCGACTTGCTATTGTTATAGATGCTGGGCTTGCTATTGTTGCAGGAAGAGTAAGGAAAGGAGAAGAAGGAATGGATAAAACAGAAAGAGATGAAGATATGTGATACCAGCACTATTCGCTTGAGTTTTGGTATGCGATACCAGCACTATTCGCTTGAGTTTTGGGGTGGGCCTTTCGTACTCCGGGGAGAATGATTCAGCGCACTCAAATCTAGTGTATGGGATTCAATATGAATGAAAAGCCGGGTGAACCAACCTATCTCACTTTTGAAATGGAACCAACCTATCTCACTAATGAAAAAGTGGGCCTCCAACGCCTGCTTCAGTCAGTCTAGTGGGCCTCCAATGCCTGCTTCAGTCAGTCTAGTCTCTATTTGGTGGCGCTGGTTCATTAAGTAATTCCCGACTTGGTGCTAGCTAGCTGGCATCTCGACGTGGGCCAAGAAAGAGCTTTTTTCCATGGATATAGCTGGAAGACTTGAGAGAGTGGAGCAAGAAGAGAAGTAGAGAGACAATGGGATCATTTGCTAGGCGGAGCATATGCCCGCTCTTGATCCAAGTATCATACGAGATAGAATGTATCCGATAAAGCAACCTTGAAGAGAGGAAGAGGGCGAGAGCTGCAATCCCTCATTGTGCAGTCCGCGGTCACCGGGGAGCAGAGTCCGTCTACTCTGTTCTATAAGATGGAAATAAATAAGTAAAGATGGAAATAAGTAGTCCGTCGACGCATAGTCGTGTGTTTGAATTTGAATGCATGGCTTTCTGGTGGAGATCTACTTTGCAGCTTACTTACGATAGACTCCTATGCTAAGTGTCTTTGTTTGGTGTGTTTGCATGTATGGGCTAGTCGTCAGTGTATCTTTCTGATCGGATGCTTTCAGTATCGCTTGATGAACGGAAGTGAAAGTCTACTTTCTTTCTATATCCGTTGTTGGAAGTGAGTGAATCAACTCCCCTATCCGTTGTTGGAAGTGAGTGAATCTACTCCTGAATCGACTCCCCTCTCATAGAGAGTACTCAGTAGGAACTTGCTTTCAAGCCGAGGTAGAGTAGGAACTTGCTTTCAATTATACAGTACTCAGTAGGATCAATTCAAGCCGAGGTAGAGTAACAGTACTCAGTAGGAACTTGCTTTGCTTTCAATTGTACAGTACTCAGTAGGGCTTTCCCTGTCTTTTTTTCTTTATATAAAAAATTCTACTTGATTCTCAGTCCAATGCGAGCACTGCCTCTGGAATTCGACTAAAGGGTAGCCCGTCTACTCCTTTTTACAGGACTAACAGAGGAATACACCAGATAGCCCGAACCTCGCAGACGAGTTGAGTTATGTAATTAAACTCCTAAAGTAGCAAATATAACGGGCGGCGCCGCTCAACATAGAGAATGAAGGAAAGCCAATCCCTAGTTACTTCCTCAGCCAGAAAGAGCTTAGCTAATTCTAACGCACCAGTACGAGAGATCAATGACTTCTCTTTTGATATGGTCACTTCTACATCTCTCCACGTCGCTATCGCCCCGTCGAATACAAGACTTTCTCACATAAAATCGCCCCAAACAATACAAAACTACAAATACAATACAAATACAATACATACACTCTCTCTCCCCAGCAACAGACAGGTCGTGAATGGATTAAAAACGTAGTTTCGTAGTTTTGAATAAAAAATTTAAAATTCTTAAAAATCATTGAGTGCCATTAACTCCACTAGAGTAGCCCTCTCTTTGAATTTAATAATTGATTCAAAATACTGCTGATGATGGCCCACTCGGCCCTTATAGTTGGCCCTCTCGCGTACGCTCGAGCTCTATCTGTCGATACCCTTGAGCGTTAGGAAATGAGAAGTATAATGAACCAGTCTTCTAAATGACCAGCGCGGTCTCTCTTCATCTTCATAAGGTAGATGTTGATCTTTATTCCAAAATAAGAGTGAGAAGTTGCCATGAACGGTAGCTTAATGGGATTAAAGAATGTTTCCAGACCGACTTGCTCGTGCTGAAAGACCGACGTGCCTATTTCTTATATAATATAATATAAAGATTCAAAGATGATGGTTATATAATATGAAGATCTCATTCCTCTCCCTAACTTTAGTTGAGAAGACCACGTTCTTGAATTCTGAAATAAGAAGATCGAAAATTAGACTCAAAACCCCTAAAAACCCATCAGCAGTATTTTGCTTAGCCAAGAGTTGTCCGGAATGGGCACGCGAAGCAGGTAAGCGGCAGCCTAAGATAGGAATTCAAGCTCTAAGGTATTGACACTCAGGGAAAATATCATCAGATGCTATATGCTTAACACATGCAACTCGAACTATTCCACTAAGGAGTCTAAATTGCCAAATACTAGCTGCAGTCGTGAATGGCATATAGTCGTATAAATTGCCCCATTGGGTATTTACGACTCAATATTCAGTTCGGGCCATTCACTCTACGGGGTAGAATACGAGGAAGTTGCTCGACTGATAAGGAGTGGGCGTAGCACCTGTTGAAATATCTTTCATTATCAATTCTTTCATGGCACCCCGAACCTAAGGAGAAAGAGCAAGTATAGTGAAAGTATCCTCATGGGCCAAACAAAAAGAGGTTTAGCCCCAACGTCAAATTTATGCATTGATTCAAGGGGTGATTTACTAACCTCGTGTTCTCATCCACTTTAAGGTCAGGTCGAAGCAAAGCGTTTTCCTTCCTCTTCCTATCGGAAAACAAGAACCCGCCAGCTAACTTCTCTCTAGTGGGCTTCACTTGTACGCTATCCTTCCTTTCCTGACCTTACCTCGACTCTACTCTCCAAGCTCACTGCTCGACGCTCGCCTGACATATCGGTCTGAAGTTTCTTTGATCACTTAGGGGTCATTAAAAAAGAGGGCAATCTTTCTAAAAAAATCTCGTAATATAGTTGCAGACAAGAAAGTGGCTGTGACGTGAATTGCATTGTGCTCATCAACGTGTAAGCTGCACCATACTGAATGAGAGAATTTAATTCCCTTTCAATTGAGATATTGCGTATGATAAGAGAAAGGTTCCTTTTTTTCCGGTATGCTGCTCCGCGAGCAAGGAGCGATAGAAGCTAGTATTCTGTAATGAATAACTTCAGTCTGGTACTATATGGGAATCCTACGCCTAGTGATTTTATGGTAGATGAGAGTCTGTCTTTCTCTTCACTCTTCAACTCTTTCTTCAACTAGGTCGGACGCGCAAAGCGCTCCACCTGAGTTAGACCGCTTATTTAGTGAAATCTGCGAAAAAAGCGCAGAGTTGGTTCGACTGAAAAAGACCCCCGCCGGAGTGGAGCATACCCGATCATATTCGTGCTGTAATGGGAAACGATGCCCTTCAAAGCCCTGGGTATCTCAAAGAGAGACCTATTATGATCTCGTTTTACAGGGATCCACTAGTTGTCGGGGATCTTTGTTACTTTCTCGATTGTTTCAAGTATGCCCGCTAGTATGAAGTGGCTGAGATGGGTGGAAGGATATATCTTCACTTATGCAGCTTTCTTTCCTATTTATGTGGATTGGAACTCTATTCACCACCTAACTTTAGCGGGTCGCGTCTGGTACTATCCTATCGTATAGTTGATATAAGAGAAAGGTTGCATTTAGATTAGAAGAGAAGTAATATTTGCTCGATCGAACTATCATAAGAGAAGATTATTTCGATCTCATTTCAAACAGGAAATTCAATGCAGATGCCCTAAGTAAGGGCTGTATGCTGTGTCCAAGGCAAGCGATTGAGGAAGATTGGGAAATGGCTTTCCCAAGGATTTTGATCTTCCTGGGTATGAACTTTATAAAATCCGGCAATGATGAGTTATTTGAAATAGTCCCTCAAACCGAAGAGATTCAAGAAGGTTGTGACTCACATCTCGCTATCAAGGCAGTCTTATTCTGAGTTTTCGGGGAAGATTCGTCAATGACCTAACCTAAGGTGCAAGGTTTATTAGCCTATAGAAAGGGCTAAAAAGGAAAAAAAACAGGAGTGCAAAGCGGCTATCTACTCAATTATCTTTATCTCCTCTGGCACAACCCGGGTGGGGTGTGCCCAATCACCTTGCGTGAATCCTTGTTCGATCGAGATATGGATTAAGGTAAGTGAATTCATCGATATTGATGGAGTCAGGGGCTAGCTAGTGAAAGTCCCATCGTGTATTGTATGAAAGCGATGATTGCATCCACTACGTCTTCGGACCGCTCTGCATCCTCTTCTGGCTTTACTAGTATCATGAATGAGCCGCTCTCTGTTACTAATCACCGAGGAAAACCCAATCTCGACTAAAAGAAAGAAAGAGAAAAGGTGCGTAACGGAAACACTTGCTTCTTATCTCTTTTACTTCGAATATGGGCGGACCTATCCCTATGCCCAACTGAACAAAAAAATCTATTATTTCACAATTTTCTTTATATACGTTACCATTTATCATCTTGTTTAGCAAAGGAGCACTCGTTGGTACCACTATTATTGTAGAATTTCGTATCAAATTGTAGTTATATAAAGTCAATTCATCCTGGATCTCATTTGGTATACATACGCGAATGATGAAGAAACTCTTCTCTCGTATCATCCAGGTAGACGCTTTTAGCTTTACTAGATGCAATCCTTGAATGACATCCAACCCCCTTTATCTTGTTTTCAATACAAAATTGATTGTTCGATACGGAAGGCTGATCGAGAGACATTGACACCGCAATGGACCGACTCTTCTCTCTTCTCTGGGAGTACCAAAGATTTTTCTTTCTATTAGAAATGTATCCCAGATGTCAAGACCAGGTCGAGAAGGGCGGCTAGTGCAATATGATGGATTGATCCGCTTCGATTGGATTACACTGAGCTGCGGGATAGAAAGCATCAACATTGGGGCTCCAATTCTTCTTCCTTCTGTCCAGCTCCCCTGAGGGGATAGTGAAATGTCGTTCACGGGCGTCTTTGAAAGCTTAGAAAAAAACATATAATGGACTTCGGACTTCACTTCTGAACTAAACTATAATAGAGAGAGATCTGCTTCGTCGCTTGAATCACTACTATACGAAATAACTATTTCACTGGGACTCGTTGTTTATCTACGCAATTTTAAATTCTCATGAATGCAACTTGCAACTAGAAATCCTGCAACGAGAAAGAATGCAACTAGAATGCAAATCATCATATTTCAAATATTGTGAACAGATACAGATAAGAAGTGGCTTCGCTTCATTCCTATTTCCAATCTCCCTTTCTCTACTAGTACTATACTCGATCGAGGAAAAGATAGATCACTTTTGACTGGAAGGGATTCCACCTCGGTGTTGCTAAACCCCTACTTTGCTACTGGTTCACTCCGCCCAACCCTTGACAGCTGGAACGGATACTTGCTTTCAAGCGCTTTCGCTTTGCCTCACTACAGCGATAGACGAATTAGCTCGATCTCCTACTAATGAAATGAATAAGTACAGGATAGGATAGCAAGAGGGCTTTCCTGTCTCACAACTAAGTATTCCACCTAAGGATTTCTTTATAATTCGTGGACTCTCCAAAGTATAAACGAAATTTGATTCTCTGTCAACGCGCGTTCATGTCTTACTCATTCTACGTTTTATTCTCTCTAGCGGAGCGAACGAACCACTAGATGATCCATACTTCGCATTACTTCGCATTAAACCGTACCCAACATGTCCCGCCCGAAGGCACAACTATGCTTATTCACCTTCCTGGGATCACTGCTTTTTTTGTAAACACTGGGTCTTCAACGGCGGATGATTTCATTTAACTAACCCAATCTGATACTCTAACAACAGATAGGAGTACGAGAACACCGGATAAGCATCCCACAGCGGTAAGCCCGATAACAGAGAAAAGGACGAAAAGATCTGCAGAGCTATTTGTCCTAAGAGGGCATTTGATGCATCTTATATATGTAATACTCATACTCAAGCAGCGCTTACTCATTCTCAAGCACTTGCAGCGCCTCCATCACCGGCTACTGGTTGAGCTGCTACGAGAGCAGTAAGAGCCTATCGTCAATTAAGGGTTTTCTCTTCTTTTCATTCAGTTTCATGTCCCGTCTTCATCCTTTCTTTTCTTTTATACGCTAAAAAAGATGTGCCTTAGGGCAAAAAATAAGGAATAGAGAGATGCTATCACTATTCGTTTCCTCGTGGCTCGATTGCTCATTTGCTTCTTCCTTGGGGCATGAAGTGTTTGGTGAGGCCTTTTTTCGCCTGTTGAAAAGCTAGCCCTTGCTCAAAGATCTTTTTATTTAGCACGAGCCCTCCAATCAACAAAACCGATGGAATGCGATCTCATAGGCAATTTCCCTATGAGGGAAGGACCCCTAGCATCTGTAGAAGAAAGGGGAAACTCAATCATGAAACTGAATTTCCAAGCAAAAAAATCCACTATTGCATCTTTCCTTCTTTTTTAGTAAGGGGGTCAGCCGCAAGTATGAGGGGACATTCCCCATCATACAGAAAGTAGGACTTCTTGCCTAAAAACTGAAGCTTCTTCCCAAGCTAAAGATCCACCCTGTCTTCCATGTGGGGTGTCTAAAGCCATACCATCCAGACATGGAAGACCCTACAAGAGGCGTTCCCAAGAGGCCACCGGAAAGGATGACGACTTCCTTGTCGAAGGAAGTGGAATATGTGATGGCGGAACGCAAAGTTAATCGACGTGGTGTCCCAGCTTAAACTTTTGACTTGGTAAAGTAGAAGGGGAAGTCCGGGCCCCGCAGGGAAGCTCTAAGGTCGAAGATCGCTCTTCTTTCTAGATTCGATAGTAGTCAGTCACTCTCACTCGGAGCCTCAGTTCAGTCCTTTCTTTCACCTGAATGGCTTGGCGGTACGGCTTCGTTGACCGGATCAGCTACCTTTGTTATTATGGAACCGACCGCACTTGACTCTATTCGTCAGTGGACCAGCCAGTTTGAAAGCTACTATGATGTTTAGATTGACCGCCCTCCTTTCACTTTCCTTCCCGCTGATGAAGATACGAAGTAGACTAACCAACTCACCAGCCAATAGCACACATTCTACAGTGTGAATAGGAGATCCTCTGGGGCACGGGTGATAGCATGCGTCGGTCTTTCTCTCGTCCCTTCCCATGTCCCATGGTAGGCTAAACCGGAAAGAGAGAGGTCACCGCTCTAAGTCAAGAAGTCAAGCAGCAACGCTACTAATAGAAAAGAGCTACCCCCGTCGTTATCACTCCCCATCAGCATTGTCGTTATCACATAAATCGTTCCTCTCCCTAACGGTCGAGACGTCGGTATCCCTCGTTCCTAACAATACAAAACACTCTCTCTCTCTAACAACAAACAGATACAACAAAAGATACAGACTCTCTCAAGCAGATTACCCGATCCCCATCAGCATTATGGATTCAAAACTACGAAAGATCTTGTTGCTGCGGTCTAGGTCCTCCTAAGAGTCGCTTTCTTATAGGACCTTAGAGTCGGGAAGCGAGGCAGCGATCACCCTTCCTTCCCAGGCAGATCGACCAGTTCTCGCAAATCATAAGAGTAGGGCAGCGTCTTCCTTCCCAGGCAGATCGACCAATGAATCACAAATAGAGCAAGTGCCAGTCCAGCCAACCAATGTATATGCGAGGAGCGAACGGCAAAGTTGAGCGATAGCTACTTCTTAGCAAACACATAGGTGAGCCGACCACCATAGATCTTATAAAGAAAGATGATAGTAGCTCCAGTACGCGAGAAGCGGGGAGGCAACTCATTGGAATAGGCACGGTAAGATCGACTCTAAGCAAGACATAAACTCACAGGAGGACGAGGCAGCCCCTACGAGGGATCGTCAGGAAGAGGAACTTAAGAAGATCTTGATCGCGAGCAAAGAAAGGTCCGCAGAAGACGAAAGCTATGCCCAGTTAAGAAAGTAGCTATAGATGGTTCGCTGAGTCATGGCTTTCACATTCATGACTCTTGTAAGCTAGCTCTGCAGACGTGTGGTGCTTTAGAAGTGCGTAAGATAAGATTGCTTAGGATAAAAAAGCACGGAAGATCAGATAGGTAAGGATAAGACAGACCGTACAGCAGTAGATTGGTTAGGGAAGGGAAATGAGAGGATGAGAAGAAGACAGACGCTTATACCATTCAGAAGTAGATTGGTTAGGGAAGGGAAATGAGAGGATGAGAAGAAGACAGACGCTTATCCCATTATGCAGTTGATGGGTTAGGGCAGGAACCCTAATTGAGCAGCATACCTTGAATTTCATTGTTGAATCTTGACCGTGCCAATTAACTTGAACTAGGATTCGTAAACGAGAGAAAACTCAACTTATTTTATATGATGGCGCATGCCCGCATACCCTAGCCAGGGATTGGGTTCACTTCTCGTGAGTTGAGCTTGGTAGCCCTCCCTACCTATACCGCGTAGTGGGACAGAACTCCTATTGAGTGAGGAAGCTACATGCGTCCTACTATTACTATAATTAAAGTAATGAATCTGCAAAATCAAGTTCAGGTTAGGAAGCGAGTGGAATGAACAAGAGATAGAGTACTGACCTTATAAAGACTGACCTCATCATGTATAGTGTAGACGTGGGAAAGGAAGCTCCTCTTCACGGCTCAAAGAAAGGAGTCTAGCAAGGATTAGGCGGTGTCCAGTCACCCTTAGCTTCGGCTTCCTCCTGTCCTATATCTCACTCAAGGGCAGGCTCTCAGCAAGCAAGCACAGGCTCTTATGCTAGCAGGCAATCAAGGTTGGCTCTATAGTGGAACTTACTACGTGGGCGAGCGTAACTTCAACTAATCTACTGGTTAGCTCGTTCCTCTCTAGCAAGCCTGTACTGGACACTTTTCCTTTGTTATTATCTTCTGATGGATTGCAGAGATTTAGCTGTCGCTCTACTCTGCTGCTCTACTGTTTATCTTCTGCCGTTGTTTGGTAGTAAGTACCCTGTGCTAGGATAGATAGCTGAGCGAGGGAATGTACAAGAATTCTATCCTATCGTTTCCCAAAGTCATCAAAGTTAGGGAAGATCATTGCTCACTTGCCGCAGCTAGTCTCATTTGAGTAGTAATAGGGTACATTGTAATTCCTGTCAAGAGTTCATAGTCTACGCTCTGCTCTCTCTCCTAGCCCAGATCAGTAAGTCGGTCGGACAGGTAAAAAGAAGATAGTTGCACGAGCTCACTCTAGTCCATACTTTGACGCATAGCACCTAGTCTTGGTCATTGGCATTGAACTCGATCAGCTCACTCACATAGTGTAGGAACGTAGGAATGGGACTAGAAGTCTAAGTAGCAGTAATTTGTTCACAGGTTCTAGGCACCAAACCCTGTCAAAGTAGTTTTGGGCTAGACCACTTTATCTGTAATAAATCACACACCTCAGGAACAGAACTTGTTTTAGGCCAAGATGAGAACAAAAGAAATAGTCAAATTAACTTCATAGTAGAGTATGGTATAGCACCTATATGAGCTCAAGTATCCTCATGACAAGCACTCGTATGATCGAGAGTCCACACACTGAGGCCTATTCTCCAAGACCCATACATGAGCTGGTGCCTATGATCTCCTACTCCATATAGACGGAATTCTAGTTGAGGACAGGAGCTAGTGAACGTGAGCAAGGGAAGTCAGGGACAGGAAAGAGAAGGCTACCACGAGAATAAGCCAACCACGGGTAAGCACATACCTGAAGGAGTCACGGGAAAGCAAGGAAAAGGAATGGAAGATCAGTATCTTACATAAAGCCAAAAAGCGAGAAGGAGATAAGCCTATCCGTAGAGTTCGCAAGGAAGATCTATCACAATATATAGGCCCCGCGAGGCCATACTTCTAGTCGGTCGCAAGAGGATGGGCAGGGGAATCGGCAGAAGCAAGGATAGGCATCATAGGCACAAGCATGGATAGGCATCTATAGGGTTCATAGGCTACTCACAGTAAAGTAGTTAGGGTATTGAAGTCGGGGACTTAACCCATGATCCTAGTTCTCGTTCTTTCTTTTCTTTTTTTATCATGTACTCTTAACTTCTGTTCACTAGTCCCTCTCTTAGCTTTTCACTTCTGTTCACTAGTCCCTCACTTTGCACTTCAGTTCACTAGTCCCTGTAAAAGCACATCTGATAAGTTCACTATTCCCTCGCCTGCACTGAAGTTAACTATTACCTGGAATTGAGTCAAGGCCCAAGGAAATCTCTCATTCTCCAATATCTAGGGCTACTCTCAGTCAGCGTAGTTTTGGCTGGTACAATTCAGTCCTCTACTAAGCTGTCTTAAATGGAGGCACTCACTACTTTGGACCCAGTAGGAGATCGAAATCGAGCTGAGTCTCCTAACCTCCTCTTAGAGTGAGACAAGTTTAGCACCTTATGTGGTACAACTTCCATTGGACAAATATAGGCCTGATGACTTCATTGGATCGGATTATGCACCAGTCGCATGGATAGGAAATGCCGGCCAGCATTGGACTTCAGGTGAACTCTTCTCCTTTTATCTATGTGGGCCTCATTTCATTCTTATTTCATATAGGGTGAGTCCGAGATCACTGTTCAATAAAGAAATAGGTTGAGTCTGAGATCTGACTTGCGAGATGCTTTCGTTAAGTGTGCTCGTCCGTTCCTTTAGTCACACGTCGCTTCTTTTGCTCGTCCCTCTCCCAATAGTTTGACTCGACTTTTTTAATCAATCAATTT
>JBBMJZ010000083.1:1157173-1179863 GCA_037833815.1 Zingiber zerumbet | reverse complement strand
AAAAGTTCAATTCTTTGAACTTTTTAAAAGGCGAAGGCTATTCTATAGGTGAGACGATAGTCGATTGGCGGAGAGCTTCAGCACCTGAGGCTTTTGAGTAGGCACCTCAGGCTTCGGATGTTGAGGCAGCACCTGAGGCTTTTGAGTTGGGTGCAGCTTTTAGTATTTTAGTAGGGTACAGAGACTTCCATAGGTAGAGGAGAGAAAGAGACTGACTTCCGTCCTGGTGACGGGAAGGTACATAACTTAGTATAAGAGTTGCGAGCAACTCGGTTGCGAGCAAGAAATACAGGAGTCAGAAACTATGGAACTAAGGACATACTCACATCATCAGAATTAGACCTATCATTAGAAGACCTATCAAAAGAAGCAAAAGAAGCTGTCGCTCAAAAGTACTCCTTAAAAGAAGGAGCGACTGTTGAGACTGAGGCTTGACTACTGTGGCTGCTAGCTATTGAGATGAGACTATTGCAGATAAGGATGCTCCTATTAGAGTTACGACTAGAGCTACTGGTGGGGCTACTGTACACACTCCTGCTCTTGCTAATGTAGCTAGGGCGGAAGAGGCTTTAGTAGTTCATACTCTTGCTAGTGGGGCTACTGGGGCCTTTGCAGTGCATAGCGCGGCTGCTCTTGCAGTTACTGTTCCTACTGTTACCGATATTGAGTAAAGGAAAGGATTAAATACAGAGGAGGCGACTGAGGCTAGGGAGGCTACTGAAGTTACTGGTGCTACTACTAGGGAGAGGCATGCTGCTACTGAGGCTATAGTAAGGAGTGGGGCGGCTGGGGCTAGTGAGTCAACTCTAGATACTGAGTACAAAGGAGCTACTGAGGCTAGGGCTACTACAGAGGAAGAGCTACTACTGATGAGGCTACATAGGAAGCGACTACTGCTGCTACACTAGAGTAGAGTACACTGTAGCTATTGATGAGACATAGATAGGCAACTGGTGCTGATGCTGCTAGGGCTACTGTTACTACTGTTCCTACTGTTCCTACTGTTCCCACTGCTACGACTGCTCCTGTTAGAGTAGATAGGGATGCAGCCTTTAGAGCTATCAATGATGCCTTTGAAGTTCCTAGGGTTGACCCTAAAGAAACCAGCCGAGGGGCGTACATACTTCTACCAGAATCATTGTATACTTCTCAGTTGATGCATTTCGAGTTCCTTCCTTAGTTGCTATTGCTGCTGGTGCAGAGGACGCACAGCTAAGACCGTCCTTGCGTTTAAACTCCTTATGCACCAACCCTCCTTGGGTTTAAAAGCAAACTTATAGAAGTTACAGACGAACAACTTAGGGCCTAGAGAGAGAGGAACGAACGCTTTGGCCCCGTTAGAGATAGAGGAACGCCTTAGGCGGTACTCGAGATAGAGGAGAGGGTTACGGGTTACAGTTGCACCAGTAAATACCGTCCTTGGGTTTCAACTCTACGTACACCAGTGAATACACTCCTTGGGTTTAAACTCCTTCTACACCAGTGAATACACTCCTCGGGTTTAAACTCCACGTACTAGCGAGGGTACAAATTTGTACAACTGATACTCTGATAAAGTAGGGGACAGCCCAGTGGCAAAAACTAATTCTACGGCAACGCACCCTTCCTTTAGTCAGACGTCACTAGCGTTCGTCCCTTAAAACCTCGGTTGCAGGTCCTGTTGGGGAAGTCACGTTCCTTATTAGAGCTAAGGGTACAGAACTGGAGCTAAGCTTAAGAGCTAGCGAAGAGATCCTACCCGAAGGGGAGGTAGAAGAGGAAGTACCCGTACTCAAATTCATTAATTACTTATACACTTAAGAGTTGAGTTGCGAGCAACAGAGGAAAGACTTATATCATCATCACTAGACACCTCTCACTTGAAGCTGTTTTACTAGCTGCCTTTCAAGCTTTAAAAGAAGTTACTAGGGCTGCTGCTACTGAAGTTACTGTTGATAGTACTGCTGCTGGTGCTGCTTTCTTAGTTACACTTCTGTTGCTCCTTTAGTTGCTCTTGTTGCTACTCAAGATCTACCCTATCTTAAAGAAAGGAGCGAATTCTAATGACGCGCTGCTACAGACTCCTTGGATAGAAAGGAGGTCCAGGAGAAAAAGCGACTCCAAGACTCAAACCACTGGACAACAACAGCAGCAACAAGCAAGAGACTCGTACGGGATTTGAGTTCAAACTAATATGCCATTCTACTATTCGACTAAGGAAGGTACCTCAAACTCTTAATCTTGGGCACCTGCTTATTAATTACTATATTGTGTGCCTCCCGAGTCAATAATGAACTCTTTCCTATTACTTTAACCCGATTACTGAGGAGTGGAATCTGGAGCCTCCCTACCTTGAACCTGTCCTTGAACCCATAGGTCGGAATGCCTTACGAGCCAATAAATTAACAGACTTATGAAGCTACTAATGTGTAGTATTTGAACCCCTCACTTTACAATTTCTTTTGGAAAGGAATAAATCAAGTCCTTCATCGCGACGTGAGTGAATATTCTTTTTTGTTAGGCTACTGACATGGAAAGAGTCCAAGAGATGTTGACTGAGTTTTAGGTGAATTAACAGAGTCCTTAAGTGAGTTGAGTTCCGGGTATCTTTTGGGCATGGTTCAAGGCTCCGCACCTTAATAATTGTTCTTTCCTCAGCAACAGTCGGCTATTCAAAACTACTCTTGATCTACCCAGCAGCTGACTTATGGTATTTCGGCTAACAACAAAAACAAAAGACTCTCTCTCTCCTTAGTCAGTCGAGCCTATCTTTAGATACCCTCTCGCGTATCCGGTCGAGCCTATCAAGCAAACTTAGGCACAAACAAAACTAAACAAATGACATACCAAACCTCCTCCAAATTGAATTTCTTATTTGGCTCTATATTTTTTTGTTGCAAACCTGGTTCCCCGAATACCTTATGATTCTATCGGACTATCGGAAGCGAACGGAGGAACAAAACTTTTGACATTCCTAAGCTGGTGCCCTGCGCACTTCGGCACAAACAAATTACATTCAAAACTCTCTTCCCCTCTCGATTCAAAACTCTCTTCCCCGAATACCTTATTCTTCTCTTCTCTTCTCTCGGAAGCTAACTAATGTATTTCATTCCAAACCAGGATACCTGTGTTTTGTGTTCCCATAGAATAGTGAAGTTTTGAAAATCATTCTTCTGAAAAAAAAGAAAGAGTTTCATCAAAATTCAAAAATTGATTAAATTCAGACTCAAATCAAATCAGACTCACTGGAAAGCACAGCAAAGCGGTTCACTCGCACTCTTTCTTCCCCTCTTTCCCTGCACCTTGATTCAACAACTGAGAAGCGAGAGCTGATCTACGTGGGCGGATTATTGGCTAAGAGTTCACTAGTGGTAGCGGATCGAGGGCTCCTGGGAAGTAGGTGGTCAAGGCGGGTCTGCTACTCGTGTGGGGTTCGGGCAGGGCAAGATAGTATGGTATCAAAAGGAGCTATGTGAGTGAGACTACTTGTGTGGTATCCCACATTCATATCCTTTCTCAATGAGTGGGGCCCGTGCCCGATAAGAGTGGCATAGTGCAGGAGGGCAGTAGCTGGGGTAGGATTGGCATGCTAAAGGGGATTATTGACTATTCTCAGATTCATTCCTTGCTTTGTGCGAAACCCTCTACTCTAATCTATATTGAATGAATTATGGAATCTGTGCTCAGCTGTGGACGTCGTCACCACGGAAAGCTAGACCGTGGTCCCGGTGGAATGCATCTCCCATCTCGGTTCATATTGGACCTGGACTGGTGCTCATACGATATATCGTCTGAGCTTATCTCTTTCGTCCCTACCTATTCGAAAGCTAGATAGAAGAGATGGTGGGCTCGGGAGATCATACTTCGTGAATTCGTGGTAGGAGCTCGCCAGAGAAAGAGCAAGAGTAGTGCTTATAAGTAGTCCTCTAATCCAGTGTGTGTGTTTATAAGCAATCAATCCAATCATCACTATTGCTCAAGTCGAATTCTCATTCCTTTGCTGAATTTAACTCATGGAATAGTCCAACTAAGGGTAGAATGAGGGGGGTGGGGTGCGGTGCTATTACCTCGAGTAGACCGTCCAAGTGGGCTCCATTTGGATTAGATGATGGGTCAATCAGAGGTGAGCGCATCACTACCATTCCTTCCAGCCAGCGAACTCCTTGCCAAAAAGCCTGAGAGAAGGCACGCAAGAGGGAGATTCAGAGCTAGACAGCTTCTGCACGGGTAAGAGTAAGGCAAGCAACTGTAGAGCTCGGGGCAAGCATCCGTCGGTGCGGACGAGAGAAGTCACAATTCTTTCTTCGCTTCGCACCTTTTCCTAATAGTCCGATTCTTCCTTTTCTTATTAATAAAGAACTCAGCTCCCCTATCGAAACAAGTCTCATATGGGCAGAGCATAGTCGCTCACTTCCCTCTCCGAAAGCAAAAATATAGTCAGTTCCGCGAGTTCTTAGAAAATACAGCTAACTTAACTAGCGCTCCAATTCCATCTGGATTCTGAGATTCATTGTACGCAGTCCGAGAACCAGACTGGTGAATTTAATATTGAATCTGAGTGGGCGAAGATTCAAGATGAAGTCTGATTCACTGGTTCTAGGGTTCGAATCCTCTTATGAGCCCCGGAACTATAGATTTATCGACGGAGGAGGGCGGAGGGTGGGTTTAGGACCAGATATATCTAGTCAGTGGGCTCAGAATCGAGTTCTACGACGCAGGTCTGGTCGCTGGACTTGGGGTCTACCCTAGCTGGCTTGGCTACCTAGATTGTCCACCTAGCAGACTGCCTCTCATTGTTGCCTACCTCCACTCAGTGAGTGATGCAATGAAGAGGAGAAGAGAGGAATGGAAGGTGCGAAGCGAGGATAGGAAAGGACTACCCAATGAGTGATTGAGGAGAATGAAGAGGAAAAGAGAGGAAGGGGAGAGGAGAAGAAGACATGATGAGCAGGAGAGGACGAGGACTGGAAGAGAGATGCCAGGATGACCAGGAAGCTCCAGAGGAGATGAACAGAGACCAGCCAAAGATTAGCAGCAGAGGAAGAGAGATGCCATGATGCGAAAAACGGATCCTTTTGCAACATCTGTCGATGATCAAGATCGAGGAAAGCCGACTCATGAAGGAGCGAGTGAAACGGGAGGAGTAGTTGGGCGGAGTAGGACTCGAACCCGTGATCGAGACTCGAAATCAAATCCCCGATCGAGACTACGAAAGACCAACGGCGCAACAAAGAAAAAACCAATTGCGAAACTCAGTACAAGATTAGAAACATCTCATATCAAGCAGGCGCAACTCGTTCTTATAATTACGAGTGGGATCAGATACGAGTGGGATCAGGGGGAGAGGAGGCTGGAACTGGAGCGTTCACTTCGCTCCATGCGTTCCAACTCGCTCATTTTTGGCGTGCTTATACGAACTTGATTTAACTTAACTGAATTTGCTCCATGAGCTGGACTTGGCTGGAGCTCCGTGAATGGAAAAGCGAGGATGAACTCATTTCTGAGCCCACTGACTATCTTTAATCGCGATTCATTTATCAGAACCAATGAGCCGGCTCTCTTTCCCAACCTCAGGATTGTGTGAATCGGATAAGAAAGATAGGCGGGCGAGTAGATATTAGGTGCAGTGCTCTCCGAGTTGACAACAGATAGAAGAAATGGCTCATATTCCAGTCAGAGTTCACTCATTGTATAGGCTCTTTCTGGGAAAATAGCTTGATCGCAGGTATGGACGCAGATAGAAGAATGAATGAAATGAGTGAATCATCCGTTTGTTATAATCAGATCTCTCCTATCTCTCGATTCTGTTTTGTTCATATTGATCTTTCTATTTCTTTGATTTTGTATTTATGGCTTCATTTGCTTCCTATAGATCTTCGTTTGGCTTAATCCGCCATCAAGTTCATGGGTCCAGTTCAAGTCTATAGATAGATAGAAGTGGGCAATGAAGTGAGACGGAAAGAGCTTCCCTTATCTAAAGTAGTAGTCTCCGCCATCAAGTTCATGGGTCCAAGAAATGTTTCACTAAGATTAGATCCATGGGTTCGATTCCAATTATGCCCACGTAGCCAGAAGTGAAGATGAAGAGTGAAATTGAAGTTCAGAAAGTTATGATTCAGAGTAAACTATGGAAGCAACGATTGCTCTGAAACGAAGCGAAGGAAGCTCTGAGTAAATGAATGAAAGTGAAACGATTCATTAGTAGTTGGAGCTGACTACTATATATCTCTCGTGGTGCTGGCCTTGCCTTGGTGCTGGGGTGGCCTTGCCTTGCCTTGGTGTTGGTGCTAGCCTTCCTTGTCTGTGATGCTGTCCTGCTTCGCTCTCCTTGCCTTGCCTTAGCCTGAATGTTGCTAGAACTGGCTCTATGGGCCCTGGCTTCTAGGAGCCTTCTGGAATGCTTAAGTCAGAGTACTTAGCGGGCTTTAATCAAGCTTCTTACCTCGCTCCAACTTATGAATGAGTAGTTGGTTGTCTCTATTTAAAGATAACATTTCGGATGCTAGAACAGGGATGGTGTAGTAAGCCGTACCATTTCTCCGTGGCAGTTAGCAGAGGTGGAACTTAGTGACGAACGAAGGGATAATCCGCACCTTTCATTTCAGTCGCCCCTCAGTCTGCTTGTCCTCTTAAGGGCGGGCACTCCATTCTTTCTGTCGAGCATCTACTTCGATCCGCCCTCCCTGACTGGGCGTACTCTACCTGCTGATGAGCCTGAACTCGAAGACGGGGACTATTAGCTCAATTATAGTCGACTAGTCCTTCCCAAGCTTCCCGAAGTATGCCTTCCGGGTCTGCTGAGAGATGTCGAGGTCGCACGGCTCTCTTCACAGGACGTCTACTTCTACGTCACTGGGATACAATATCTTTACAGTCGACGGGTTGGTGTGTGACTTCGGCTCCGCACCTAGTGTCCACCGCGCACCTAGGGCTCTCTTTCAAGTATCCATTCTTGATCCCGAGCAGGGGCTAACAAGCCCTGGCAGACCACATCTGCTTTTTAAGCGCTCAGATCACATGGGCTGGCGGGCTGGCAGATGAAAGGCTAAGAGCAGAACCAACGCTCCATTCCACTAAGGAAAGCATGCCTAGGGTAGAACCGGACCTATACTATAATTCCTCTTCGCTTTCTACTATTCTTCATGGCACACGGATAAATTCTGTCTGCTTGATTTCACATCGCCTCGTCGAGCTAACTGTCCAAGATCTGCTGAATGAAGCCCGCTCGTTGCACTTCGGATCCTTCCAGCAACATTCCATTAGATTAGAAAGCTACCTCAATTCAATCATCCTTCCAGCACCATTACATTAGCTAAGAACCTCAATTCAATGGCTTCCGTTCGTAAACGAATGTTTATAAACAATATTGTTCGTAAACAGATGTATATAAACGATAGTTCTTGAACGCTAGTTTTTGACCTCGAGGCGCTCTTATGAATGAGTAGTTGTCGCTCGTTCCTCCCAATGTCAGTTGGAGTTGGCTAACTTGTCGTCTATAGTAGGAGTTCCTCGGGCTTGCTGTTCGTGATCGCGTCGTTTGATCGACGGTTCTTGGTTGCTTTGATGGAGAGTTCCCATCGTGCCGACTCTATTTATCTTATCTTATGCTCAGTTCATAGCCAGGAGTGGAGTCTACTTAGATATAGATACTTACGATGTGAGCTTGCGAAGCGAAGAAGTAGTGTCGTCGATTAACTCTGGAATGAAATGAGGTAAGACCCGATCAGGGGCTAAGAATCAGATGAAAACGAAGAGATCTAAGGCCACGAGGCTTGTTCAGATGAAAACTCATCAGAGAAGCTATTCGAAGGCGATCAAGGCTGCTACGACAGATCAAATAGGAGATCGAAGTGCGATCAAGGCTGCTACGACAGATCAAATAGGAGATCGAAGTGCGATCAAGGCTGCTACGACAGGGATGAAAACAAACTATCCAATATCTATACAATGATAGCTGCTACTCTAATCATGCTATGAAAAACTAGGAGAGCAATCCAATGCTCGCGATGGATCAAGCTACTGTTGTAAACTAATCGAATGACTCAACTATGAGTAGAGGATCGCAGCTATCTCCGTTCTCCTTTGCGCATAGCTGTCTTTCTTGGACTTCATCTCCCCTACTCTCTCTGCTACTGTAGTGCTTGATTCGCCTTCTCCCTAGCTCGCTACTATATGTTTGGCACGGGTGGCTAACCAATCCATTTGAGTCAGGCTAGCTTGCAATAATGAAGATAAGCCTCTATAGGTCTGTCTGTAGAAGGCAGGGATGCTCTGACTCGCTAGATGTAATCCCGGGCAGGCCCTAATCCCGAAGAGAGAGATAGGAGAGATCTGATTATAAGAAACGGTCGCCCCTTCCCTGACGTTCAGCTCTTCGCCAATTCGACTAACGTCTCACCTATCCAGTGGGTACCCTTCCCTTCCGTTCAGCTCTTCGCCCCTCAATATGAGATGAGGTGGGACCATACCATTCCTCTCTTGGCACGACCGCAGTTCCTTCAACCGATGTGGGATCGGAACCAACCGTCTGGTACTGTCCAGTCTTACTAATGCTATCGGAGCCTCTTCGCAGCTGCCAATGCAATCTCAGCCTCTGACTGATGGGAACTACATTGACCGATCTCACTCTCTTAAGATAGACATAACGCCAAGTCCAGTAGAAGTAGCCATCTGAGGAACCTCCCTGCGTCACTCTCGTTCGCTCCTCAGCTCCGATTGATAGGCTTGGCCTCTCCTCTCTTCTGCCTGGGCTAAGCTATCTGCTCCCCCACCCATACTATCCGTCCCACCGATGAATGCTTACTCCTATGACTAACGGAGGAGTGCTCCTCGACCTGAGGTGATGAGGGATTCCTCCTATGTGTCCTTCCTACTGATGAGTGCTTCCTCCTATACTCTCTCCTTCTTCTTTTCTTCGGGGAAGCCCTCCTATTGGCGAACTCCCCATGTAAATTAAGCTCATTTGGATCGCGAGGACGCAAAGAGCTCTCCATGAGCTGGACTTGGCTTAAATCAAGTTAATCGGTACTGTTAGAGATATGGGCTCAGAAGTGTCGCCCGAGAAAGTGGTTTCAAGGTCGTAGGCAGTGGGCATCGCACGCAGAACTTGATCTTCGCTAGCTCGCCCGTGATTCACTTTATTGAAGCGCTCAGCGAATTCCTTTGCGACACGGGCCATCATATCATAGAATAAAGCTCGTCGTTATTCACTTCATTGCCCAACTAAATCTATCTATCTATATAAATCTATACCCACCCTCCGCCCTGACCCATTCACTTGATACAATTTCTCTACCAGATGAGCTGCTTCCGGCGACACTGTCGTTTGTTCGTCGTTTTCTGATTTAAGTGTACGAGCGAGTGAAACGATTCATTTCATTCCATTCATTTCAATTTCAGTTCAAGTTCTGTTTCTGTTTCATTCTTTTCTATAATTGATATATCAGATCTTTCTCTTCAGTTCTGAATGAATGAAAGCGATTGAAAGTGAAATTAAGTTTATGGTTCGGTCAGGATGGTGAAAGGCACTGACTGGCAAGTAGAAGTATTAAAGCTTGGAAGTTCAATTCAGATTCGAAATGCACTGATCTATGATTCGAAATGAAGAAATAACATTGGATTGCTCAATTGGTCTCGAGAATCGGATAGATGGATCAGACCTCGCATCCTGTCCCGAGCCCTAGCCAGGCATTCAAGGCAAAGCATTCTTTCCCGAGCCCCGTTCCCTGCATAACATATCTGTCCATCAGCTAGCATGGTTGTAGCCTCCGTCCTCGCATCCTGTCCCGCTGCTAGCAAGCCAGGCATCATAGCCCGAGCATATCTTTCCACTGTCCACTGCGCTGTCCACTCGACTGTCCATTGAAGGCAGCCCTTAGTAGGCCGGGCAATTCATTCCTCGTATCACCTAGCAAGCCGGGCAATTCATCCCAGGTCATGTCGGGCATAGCAGTTACAAGTGATCATGGGCCCGGAATGCTAGCCTGTTCTTTCCTCGCAGTATGGTCCCAAGCAGGTCAGTCAACAAGTCAGTTCTTTCCTAGCATGTCATTGAATGCCGGGCATCACATAGCAGGCATCGTAGAGCAGGCCATTCCATGCTATCGGTCCATCAGCGGAGCATCCTAGGAGCATGTGTTCGGCAGCAGCATATCCTTCCTGCACCATTAGCTAAGAAAGGCCTTGGTGTGGATCTAGCTACTTGGTCTGGTCTGGTAGTATAGGTGGTGTGGAATTCCGGTTCCTTGGTCAAGAGAGAGGGAATGAATGCGTACATAATTGTTCATATCGACTAATTTCAATCAATGCCAGCAACGGCTATCATGGTTCGCATAGCTCTATCGGCCAGCTGCGGCTATCATATTGGCAGAAATTGGCACTTTTATTACACTTGACTTGAACTGTCCACTCCAACTTTCCATCCCTGCCCTCGGATGGCTAAAAACGCAATTCATGAAACGTTGTCGCTTAAACTATACCCACCACCCGACCTCCTCGGATGGCTACTTCTACTGGACTTGTAGCCTCACTGTCTTTCGTTGCTTGTATGGCTTGCTCAAGCCTGCATCTGTCCCTTGTCTGGCAGCTGCCCTATCCTAGCGAGCCTAGCTTGACTGTCCCTTTACTGTCCATCCAACTGTCCAAGCCCGACAAGCAAGCCAACTGTCCAATGCAACGGGCCAATCTTGAACTGTCCACTCCACACTTGACTTAATCTTGTATCCGTAATTACTGTTCTGTGCAATTATGAACCGGAATTATGATGGCTAGCTATTTGTTCAACTACTGTTCGTAACTGTACGCATATGAACGTATCTGGAGAAGGTAGGTCGAACTTGGGCGTTTAATCCCACTGTGCGGTTGGAGACAGATCCGATTCAAGCTATGCGTCATTCCATTCTTTACGTCACGCGTCGTTATGACTGTCCACTATCCAAAAGAATGGTCATTTACATGGAAATTCAGATTCCAAATGCAGATTTCAGATTGATAGTCAGTGGGTTCAATTCCTATTCTCTGCCCCTCTTTCTCGACGGAGGAGAGGGCGTAGGGTGGGTTTAGTCCGTAATAAGTTGTAGTCATCCAAGCTTTCTGACCTCCTATATTCTTAGCCCACTACACTCAATCGTAGGAGTGAATCGCTGTAAAGCTTTCCACTGACTATACCCAACTCGATCTACGACCTTGATTCGTCGGGCGACAAACTAACTTATAGCTTGGTAATCAATCTCTCAACTATATCTTTCTAAATATAGACTATATGAATAAGGTTGGCTCGCTCATGGGAATTAATTAAGCTGGCTAGCTAAGTCCCGTCCTCGCCCAAGAATCTGTGATCCGACCCGGGGAGAAAGTCATCCTGTCCCCGCGAACAAGAGAATATAAGTCTTGGTCGGCTCCTATTCCTGTCTCGTCTGATGGATCATCGGTGGTAGTCCGAGGGAAGTGGAAATGGGGGATAGAACAACTCAACTTAAAATAATGGGCTCGCGAATGGGCCAACCGCGGAGTGGGCTTAGAAAACTGAGATCTGGAGCTTCTGAGCCCACTGAACTGACGAGATATAGACTGGATTACGACCCATGAAATACAGCTTTATCCAGAACTGAACTACCGTCGCTGGGAAGCTCATGGAGGCGACACGGGCCATAAGAAGGCTATGTAGCACGGGCCATCAAAATGCAGTTAGCACGGGCCAGAACTATTAGCAGATAGTTCGTCCAAACCAATGAAGGAATGAAATTCATGAAACTGAACTTGAACTTAAATAGAAATGAATGAAACTTCACTGAACACTTGAATTTCCATTATCTAATTCTGGAATGAAATGAATCGTTTCACTCGCTCCATTAATACCTATCGGTCTGATGACCTCGTTTCACTCGCTACATTTGAAACTACTCCGAATGAAATGAATCGTTTCTTTCATTCAGTGAATCTAAGCGGAAGTGAGCTCATATAGCAGCAAAAGTAGTCCCCGAGGGCCAATATACGTTTGAAGTCATCAAGTCTTATCTTATATAGGGCCAAAAGTAGTCCAAATTCAATTCAATAGAGTGAAATGAATCTGATAAATGAATCTGATAAATGAAGAAATGTAATTGGATTGAGAAAATGGTCTCGAGAATCGAGATAAGATAATCATAAGATAAGACCGCTCTCCGCCCGCTCTCTTTTCTTTGGTGCTATTGTAGCTTGCTCTTTTCTCCAGCTTCCGTGGGGAGTAAGTAGGATCTCTTTCCATCTTGTCCTACATGGTGCTGTCTTCGGAGAGCAGTCGGTTCATCCAACGAAGAGGGCTCAAGTGATTGAGCTACTACGATTCCATGCTCGGAAGGACGGGCGAGAGTGATTGATCCGGCTAATATAGGCGGTGGAGTTCATCAAGGAGCGAACGATAGTGACGCAAAGACCGATAGAGTAAGGCGCGGCTACTTGACCTTGAAGAGATTCAGTTGCTCACTGCTTCAAGGGATGGGACGAATGGCGAGGAATGCTTTTCAAGGACAGTTGATCACTACTCTGATCAGTGCAATGATGGTCCGATGAAAGTGCTCAACTCAAGTTAAACTTGTCTTTTGATCTGCTGATGAAAGTGCTAATGTCAGGTGCCCGCAACTCGGAAGCCAACGAAGAGGAACTTTACTAAGCTAAGACCCGACTTCCATGCCGATCGAAGGACCAAGTAGATGAGAAAATCATACCATGCATTCAAGTATATGATGACATAGTAGCGTAGCTTAGCAAGGAGCGTTAGACAGCGCAGTGATAAGAAGGTCGATCAAATGAAAGGTTGGGAATGAAAAGCAGGTGTGGAGCGAAGGAACGAACGACATATGAGCCATCCTATCTGACTTTAACAGTGCCGTAGAAGAGGACCCGTCCCGTATAACAAAGAAGTTCAAGAGCTGTGCCAGGGAAAGGAGAAAGAGGACGCCAGGGCCCATCACACATATCGAACATCCAATGAGTGGAGTCGCGGCTCTCCAGACCAGTCCTTTGCCCTTCCCCGGACCAGAGCAAAGGCAAGAAGCGGGAAGCTAAGCTATATAAGTAGTAGGAATAAGCGATAGGAGGAGCCGGAACCCCTCGTATCTACTCCTGTCCTGGTTGGACCGCCTCTCCTCTCAGTCGGAGAAGGGACCTCTTGCCACACTTGAATAGTAGGGGATTGAGTCCTCCATGCTCTATCCTATCACACGTTTAGGAGCGAATTGGTGAGGCGCTAGCGACGTAGAGACGCAGAGCGATAGTTAAGCAAAGAATCTAGGTAAATCCAAATCTATGTTTGAGCCGGAGGGAACTACCATTCAGATGGACCGTGAGAGTGGATTAAGGAAGATCAGGAAGGAGGCACGAGCGGATGCCTGTGAGAGAGGAACCAAAGAGCAGACTAAGAGAAGAGGAGAGAAGGCTTGATGGCTAACAGAGAAGTATCTGACGTGTGCTAAGAAAGAGAGGAGCGGTTTAGCAAAGGGCTACGTCGGAGTCACTATCGTTCGTTCCTCGTTCCTGCGCTATCAGTCGTGGGAGCAAGAAATGTCCCAGTCATGGAAGATGAACCGTAGCACGAAAGGCTGCCCTTTAAACGCGCCAGAAGCGTAGGTCTGGGAAGAGAGCTGAGGCAAAGGGAAGCAGTGGTGCTCACGACAGAAGTTAGGAGCAAAGGAGCGAGTGATAACTAAGCCGGGAGGGAGAACTGGCCCGGTAAAGAGTAAAGAGAAGATCAGAGAAGGAAGCGAGAGTGAAAATAGAGACCTATTCAGAGTGCCATTCCACACATACCACGGTTGGTTGAAGCGAACCTTTCACTTCGTTCCAAAGAGAAGCACTCCGAATGAGTTAAGTGAAACGAAGTTCAATTAAGATAAGTGAACCGAAGTTCAATGAAGCGAGAAAGAATTAAAAGCAAGGACCGAGCGAGAGCTCCCGGTTCACTTCATACCTCCTACCGTTGGAGCGAGGGCTGAGGGTGGGTAAAGATTTGTACAGTTTAGGTAAGACCCGGGAGGGGCTCAGAAGTGTTTCACTCTGGAATGAAATTCATCGAATACACTTAAATCAGTTAGTTGGAGCGATTCAACTCCAATGTGAAACAAAAACGTTGTAAATCGTGCAACACCGAGAGGATTCACTTGCACGAAGAAACAAACAGTCTTGGGACATCACAATTTGGACCTTGTAAACCGGGCAATACAAGACCAAAAGGCAACGTCAGACTCGCTCCAACACCTAGAAACACTAGGCCCTATTGATCTTAGAACACAGGAAAGGAAGCCGTCCTCCTCGGTACAGGATGCACCAGTACCAAGGACCCTCCTACTTGGAGCGAGGTACTTAAGCCCGCGACGTAAAGAACAGATAAAGATAGTCAGTGAGCTCAGTCCAGTGTCGCCCGAAGGGGCTTCAGTCAGCCCACTGAATTGAATTCTGAGCCCACTGATTTCATATTGAATCTGGAGCTATTCATACAGCGTCGCTATGAATGCTGACCCTAACCCTAACTAAAGTCAGCCGGGAGCTCTCGCTCGTTCCTATCTTGTTACTGTTGTCGACTAATCTTTTGATGAATTCAGAATGAATATAGCGACTCAGAATGAATATCTTTCGAGCCCTCAGTTTTGCTACCGGCCAAGCGTTGGGATGAGGCCTCTCTTCTTGCCATCACTTCATTCATTCTGTGGTACTGCTCCCACTCCTCTACTCCTCGGATCTCCTTATTTTATTAGGGATAGGGATCCTTCCCTTGCTCCAGTCTATCGGTCTCTTATTTTGGGTCTCAATCTCAATCAAAGTATAGCATCTCTAAGCCAGTGCCTCCGGGGTGAAGGTTCGGACTCATGGCTAAAGCCCTTCTTTGCCAATGAAGCGGCCAAGCAAGTCTGGCACTCGTCCAATGAATAGCTCGCCCTGCCTCTTTATCTCCCTTCGCACCCGGTCAGCAGTATTCTAGGATTGATTTGTAGTTCAACTCTTCACAAGCACTTGCAAGAGGGAGAAGAAAAGCAAAGGAAGCACTTACCAAGAATCAACTCGGGACCGGCTTCAACTTACTTAAGGACAAGCCCTATCTTCCTAATTTGATTAGCTAGAGCAGAGTGAGGCCCTCATATGAATCGGAACTGAACTATTAACAGAAGAGGATTAACACTTGCCCCACACCCCACCAACAGAGACTCGGAACTATGAGGACGCGCTCCGTGGGCTGCATCAACTTGAGTGAGGGGTGGACTATCCTTTTGAATGGGATTTCGCACCGGGCAGACGCAGACAGTTCGGGTGAGGAATCAAGACTGAATTCCTCCGATAGGCGATTCTGACCTTCTTCTTCTTTCTACTCTACTTGGGTTGGTCTTCAACAACTCCTTTACCAGCCACTACTGACTACGCATCCCAAGCCTGCGTCACTATCGTTCGCTCCTCTCTTACCGAACTTTCTCCCGAAAGGTAAGATTATGACAA
Source organism: Zingiber zerumbet (assembly GCA_037833815.1). Lineage (NCBI taxonomy): Eukaryota > Viridiplantae > Streptophyta > Magnoliopsida > Zingiberales > Zingiberaceae > Zingiber > Zingiber zerumbet. The sequence continues at coordinate 1,164,422 of JBBMJZ010000083.1, read as the reverse complement.
AGCGGTTCCCAAAGAATCTCTTCCCGAACCAACCAACCCGATCAAGTTCTTTGGTAGATCCATTCGTCCTATTCATTCCACTAGCTTTCGTGGACTTGCTTTTGAATGTTTTGATTGCCAGCCAGTAGGAGCAAAGCCTTATGTACGCGTAAGGGCACTTCTAATGGTAGCTAGAGGAGAGGTTTCATTTCAGATCGTTCTCATCATTCGGCACTAGTCTTATAGATAATATAATAAGCAGGTGCCTAGTAGAGTGAATTCCAAGAGTGAAAGTCAATGATCAGATAAGAAGGCACATTAGAAAGGAAGTGGGCAAGATGGGATTAGCGAACTATGACCGCCCCAGAAAGAAAGAGGGGAGGGGCACCGCACCAGCAACTATTATAGGTCCATAAGCACAATTATAGGTCCACTTCTTCTTTTATCTTGAACAAACTATCTGCGATCGCGGAGCAGGCAATCAAGAACTCTAGGTTATGAATCTGGCGAGGAGAATAAAGGTCATGAAGAGGAGACTGAGAACTCCAGGAGGAGCTATACCAAAGGAGACGATGCCACCACTGGCAAGGAAGAGTTGAGTTGCCCTGCCCCGCTCTTGCCTTAGTGAGGAGGTCCGATCTTTATCTTTAAAAGTGCCTCGAGCGTGCTGCTAAGGATTGGTTAGGCACCACTCATTCCTCTTTAGGGTGCGGTCGGGTCTGGTTAGCTCTGCTTTTGTATCGGAATACGCGCCGGAGTCGGATTTTCAAATAAAGTCAGTGTCGAGCTTCCTTACTTAACTTAAATAGGATCCGCAGGTGTTGGTCCGGGTAGAATTTCATAAGTGCCGTGCCATCTGATCCGAGATTGGCTTGAACTCCAACTTCTGCAGAGAACTATGGATCCAACCAGAAGAAGCTGGATCGGGAGCCCTCTTCCTCTCTTCCGTAGCCCTTACCGGCCTCACATAAGTACTCTTCTCTGGAACTCCAGGAGCTCAGCCAGAGAGCAGATAAGCACCTTCCACTTTATCTTCTTCTTCCTCACTTGAAGGAGTCGTACTCTCGTTCTTTTCTCCTTAACCTGTGTGGAGTGGACAGAACCCTTCCTTTAGGCTCAGCATGCAAAATCTAATAAAGCCCTTTAGCTTATAAAAAAGGTAGGTAGTCCTGGAATCTCTCTTTAAGTGAAGTTCGTAGCTCCGTAATATTCGACCCTCGCTCGCCTGCCATCGGCCGTTCCTTTAGTCACACGTCGCTTCTTTTGCTCGTCCCTGACTTGACTTTGATTCTTCCCTTTCACCTACTAATTTGATTTTTTAGCTGGACTAAATGGATGTGGCATACTCCAACTCCTTCTTTTCCCCCGGACGGTAGCACTCATTCTCAAAGTCCCTACTTTCACATCTGCTCTACGCTCGAGGAGGAAGAGTTCAGTGACTAAGACTACCGCTCCAGACTCTGTTAGGGTCGACCTACTCTAGGCCAGCGAGGCAATCCTCGCATTCCCTATTTTCTTTATACGCTTCGGGCTTCATTCTTCCACTTCGTAAAGCTATTTCATTCTTCCTCTTCCATACGTGGGAGAGCTCTACTCTTTAGTAAGTCTTCGGGCAGGGAGCAGGAAGAGGATGAGATTCATGCGTGAGGCAGCCCTAGCCCATTCACTCTACGGGTAAGCTTCAGTTGGTTCAGTTACTAATGTAGATACGTGAACCCTCCTCCGCGCGAGCAAGAGTGAAGACCCCTCTGGGTGTCGGTACCAAACAAAGATATATTATTTGATTCTAGTACGCTTTTCATTTAGAGGGCTCTATCTCCCATATCTCAATCATCTGCCCTTGCGGCACAGCACGTCGAGCGAGAAGCTCTTTAAGTGGTATTCGCCTGGCTCATGAGTTCGTAGATCCTCTTCTCTTGCCGACTGTTGGGATGAGGGATGAGTTCGAATATATATATAAGAATCAAGGTCGGTTCGGTTCCCGAGTCAGTCATTAAATTAAAGCAAGTGCCCTTTGGATATCCGCTTCTAGGGCATCCGGAGGGCTTGAGGCTTGCTTGATCTGCTTCTGCTCTCCCGGTCCACAACTTCTTAGCTCAGCTTTCTTTTAGGAGTGCCCAAGAGGGAGTGCTCGCCGGCCTTAGCCCACGGTAGACTAATTCAAATTCTCAGTCTCGCCCGGCAAGAGGCAAATCATTCTTTTCCAAACCACCCATTGATCTAAGTCCTCTTCCTATGGTTATCTAGAAAGATAGCTAACAAGTGGAGACGGGTTCCTCCTTCCTCAACCTTTTGAAGATGGTCATACCTCAAGGTTCAGTAGCCGTTCTTTTATTAAGATTAAGTGAAGTATATTCAGTTATGCTCCTCGTCTTCTTCCAAGCCAGCCCTCTAAGTGCTCTTAGTGAGAGGGTCCTGAATCTGCTGCCATGAACTCAAAAAGACTGCTGATGGAAAAAGAGTGAATGGCTATGAAAAACTACGAAAGATCTGCCCGTGGGATGCTTTTCTGTCCTCTACTCGCATTAGTCGATCAGTGAAAAGATGAGACAGCCAGACTTCCATTGACCATTGAATGCTTTGCTACAACATGCTATACTATAATAAGAACTCCGAACTAATCGAAAGAGCCAGACGAACACTTAGTTCTGTCGGCTGATCTGAATCTCTGCCCTCTCCGCACCTACTGTCATTCTGAGTCTAGCTCGGATTAGGCAAGATCGGGACTCTTTCCACCTGGCCTCTTGTAAAGAGCTCTTATCTCTGGCTTCGTTAACTATGGTTCCGTGCCTTCCGTACCGCTATACCGCTACACTTGTGTGGTTGAGCCGAGCTGAGATTCATTTGACTCTGCCGGGACATGCGGTTGCTTGCCTTCGCTGACCAGAGTGTCTCCACCATTAATGGAGCGTAGTAGGCTTGCTTCTATAATATGAGAATAGCGAACCTCTCCCCTCTCTCTCCCGAGTAGTTCACTGCTCCTCCGACGTTCTGAATAAAGAAAATAGGCTCTGAGCACAAGTCATGAATCGTCGCTCCTCACTCTTGGTCCCGACCGCTCACTCAACTAGCTCAACTAGGGGGATGAGTTCACAGGAAGAGAAGGAAGATCAGTTGCACTCACTCTGATTGCTTCCAAGGGATTACTTGAGCCCTTCATCTCCGTGATCTCGATCTGCCTGGCACGTACGATGCCGATCTGTCCCCAACTTAGCCAACTCACCCTCGCACCTTCTTTCTGTCGCTCCTCTAATCTAACTAAACCGACTCGTCTGACCTGACCAGAGGATTGAAGAGGTCTTAAAACGAAGAAGTTGAGGCTGGAGTGGGTCTTGCATTGCTATTACACGGATGACAGGAGAGGGGCTCTTCAATTATATCCATACCACAACGAGAAGAGAAGGGAGGGTAAACACTGATGATCGAAACATCTCCTTCAGTGCCTGGTCAACCATTAAAGAAGAGACCTACGTCTAGAAGAGAATCCCGGCTAAGCCGATGGGAAAGGTATCGCGCTTAGATTCCATAGAGTTCAACCTGCATTGGGCTTTAGTTAAGCCTACATTCATTTTAGAATAGGATCTTTTTTGTAGCCCAACTCATAGAGAGTTCTGTCACTTGGTCTGAACCCATTTATTCTATTCCTATGATTTTTCAGTGATGGGCGTAACTAGTGGCATACGAGTACCTTTATAGGAAGGTAAGCATGCCGAGAGAGCACTGAGACGAACAACCTAGCTAGGAAAAACCTGCCCGTGTCTACTTCTTTCAAACCTAAAAGGGGTAAGCGTATCAAGAGAAAATGAGCAAAGCCCCGCTGTCGTATCGAAGCGATAAAAGAGGAAAAAAAGAGAAATAAGAAATTCAGCCTCTCAACTCAGAAGGAAATGCTCTTAGTCCGGTCGGAAAGCACAGGCATTGATTGATAGATCGAATGCAAACTCAAACTCGAACTGGTGGAAGGGTTGACATGTCCGCAGCTACTGCTATCGAATTATCCCCTCTCCTTAGGCTTAGGATAAGGTCTAGTCGATGTGGGACTGATCACTTTCCTGGATTGGATTCCTTGCTTCCATCCCTGAATGGAACTAGCAGTTAAGCGCTTAAATCAAATCCATATTCCCTCGCTCGGTCCGTAATAATCAATGTCTTCAAAGTGGGTAGTCAGTCCATAATATTCTTAGTCAATCAACTCTCTAGTCTCTAGCTCTAACTCCCATTCTTCTTCGTGTGCAGCGGGATGTTGCTCAACTTCCCACCGTCAAAAGGTTTTACGTGAAGTACAACCAGTAGACGGGCTCATCACCATCCTTCCTTGCTCCATCTTTATCCCCCACGATCTGTCCTCTCAGCACGGAAAAGTAAGACCAATCCTCTTTCTCTCCCACGAGAAGAAAGGCAACTCTCTGAGTCTGGCACTGCTGATCTAGACTTTGCTATTGGTCTGAGGGAGCACTTCTGTTCTGTTGAAGGAATCGGAGCTGCTATAGAATCAGCATCTTACTCTTTTTCGGCAAGCTCAGCAACGTTCCTCCACTGCACTGGAAATCTCTTTCAGTTGGAAACTAGTTTAGGCTATGACGACTCTTTGAATCTCCCTCAAAAGGGAGTGGAGTAAAAAAGACATAGCTATCTGAACAGTTTTGAATCCACTCTTTTTCCGTACATAAGATTGAACGATAGAGAGGGTAGACCGGAGTGGAGGAGTCTTCGCTGTAAATTCTGTTCTAAGGACTCAATATGCCTTTTCAGGTTCAGGACATATGCGCGGATTAACTGAATCCAATTTCACTTTTTCAATCGTAGTAGCTTGTTGGTGCGCACTTGTAGTGTAGGAAGATTCCCCGCTCTGAAGTTAAGTGTTTTTGGAGCTCCTTCAAAACAGATAGAAAGAGTAAGCTGCAACGAATAGAATAGGATATGATATGCTACCTTCTGCTTTCTGCCTAAAGCGGAGATTTCGATCTTTGCAAGAATGTCTATTAGTACAAAGATGCTGGGGGCCCTTAGCGCTTTTTCCTTGATCTACGAATGGCAGGTAGGCTGTCTTATGATCTTAGGCCGATGGGATAGCTTTCAAAGGCTAGAATAGCTAAATTAATAATATAACGGATATAACGGAAATAAGTCCGACGTGCATGTCTATGGACACTTCCTTCTTTATATTGTCAATTTTTTACATGCACTGCAGCCCTTCCTGAAATAAGAGCGGAAGCAACCCCCACGATCATGGAGAATGTGGAGCAAGCCTAATAAAAAAAGCTCTTTCCCCTTCCCTAACGTTCAGCTCTTCGCCAATCGCCTTTTAAAAAGTTCAAAGAATTGAACTTTTGGCTCACCTATCCATATCCAGTGGGTACCCTTCCCTAACGTTCAGCTCTTCGCCAATTCGACTAACGTCTCACCTATCCAGTGGGTACCCTTCTTTATCCTTTCCTTGACTTTTGACCTCTTCTCATGGTCTGGGTGCACGCAAGAAAGTTCCATCATAAGCATCCTATACCCTTCTCGGGTAGCTCTTATGGTATCCGTACTTCCATCTGTCGGAAACGGGAGTCGGGAAGTTCGCTTTTGTATGATGAGTTGATCACGCTATACATACGGCTCTCTTTCTCTTTAAGCTTCAAATTCAAAGAATTAGATCAGATGCAAACAGAGTCCTTCGTGAATAGGGGAAGTCTGTGGAAGGTTGGCAGGAGCATAGCATAAGCATAGGGCCTAGGAGCTAGGAGCGAAGGGGGGGCTGATAGGGTGAAGGATTTCTTTCTTCTAATTCAATTCTAATTCAATTTAAATGGTTTGTGGTGCCTATCTTTGACCTTGAACACTGAAATGAGCTACTCATCTTATTTATTCAATACTGGATCATGAGCTACCGTTCTAAAAGAAGTTCATTCCAGGCCAGGGCGCTTGCCTTAACGGGAATTGATGAGAATGATTGATTTTGGGATAAGACTTACGCATCTTCCTCTGGACGTTCGGTTCGAGCTATTTCATAAAAGGGTTCTTCCCTCGCTGTATACTCTTTCTTTTAGTCTCGACTGTCTCCACCGGGGACTCCTCTGAGCCCCATCCAAGCATATCTACGAGGACCCGCGGATCCCCCTTCTTCGACTGATGCTGATGCTATAGATTCCTCCCTTTCTTCCTCCAAGATGGTACGAATCGTCTGCTTATCTTTCATAATAGAGCGGGGAGGCGCTTCCTACACCAGTTTGAGGCCTAACGACTGTACGATTTTTGCTGCCAGAGGGCGTAGCCTTACACTCCCCCGGAGTGACTTCGCTTCTTTAAGAAGATAATATTCCACACGTCGCTATCGCACCGCAGCCCAATAGTAGTACATGGTCTTTCCCAAAGCCTGTCCTAAAAACCCATCAGCATTTGAGTTCATGGATACATGAACGACTTGGTGCTAGCTGGAGGGTATCCCCGATAGAGCTCGAGCGAATATTATGCGAGAGGGTACCCACTGGATAGGTGAGACGTTAGTCGAATTGGCGAAGAGCTGAGCGAAGGGAAGGGGCATCAGCAGTATTTATCGTATCTACGTTTTGAATAGCCATAAATGCTGATGGGGATCGGGTAATCTGCTGACGTATAAAAGGGGAGTCTAAATGTGCCTTTGGGGCAATTGTAGACTAGACTATATTATATTAAGTTCGGGCCATTCACTCTACGGGGTAAAGGAGACTTACGGGATCGCTGTTCTTTTTCATTCCAAGAAGTACGGCACAAGCACAATTAACATATTAAAGTCAGAGTTCGGGACCCGTTCTATTTTCATGTGTTAAGCATCAAGTATCTGCATAACGACGGGGTCAAATAAGTGCCGTGCCCTTCCCTGAACTTCCGGATAAAGCAAACACTCTCTTTCAACAGGTTATGAGCCTTGAACAGGAGCTGCTGCCGTTTTAGAACAACAACCATTCCCATTCACTTACGCAGCTGCCTTTGATCTGAATGGCGTCGCGCTAAACGAACTTACACCTAGGCATCTCTTTCCTGCCACGTCGCGATGCTCGTACCTCGGACCGCTGCAAGAGTCGTGAATGGTTAGAGTCCATGTTATAAATACATTTGCTTATGTCAAAACGACTCAAGATCTACCACGTCGCTGTGCTCAAATGAGATAGTTAGTCTCATATCTGAATCATGTTATATAGAGAGAAGATCGAATATCTGAATGTACATGAGAAGACCACGTTCTTTCATTCCAGTTGATCGAGCCAAGTTAAGTAAGTTCCAATAGAGCTTCGCTGTGGACTGC
>JBBMJZ010000083.1:1144638-1157073 GCA_037833815.1 Zingiber zerumbet | reverse complement strand
GATAGAGCTCGAGCGTATGCGAGAGGGTATCATAAGATAGAGCTCGACTGATAAGGAGAGGGCCGACTACAAGAGTAGCATAGTTGTAGCATAGTTGTAACATAGTTGTAGCATAGTTAGTAGCATAGTTAGTAGCATAGTTGTATTTGAGGCAGCGCAATACCATAATCCAGGTCGATTGTAGATAAGATAGGCTCGAGCGTATGCGAGAGGGTCAGAAATCGTATCGTAGTTTTGAATAGCCATAAATGCTGATGGGGATCGGGTAATCTGCTGACGCATCTTTAGATAGGCTCGCTTTACCGTAATTTAGCGAGAGGGACGAGTGCGAGGGCTCTCGCGCGTAAGCGCGAGAGAGACGAGATACCGCTGAACCGGGTATGAGACTAAGCGAGAGAAACGGAGTACTTATTATGCTCTCTTTATTTCAGGAGAGTGAATTCAATGTGAGTTCATGGGCATCTAAAGATAGAAGTAGCTCGAGGGGAGAGGCACAAGAGACATGTTGAAGCTAGTACCATCTTCTCATTTGTTCAAGTTCGGCACTTAAAGTTAAGCAGCTGCCCTATAACTTCCTAGTTCAGGTTATGTAGTACACTCGACTTCTTGGGCATTCAAAGATGGACTCGAGCGAGGAGGACTGGCATATTCTAATTCACGGTTGGTTGGATCCCGAATGCGTACTAAAGGATAAGGATCACTTGAACGCCTCTATATGGGGAACGGTTGCTTAACTTAGTGACCTCCCAGTAGATAAAGTAGTAAATAATTCTGTCCGGGAGCTACACTCAGCTATACTTAAATAATAAGTCTTCGTGCCTTTCTGCTCTAACTGCTCTCTCTGAGCTAACGAGGGCTTTTTTAAAGAACTCCTCATACCAGATATTGATCTTGGATAGGAGCCGGCATATTCAAGGGCCGAGGTCAGGGCTGTACCTTACGCGTACTTCTGTTACTTGAAAGAATTTCATAACCTTTCCTCTACAGGGGCTTCTTTATTAAATAAGAAAGTACCGGCACCGTTCTTCAGCTGCCCGTGCCCGTTACTCGCCCCTATCCTTTACTTATTATATATGATGTACCGAACGCGTACTCTTAATTAAATTCTTTCCATTCACACGTCGCGATGCTCGTCCCTACGGGATATCTAGATTCAATAGAGACAGGATAGGTAAAGTCAATTACTTTCTCGGTACAGGATTTCGAGACAGAGCAGTCCTTGCAGTCGCATTTATGGAAGAACTCTGTATGCTTTCGTTTGCGTTCCATGAACTCTGTTGTCTGCTTTTCCTACTTAGTTTTAGGCATATACTCTTTTCACTCACATTCTCTTTTTGTTTTTGTTTTCATGCCCTCTTTTTTCTTTCTTAATCTCTTTCCCTTGGTAGATTCTAGATCATCGTCTTTCGTTGGAAAAACCAACGCCAACGCTTTCATAAAGTCTCTCTATTTCTATTTTGGAGCAGAGCAATAAAAGAATGGAAATTCCCCAATGATTGAAGAGTTATTCAGGAGATTAGACAACTATCTTTGTCATCCAGATCAGGAAATACTAAGTGAGAAAATGGACTATCTGATCAAGATGAAGGAAATAGCAAGAATGAGTGCTGAAATGAGGATCAAGGACGGCGCCAGCCCACTTGAGCAATTTTCCATTCACCCATTAATGATGATGAAGATAGGCAACTTTTATTTCTCATTCACAAATCCATCCTTGTCTATGCTGCTAACTCTCGGTTTGGTCCTACTTCTTCTTTTTTTTGTTACGAAAAAGGGAGGGGGAAAGTCAGTGCCAAATGCTTGGCAATCCTTGGTAGAGCTTCTTTATGATTTCGTGCCGAACCCGGTAAACGAACAAATAGGTGGTCTTTCCGGAAATGTGAAACAAAAGTTTTCCCCTTGCATCTCGGTCACTTTGACTTTTTCGTTATTTCGTAATCCCCAGGGTATGATACCCTTTAGCTTCACAGTTACAAGTCATTTTCTCATTACTTTTGCTCTCTCATTTTCTATTTTGATAGGCATTACGATCGTTGGATTTCAAAGACATGGGCTTCATTTTTTGAGCTTCTCATTACCTGCAGGAGTGCCACTGCCGTTAGCACCTTTTTTAGTACTCCTTGAGCTAATCCCTCATTGTTTTCGTGCATTAAGCTCAGGAATACGTTTATTTGCTAATATGATGGCCGGTCATAGTTCAGTAAAGATTTTAAGTGGGTCTGCTTGGACTATGCTATTGTTGAATAATCTTTTTTATTTCATAGGAGATCCTGGTCCTTTATTTATAGTTCTTGCATTAACCGGTCCGGAATTAGGTGTAGCTATATCACAAGCTCATGTTTCTACGATCTCAATCTGTATTTACTTGAATGATGCTACAAATCTCCATCAAAATGAGTCATTTCATAATTGAATAAAAATGAGGAGCCGAAGATGAACGGGGGCGGCAGCTCGTTGACTTTACGTTGGTTTCGGTTCGATCTACTATCCTTTTTGAAGCGGATAGTTCACAGCGCTCATTCTCCAAATATAATACAAAGCCAACTCATGTTTCTACTCTATTTATTCCATGAGTTGTCCCCGATACAAGTCCCTTTAGAGTTGATTCTAGAGAGAAGTAAATTCCTCTTGGAAAAAAATCTATCCTTGACGCACCAGTCGTGAATGGCTATTCAAAACTACGAAAGATCTACGGGCCGCATTCATGATCGTATCTATATACGTATTATGGAAAGTCAGAAATTTCAAATCTTAGTTTCTTCGGACTCTTTAGAAACTGACAAAGATTTTGTGTTATTGGGGTTTTTAGGAGTGGTCTTGGTTCTTTCCTTAAGCATTCCAATCGCCTATTGCGATGATAAAAATGCCTTCTTGCCCCCACCTAGTCCGGTGCCATTGCCGGGGGAACCGGTTACTCCCCCCGAGGCTCCGCCGGTACCGCAACCAGTCGTTATACCCCAATTAGACCACGCTCTTCTTTCGGATGCCGCCCGAAGGCACATTCTTTATACCCTTGATTCCCTCCTTAATTTAGGGGGTAATGATGACTTAGGGCGCATGGTTTCCATTATTGACAACCAAGTCGTAGTGGAACGATCTGTCGAAGCAGCATTAGTAGAAGAAGGTTTTAGAAGGGAGTCCATTTTGGCCAGCTATACAGAGATTCGCGGCATTCTCCATTCTCCGCAAGGGGAGCTCTTAAGCAATAGAACCTATCAGTTCTACGTGAGCCAGATAAGAGAACGGGGCACCCGACAAAGCGTTCCCTATCGGCGGATTGTGAGAGCCATCCAAAACTTTGATCTTTTATTATAACGATCGGAAAAGAATCCGTGGATTATTCATTGATTGGTGTAGTCCCCCTCCCCCTTCTCATACAAGAGATCAACAAAGGAGTGGGATGAGGCCCCCGGGGGGAAAGAAGAGTGGGTACGTGGGCTTCTTTCACTTCTTGCTTACCTGATCGCAAAAGAGAAATAAGAAAATGACTTCCCCGACTCGTCTTGGAAGCATTCCTTCTCAATAAGTTCATTCTTTGCATTTCTTGCTTCGCTATCGCTCTTATTTTATGCTTTTCTTCTCCTTGGCTTCTGCGCGAGGGCTAGTGTATAGCATATAGCAGATAGTGATTTTTTCCTTGGCTTCTGTGTTGCGAAGAATGCTTTTATAAACTCAGAGTTTTGATGCGAGGGCTAGTGTATAGCATATAGCAGATACTTGTACTTGAGTGTCCTTTCGAGCTTGAATTCAAGATCTTAGGCTGCCGGAGCTAGAAAGTGTATTTCAAGGCGGGAAATAGGATTCCACTCATGGCCTTGAAAATACCGCTGATGGGTTAGGGTGGGCGGAGCTATTTCGATCAACTGGAATTAAAGAACGTGGTCTTCTCATGTAGAGGAAGAATCTATTCTCTGTATACCAGTCAGATTCAGATTAAGAGATTCGTACTATATACTATGAATTCAAGCAAGCAAGACGGTATCCCCTGATAGGCTCGAGCGAATGCGAGAGGGAATTTTGCACACTTCTTGATAATACTATACTATTGCTTAGGGAATTTTGCACACTTCTTGATAATACTATACTATTGCTTTCTCGAGGGTATCAAAGATAGGCTCGACCAACGGGAGAGGGTAGACCCGATAGGCATAGGCTCGAGCGTATGCGAGAGGGGCGAGTGACAATGACTGGTACGTGAAATGCCCTCTTTCTCTCGGGTAGCGCGTCCTTGAAGGCCCGATTTATTAAGCTAGAACGTCGTTTTGTGGTATCGTGTGTTGTGTTGTGTGTTATGTTAGGCGGCTATAGATAATATCTTATAAGGTCTGCCTTTCCTTCAAATCTTATCCCACCTTAAGGTATAAGGTATGCCCTTCCTTCAAATCTTATCCCACCTCTTGGGTTGTTGTATAGGGCTTCTCCCTCATCCATCCTACCCCTTCCATTTGATGAGTTTCATAGGTCATAGGTTTAGTTTTCCTTCTTATTTCTCTTTCATCTTACCTTCTCAAAGGTGTAAGGTGTGTTTTATTCATTCAAATTGCTTTATAATGCATTGGACAGAAAAGTGAGACCCCCTGCGCTCCCTTCGGTTGCTTGCCCCCCCTCCCTTGCCTCTGTATCGGTTGTTGCGTTGTTTGCGCTTCCCTTCTGAGTTCCATTCCTTTTATCGATCTTATGAGGAGCGGCTCACCCCTCACTGATTGATGCTAGCTTTGTGCTCATTTGCCTGTTCCGCTGTTCCACATTCTTTGTCGCCTTCTGTAGTTCCTGAACTAGTTTCAGCTCCTGAGCCCATTCGTTCAGAGTAGAGTGGGCGAGCGGCGGATTCTATTCTTTTTGAACGTACTCAGACAGGGTTCGGAAAGGGAATTGAGTTCTTTTAGCGGAGCCATTCACGGCTGTAGTCTGGTTTTCCTTTGTCCCAGTAGCTAACGTTTAAGTTTCATTCTCTCGCTTTCGAGCCCGTCGTTACCTCGGGCCTCACTCCTGGCTCTGCAGCATAAGAGTGGACTTCCCCGTCCCCCAAGACGAGTTGAAGCAGCAGCCCTAACCTTAACCGCTCCGTGGGCTGCCTCTGCCCTATATAAAGAAGTTTGAGGCGTAGCACCATTAGTTCTAGGTGCAAGAAAGAGATATTGTTCAAGTTCATGGTAATTTGCCCGCCCTAGCTAGCTCAGTTTAAGATAGAGCAGATGAGGAAAGAGAGGAAACCAACACTCAAACAACAGGACAAAGAGCAGCTGCTGCCTACATTCTCGGAGTTACACCACCGTACGTCGGTGCCTACCTTTAATTAGTTATGTTTTGAATGAACTCCGCGTCGTTATCACTCGCACCTGCTTGAACAGGCAGAAGCTTCTCATAGTATATAGTGCATCCCAAGAACACTGGAGACGGAAAGCTCTTTAACACAGGATTAGGTGAATCAAGAACGGACTCGGGGTCGGGACGGAATCCAACTGCTTATACTGACTCTACCGACACTTTGACCTCTTTAACCGGAGAAAGAGCTGCTGTCTCTTTGCTCTAGTCCGATCTTTTTCACTCTGAAGTTGCCTATCCCGCTATTGATACCCTTTTTGAAGAACCACGTCGCAAACTATGATTATAATTTTTAGCGTCCAAAATACATATGATGGGTTTTTAGGTAGTCACACTAAGCTTTGCTCGTCCGTTCCAAATTAGATTTGATAAAAGCGAATTTTAAGTCACACGTCGCTGTCGCTCGTCCCTGCTTTCACGGGCAAAAGCTTCCAATTAAAGTAGTCCCGATCAAGCTCTCTTATTAATTACATAAGTGCCGTACTTGAAACTCTATCTGAAGAACTCTTGTTAGGTTAGGAAGGGGCCGGCGAACTCGACTTAGTCTTTTATCTTTTAGGACTTGCATACATTAGTCGTGAATGGCAATTCAAAACTACGAAAGATCTCTCCATTCACTCCTCCTCTTCTGGTGCCTAATCTTTCCCCGTCGTTATCACTCGGCCCTTAATCTCTTCAGTGCACCTCTTTTCATTCACAGCTGCTGAAAGGTTGAATTCTGTACCGATAGCTAACGAGTACTTCTCACTTAAGGAATGAACTTACACCCGATAACAGACGGAAGAGCAAGAAGGACAGCAGCACCCGGAAGGGACTCTACCGAGACTTGATACTATAATTAGCTTGTGCCCGGCAATCCAGTAGAGTGAATATGAGTTCATGGGCCGACTGAGAAAGAGGGCTCGACCATAGGATCCCCAGACCGGGCATGAAGGTACGAGCATCGCGACGTCTGATAAATTGGCATATGCTCCGGCTGCAGCTCCAACTCCTTCAAAGAGTGATGTTCTAGGTTCAACAAAGAGAGAGTCTGAGTACGGGACAACATTAATATAAGTTTCTGCTGCCCGTGCCCGCTACTTCGCATTAGAGGGCTTTACACCATGAACGAATTGATTTAATTCTGAATCTGTCACTCTTTTCTTTGGCTCTCCTTCACCTGTAGTTTAGTAAATATTTCCATGTTAGACTCAAAACGGGCATGATGCCTATCACTCTTTCCATTCAACAACAGCAGCTACTGACTCGGTAGAGGAAGAATCATACGAGCTACAGGGACTATATATATGAAATACGGATAAGGAAGAACTTCACACTTGCCCAATCGCACATCTTAGTTTGAACAAGAACTAATGCTGCTTTAGGCTACTTAGTTTTCACTTCTGGTGCTACGCCTCTCCTGTACCCTTAGATCTCGTTTGAGCTGCCCGTGCCCTAACCGCTCCGTGGGCTACAGAGTGCTTTTTCTCCCGATGCCAGACTTGATCTCTTTCTTTCCATTCATTTCTCTGCTTCCTTACCCGCTGCTTAATGAACAACATATCTCTACGTGGCACCAGCTTTTAATAGTAATGAGAAAGTACCTTACTATAGATCTTCCCTCTCTTTGAATGAACCGCGTCGTTATCACTCGCCCCTATAGCTGTAGCTCGAGCAACTCACTCTTAATAACCCCTTGATTCAATCCTCTTCCCTCTCCTCTCACGTCGCAATAAGGAACAGAAGTCATATATTATAATAGTCCCGTCTTTGACTTGAAACTCTTTCCATGAGCTGATCACTGAAAGAATCTAACCAACGTTTTAGGCATTGCACCTAGAACTCCTAGCAGCTGAGCTAACTCGGGTGGGATCCGGCAAGGAAAGCTAATCGACCGAACCATACGTCATTCAGATCGGAAAGGATTTAAGAAAGAGAACATTGTAACTGTATGATGTGTTAAATGAGTGATTCTCCATTTGCTTTACACTCCATACCTAATCATACCTATTAGGAGGTGAACAGAGGTTTTCTTTACCCGTAGCAGGAGCGGGAAGAGGAGTTCGAGTTAAAGGATACGCGTACGCGGGATAGGAAGAAGACCCCTTCCCTTCGTTCAGCTCTTCGCCCCTGACCTGAGTTTAGCATTGGAGCTGGACTAATATGCGAGTTCAGGAGAGGGTTCTTAAGAGGTTGTTCATGGTTTCACTTTATCGGCACAATAGTAATTAGCAGGGGACCTTCCGAGTTAAGGGACGAGCGATAGCTTAGTGTGACTTAAAATTCGCTTTTATCAAATAAAATTTGGAACGGACGAGCGATAGCTTAGTGTGACAATAAAGGAACGGTATCCGAAAGGATAGGCTCGACTCCTAAATTGATTGATTTTAAAAGTCGAGTCAAACTATTGGGCTTCTTTAGATGGCTCGCTTTACCGTAATAGACGGGTAAGAGTGAATGGCCCTGCCATTCACGCAATTATATAATCCGCTACGAGTAAGTTCTTTCTACGTTTTGAATATTTGTAGGCCCAAAGCCATTCACGCAATTACTGTAATCAAAGTAAGGGGGGACGAGCGATCATTATAGCGACGTGGAGTAGCTGCCATTTGAGTCTCCTCCGCTTGTTTGGTACCGAGCTCAGGAGACGGAAAGAGTCCTTATCCTTCTGAGTTCGAGTTAGACTGACGGCTGCTTTGTTCACTCCTCTCGATAAAGGGGTATGAAAGAGGGCTCTTTTGAGTGCTCTTTTCTTTCTTTTCTTCTTCTCTTTTCTCTGGCTTTTCTACTCTGCAAGTGCTAGTTGTCTGAGTGTGTGGTGTGTAGACCGCTTCATTATATCTGGTCTTCTTACTCTTAACTGATTCTCTTAGCAGTCACCATGGAATAAGTCTCTTCGGCGGTGGCACCGTCACCATCTTCGAATCAAGTCTTTTCTACGGTAGCACAATGAATAGCGCATAGCAGAGCAGCGCCCCTCAGACTCCAAATAGGTTTCACGTCCGAAACCCTTTCCAAGGGTGCTGGAGGAAGTACTTGATGTCCATCCGATCCGATGCATCAACAACGGTTATTTCCCTTTTCTTTCCTGACAGACTTGATTGTCACTTTTGGTCTGACCCCTTCCTCTCTTCCGACCGGGATCTTTCATTTGGAGACGATTTCACTATCTTTCTTTCCCAGGAAGAGGCCTAGCTCACTCATGCTGGCAGGCCAGGCTCACCCTAACCTGACCCTCTATTCCACTCCCTTCAGAGCCTCCTATCGATGCCCCCAAGCGGAACCTACTAATTCATCCATGGAAGAGACCATTGCCACGAATGAACTCTTTCCGCGCTGCAAAGAGGATTTAGCGATATGTAAACGCCTTCACCACACTTCCCATTCCGCCAGGACCAGACGACCCCGGCACAGCCCAATGAGAGTGCCGCTCCCGGAAGGCTCCTCTACGCGCTGAGTCAGACGAGACCTACAATTCTCATCTTCTTCTTCCGAGGACGTAAGCGGATTCAAAAGCCAAAGGATCTCTTCTGCAGCACTCACGATCATTAAGGTTCTATGAAGAAAAGCGGGGCTTTGAGAAGCATTCTTGTAATCCTTTGTTTATAGCAGTGTACAAGACTCGAGCAAGGGACGACAGACAAGGAGCGTAAGCGGCATTTCGTATCAGAAAAGCTCTCATCGTGCGATTCGGCGCGTCTACGCTCATCTCGCCTCAACCGCTGCCCGGGGCTGGGGGGCCCGGCCGGTCGAGCGCTCACCCCCTTCTTTCCTCAATAGCTCTATTGGTAAAGAGAGTATACAGAAGGAAACCTTATTCATTTACATTTGAATGGACTTGCTCGTAATAGTCGTGAATGGCATGTGCCATGAACTCTTCCGGGCTCAGTCTAACATGGACTTGCGCCATTCACGTGTACCGGATGTAGGCCGGGCTCTCTCCTTAGAAAAAGTTCGCAAAGCTTGAACCATAGTCTCATTCAATCTATCTATCTCAAAGTCAGCACTCTGACCGAGAAAGAGATTCGTCAATCAAAGCTCTAAACCTCTTATTGTTGAAGCGTAGAAGGAAGGTCTTCATTCTTGTGCCCGGATCCAGTAAAGGATAAAAGCTCTCGAGCGGAGACTCCAAGGACAAAGGCAGAGAAATTTTCTTCACTTGAATAGGCCCACTGGAGACTTGATTGGCTTTAAGTGGGAGAGGTTTGGACACTAAGCTCTTACAGTGCTAGGACGAGGATAGGAGGCTGAGGGCAAAGGAAGGGGGATTCACCAAGTGAGAGGCTCTCAGGCGAGATGCGATATTGAATGCCGATCTTGAATGCCTGGAGAGATGAAATGAAAATGGAGATATAAGCCTTTCTACATGTAGGGTTATAGCTAGTTGTCGCGTTAGGGGCCATATAAAGTATACGTGTAGAGTGAAAGTCTTCTTCGTCACTTCGCCCCTTCCCTGACGTTCAGCTCTTCGCCAGTCGACTATCGTTCACCTATCCAGTGGGTACCCTTCCCAACTTAAAAGTTCAAAGAATTAAACTTTTGTTCAGCTCTTCGCCCCTCTACTTATGAATGAAGGCAATAAAGCTAGCGGCTCCGTCGACCTCCCTTAGTTGACCACACACTTTCTGTGCCTTGCCTTGTCCAATAGAGATTCTACTCTTTCCATAGCTGCTAGATTCAGAGGTGCCTCAAATGCTGGCTAAGGGCGCTATCTCTCTCGTGCGAAGCCTAGATGGGCAGAATCAAGCTTAGGAAAGAGTGCAAGGTCAGAAGAAGAACCAGAAGACGGATATAGCGCACAGGTCTCAGGGATCGTTGAAGCTTTCTCCATGGGTAGTCTCTTGTAGAAAGAGTACTGCATCTTCTAGCTACGGCAAATGGTACGAAAGAACCCCAGACCTGAGAGTTGCTATCCCAAAAGAAGAGATCAAATCCAATAGCTGAATCAAATATGAACCCAGCTCACCGGGCACAGAAGGCAGAGAAGCCTCTTTTAATCGACCCACAGTCATACGAAAGCGCTATCAAGCCTGGATTTAGCTTATCTTATCACCCGCTGGAGTCTATGTAATCTCAGATCGTTCCCAACCCCTTTTTGAGTCTTTCATACCATATCTTCCCTTTCCTTTCCGCGCATGCCTCACGCGTCTTGCAGGGAGCTCTGTTCAGGTTGAAGAAAGCATACTCAACTTTTCACCCTACTCAGAGCTAAGGAAAGAGCACAGTTCAGTTTGACTATCAATTCTTATATAGAAAGGAAGCATCATTCAAATGAAGCGGCTCCTATCTTTATCTGACTCTAGAACTATCAATAAGCGAAGTCGAAAGAGCATGCCTGACTTGCGCGACTCATCTGCCTATCTTAATCTGAGTTCTGAATTAGCGGCCTCATGGTCAGGAATGCATGACAGCAGAATTTTTTATAGAGCGAGAGCCCTGCAATTACCTGACGAGTGATGCCTCTACTTATCATCAGTACCATTTCCTCACCTCACTTACGCGGAGCACATGAAACCGATTCTTCTTTCTCATTATCACAAGGAGCAGGCTCAGGGCTATAGTGAAAAAAAAGCTAGACCTTGAGATCTGAGCACTCGGTATAGAAGAGCAGAACCAACAGAAAGGTAAGATCCCCTGACATCTGATACGCTTCGTGAAGCCCCTTAATCCAGTGAATGGGACAGCTACAGGAGCAAAGAAGGAGAGAAGGTCGACCAGTTTATAAGAGAAGGGACCTACTTTTGAGACTCAGATAGCAGACAGGAAGAGTGAAAGCGCTATTCTAATGCTCATCAGGTTTAGCGAGTCATTAATCGAGACAAGTTTAGTACTGACTTTCTTTCCAGGCCACTTAGCACAAAGAGTTCTGGTCTGCTTGGGGTTCTTGATTCACTTTCTGAGCATTATGGTAAGAAAAAGAGACCTTAGGGCGAGGAGCGAAGAGAGTCAAAGAGATAGGTGCCCCAAATATATAAAGAGGAAGCTCTATATATAGAAGGAAGAAGCTCGATCGGATTCGAGCATAAGGAAGACAAGATATTGAGTGCCTGTCGAGTCTGCTAATGGGAGAGCTCTGCTCTGCGCGCCTCTATATCACTTGCCCGTTCGCTCCTCTTAGGAAAGGAAGAATAAGCCTCGTCTGAAGGTGGAGCGTACATGTGTATTTCTTTCTTTCATATCCTAGCCGGCCCGAGGCGGGTCCACTCTCTTGAAAAAAGGAATTCCCTTGAGAGTAAATGGTCTGAAAGAAAGTCGGGCTAGAGACATTGTAGACCCCCTACAAGACCCCAAAACAGAGCTAGCTGACGGGATGAATGAAAGTCAGAAAGATGTGGGGAGGGCGAGAGCAGGTAGATTTGGATCCGCGAGACCAGACGCTTCGCCCTTATCCAGTTCTTCCAGTATGATCCCTGGAATCAGCCGGAAAGGGAATGAAGGAGGTGAGACCATAGTGGACCCTTGAACCTCCGTTTATTTGATTTCGCCTTCTCGGTCGGCCCCTATCCAGTCTTTCATCAGTGAGTTCCTCAATCTGGGTATCAAAAGTAGTTGGCGCTTTATATTCTCCTTGGGGAACCATTAGCATCAACTTTAGGTGTGTGGGCTTACGAGGGAATATCAACTAAAGAAGAGGAATCCGGACCAGAAGGGGATCAACCCTTCATTGTGCAAGACAAGACCATTGGCATTATTGTATCCTTCATCCTGTACGCTCACCCATCCCTTTGAAGACGTAGGGTTCTGGAACTAGGGCAGCCTGGTGAACTATAGAATCCCTCATAAGCTAGAGTAGTAAGTCAAACCATTCTAGTCGAAGAGGCGACCAGATAGGAGAAAGGCTTATATTGACTCTAGCTGGGTTGATCCCTTTGGTTTGAGTTTGAGGAGTGGAGCAGGACGTGGATTACTTAGTATTAGTACGGTCAGCCATTCCTTCAAGTGCTCTTGATTGCGATTCATACAGTAGTTGTGCCTGCCTAAGCGAGAGTATCCCTTCTGAGAACCCATTAATTAAGGTTCAAAGCCGCACCTGACCTGGGAGAAAGCTCGAAAAGAGAGGGTATCCTAAGATAGAGCTCGACTGATAAGGAGAGGGTATCCTAAGATAGAGCTCGAGCGTATGCGAGAGGG